>JALIZH010016536.1:0-25244 GCA_030522465.1 Rhipicephalus appendiculatus | reverse complement strand
TGGATGTCTGCTACAAATACATATTCATTCTGTAGAAAGCACATTGATGATGCTGATGGTGATAAGGACGACCTACCGTTATGAATTTAGGCATCCTCTCACATCACACCTAATTATACCCAATACTTATGTATAGACCCCGCAGCTGCGCTCTAAGTTATAAATTATAAGTTCAACACAGGAAAACAACGTCGTTGTGAAACAACATTATAACGACTTTTAAATCCCTTGAGTGTTTTTAAATGGCATGTAAGTATTGACAAAGTAGTATTTCAACAAGAAAATAAGTCCTTGCTTGGATTGAACGGGTCATCTTAAATATCACTGGCTGTAATTCACGATCACAAAGACTCTCTAAGAATATTTTTACACACAGCATAGCTCTGCTCAATGTGTGTAAATATTGAATTCCGCATTTTTTTTATTCTTCGAAACACGATAATGAGACCACAGAAACAGGCAGGTGAACACACGAAGTAATGTCCGCCGGCAGAACTTCATTTTCTGTATAGCCATTCTACAGACTGATATGTAATAATCTTAAACAAAGGTAAGAAAGATAGACGTTAGCAGATGCATGTCGCAAGAAGTATGTTTTGATCATGCTGGCTTACAAAAGAGCATAAACATTGATAATTTGAGCAGGAAGCCCCGCAGCAGTTTGCATACAGGAGTACACATTTAAAAGTCAACACGTGTTTCAAAACAAAATTGCCTATGTAAAAATATCGAATTACTTTTCTTCGCTCCGTTGCGCAATCATTTTTCTTTTCTTGAGGAAGTCTCTTTCCTTACTAATCTTTTCATTTTTGTTATATGCTTCATGCGTCGAAAGGTATTTGCGTTTCCGCGCTGCGGAACGACCAAAATGAATCCTCTGTCAAGGCAGCTGGGTTGCCCAATATTCATGAATGTGGGCATATGTACTTCCTTGATGAACTCCCGAACTTTCGAAATATGGTGTAACCTATACCTTCAGTTGATTAGTGTAAACAGTGAGAAAACACGGTATCGCATTACCGTATAAGATATATTAAGATATTGAGCGATTATTTAAAAAGATAGCTGAAATTAGATCTTCTTCGATGGTCTGTTGAAACGATTGTGATAAGGGTTCGCGAGAAAAGGCAAAATACAATGGGTATGTCAAGACGTTGATTCTTCAAATTTCAATTGTTCCGCAAAAAGTTGGGGTGTTTCTAAATAGAACCTCGCGAAAAGTTTGCGACACACCTAATATCGCGAACCTTTTTATGTTTTTATCTATACGCTCAGTGGTTTACTCGCCCCTTACCAACCTGACAACACGTGTTATCTTTTGTTTTGTTTGAGATTTTAAATCAGCGCTTTATAAACAACATGGAAGTGACCAAGAATCCCATTTGAAGCCCTACTACCCTAACTGCATTTAAATGACTGAGTTGGGGAGAAATATATATAATAATTAACGGATAAGATATCAGCAACCTGCGATTTGGGCATGACAGGGAATACTTCCATATCACGGGCGAATGCTTGCAAGGACGACAGAAAAAGAGGCAGGACAACCACTATACTTCAACTGATATTTAATCGACACGAAGGATATATATATATAGAATTCCAGAGCGACCCGACGTGGGAGTTGCCCGCTGCGCGCTAGAGCGCGTCCCGCAGGACCTGAATAAAGTTATTTCAATCAATCAATACAGGTACCACGTCACCGAAAAAGATATTTTCAAAAGGAATTTCACCGCCGCCTGTGTGTACCACCCGCTCACAGGAGGTTTTTTAGGGGCGAAGCTCCTTAAAGCGGCACCCGTTCGTCCCTTGTCGTAGTCGTAGTGCGTAACCAGTCTTACGCTTTGACCTCCAAGGTGGTGCCGGTGGGAGATTTCTCCTGTGCGTTGTTGAACAATAAAAAATTCGCAGTGTGCGCGTTAACTAAAAGCCGAATTCTTCTGTCTCTCATTCCCCATTAGCAGCCATTGGCATGTTCCAGTAGGAAACGTTAGTAGAAGTAGAAGTGTTAAAAGCCGACTTCTGCAGTCTCTCATTCCCAGTAGCAGCCATTGTTTACCTCCAAAGTAGTGCCTGGTGAGATTTCTCCTGTGCGTGATTAAACAATAAAAATTTTGTTCAAAACGCCGTTGATTGATGAATTAAACCAACGAAAGACGCCAGATGTTTTCTAAAAGCAAAACGAAAAGACGCCAGATGCTTCTAAAGCAAAACGAAAAGACGCCAGCTGCTTAACGAAAGACGCCAGGTGTTTTCTAAAGCAATGGTTTTATAATCAAAACCATATCGCGATACAGGTTTGTAGTTGACGATGCTCGTTGCCGTCGGTGTGTGCTCGTATGCAAGAACCACTTAGCTTACATTTCACCGACCACAAAGCGGTCATAATGAAAGGACAACGGAAACCAGCAATAAAAGTTTGATAAAACATTTAATCAATCGTTTCACGTCAATTTTATCGGGCGAATTAACGGAAGAAATTTCACGGTTTAACCGATGATTACTTCCAGGAGCTTCGCCCAATCTCATCATCATTCACCTCGTGGATCTGCCGTCAATTTTTTTTTCTTGCAGAGATAGTCCAATTCTATTTTCGACAGTGCAGAGGACGGAGTGCTGACACATGCATCACCCGCCTTGTTTATTTCGAGAACCCCTGCTATTTCCTTTTGAAAGAACTTTGAAATTGTCTTTGAAAAAAGCTTTGTCGGTGACGTGGCACTCGCGTGTGCTCAATGGAATTCTATATATTTTATCCTTCATATCGATTGTAAATCAGTTGAAGTCTAGCGGTTCTCCTGTGTCTTTCTCGGTCGTCCTTGTGCGTGTTCGCTAGTAATATGGACGCATTCAGGCAATACCGACTAGTCAAGCCAAATACATGACGACGGGTTGACGATGAAATGCAAAGCACGATTGATGACTTAAACCGAGAAAGTATTCAAGTAAGGCTTAGTATGATCAGGCCAGAGCTGCGCATAGCCATAAAGTGCACGACGAAAGAGAAGTGATTCATTACTGCATACCAACAATTGAATCAGTGCAAGAATGTGTATGCCTAGCTCAATCAAAAACAGGACAGCCTACTCATGCAAAGAAACTTCACCGAAAAATATGGATGACCGCGAGCGAATACGGAGGGCAAAATATGGAAATCTACCGCTGACCCCCAAAGAGAACAGTGTTCAGTCCCTGCACGCTGCCAGTTGTAACATATCCTCTTCAGTCCCTGGGACACCAATTCAGGTTATTGCTTTGAGCAAGCGCAGTTACTTCTGAAGCAAACATTTTTTTTGCTTTCAACTTGAATTTTTTCGCGTGGAAGGCATTACGTTAATTCAGCCCAATGAGATGGCACTCCATGTTAAGCATCTGCGACGCTCGGTGGGTTTCAACATAGCGTTTTTCCAGGAACGTCAATTTTATCGTCATCGCGGTGCGTAAATAAAATTTTCCGTACTTTATTATAGCCCAGTATGTGTGACTGCTAAATGGTCTCCCATAAATCTGTAATCAATTTTTATGCATGATCTGTGTTCTAAATTGCAGTTAACATCTGGGTAAATTAATAAGATCAATTTTGTGAATTAAATTGAATTTGGAAAATAATTCAATTGCACCAGTTGTTTTTTTTCTTTCTTTATTCGAAATAAACATGTTTACCTTTTTGCGTGTGCTCAAGACCAAAATAAAGAAGTTTGAAATAAACTGACCTGGAATTGCCTTCTTGGGTCTGAGGAGGATATGGGGCTTACATATGGAGGATAAAGAAGAACCAAGAGAAAACGTTGAGCCCCACGCGGCAGACTGTGTCAGAAAATAAAGCGGGGTAGCTGGTAGTCTAGTCCATAAGGGAAATGATAGGACTTGATCGGTCATGTAATGCGCAGGACAAACAATCGGACTCATTTGAAGCAACTAAACGGATACCAAAGGATGAAAGCGTAGCCAAGCGAGGTAGTGACTTGGGTGGTGCGAGAAAATTGGGAAGTTTGCAGCGAGAAATTGAAATAGCTCGATCATTTGTGCCTAATTTGACATCTTTCTTAGAGGCATTCATACGACAGTGGGCATCAAGGCTGATGCTGTTGATGATGACGAGATTGGAGATATATACATGGTTTTCTTTCAAACCATTTGCCTATTACCATTATATCTGTCAGCTGCCATTTCAAAGGTAGTCTTGTCGTCATGCGGCTTTCTCTTCAACTATATTTCTTAAGATCCAAAGATTATTAATATAGGCGACCGCATCTCGATGACCGCGAAATGCGAAAGTACCGGTGCACCCATTATTTGAATGTTCGATAAATAAACCCAACTGTTCACATTTGATGCCCAGATCACCCATATGACGTTCCCAGTTATTTTGTCATGTCTTGTTCGCGTAAAACCAAAAAGTATGTTTACATGATGATCTTTAAGGTGGCCCTCACACATGCACACAACAAATAACATAGCTGCGATGTCAGCAAGGAGTCTGTTCGTGACAGGAAACGGTCACTTGTACGCCCTCAAATGCGCGATTATTTATGTAGGTGCATTCTTCTGTTATGTGATGTGTACTACTGGCTTCCTTGGTAATGTTATGTACATCCACTTGCTCTAAAAAGTGCGAGTGTGCATTTCAAGCACACACACGGCACAATCAAAGTGTCAGTGTCCGCAGGTCATTGCTCGATTGCTGTATAGTTATGCGCAGGTTGTTAAACCCAGAAGCCTCTTCTGAAGTTCGGTTCACAAAGCAGCTGAATCGTGCCGTTGTACTTTTAGTTGTGCAATAGGTCGACGTTCTTCGCGGCGAACACACACCGGCTCTGAGTCTTTGTATTTTAGGTAAGCGTCCCATTTTACGGCAGCGACCACTCTTTGAACACGTTTTACGGACCGCCCCCGAAGCTTGTTGGCTGCGACGCTATTCCTATAAGGTCGTGGGCGAGTTGCCAAGCCGGAGGGGGCGTCCGCATTTCAATGACTAACACGCCAATGAAATAAAATAAAACGTTTGCGTAGTTCTACACCTACGTTTTATAATCCGGTTGTACAAAATTCTACACGAATTTACATTCTGATGGACCTTTCCATCACATCATCTGCTACAGCTGAATTCCGAATCCGACTTCTCTAAGAGATTGTACGGCTTCAAGATGGAACTAAAATTTCAGGAATACGTTTTGACGGTAATCAAATCATCTGTGCTTCCGGTATATCAGTAAGCATACTTCAACAATATTGAAAATGCTATCAATATTTGCGTGGATGTCTTCTCAATAAATTATGTGGCAAATAAATAAATGGTGATAA
This sequence comes from Rhipicephalus appendiculatus, assembly GCA_030522465.1. Lineage (NCBI taxonomy): Eukaryota > Metazoa > Arthropoda > Arachnida > Ixodida > Ixodidae > Rhipicephalus > Rhipicephalus appendiculatus. Next base: position 19,940 of record JALIZH010016536.1, on the reverse strand, counting down.
TGAGAAATTGTTCCTGATAGCTACTCTTCAATTAAGCAGTACATGACACGCGCCTGGGGAGTAAATTTCACAAGCAAGCGTTAATAGCGGAACAAACGTATTCGGTCTAAAGTTTTTGGGAATGTAATCACAACGTGATTGTGACAGGGTAAAAATGTTCAAGGGTTTTTAAGCACTTTCAAGCCCTCACGGAAGAATTTTCTAAGACATTAAATTACACTTGTTGGAATCACAGAAAAAAAGAAAACGGCATTTTTTGCGGCATAGCAGCAGATTCTTTTACTGCACACAAGCCAAAGTAGGCACTTTCTCACAATCAACTGGTACCTATAGAAGTTTTACAATTTACTTATTTCTGCCACAAAAAGAATTCCTCGTTATTGCTATAAAAAGGTAGGCTTGTGCAAACATAAAACCTTCTAGGTTCAAACTCAATCGCAATTAGTGTCGAATAATTGTGAAGAGATTTCGAATAGTTGCAGGAATTGAATAACAGTAGGATGCAAGCGATATTTCAGAAAGTAACCTGTTTTATTATTTCTCATGCTTAGTCAATACAAGGCGCTTATAACAACAAAAGAATGACCAAAATGCAGAACCGTACTTTCGCGCTGGTACGGATTTGCCCTGGCAAGGTGGTGTGTGACGGAGCAGCCCCTTTGTGCAGTGAAACTCTCTCTAATGCAGGCTACATGTGGTAGAATATGCATATTCGTTGTTTTCAAGGACTCTCAAATTTCAATTACTGTTGAAGTAGATTCGACAACTCTCATATCCATTTGATTACTTGCACAGAAGTATTCAAAAAGCAACTGCTAAAAACCAGGTGAACGAAAGTCTATTGACAAAATTCAAGGACATTTAGGGACCTACAAAGATTTTAGGGTTTTCAAGGCCTTTGAAAATGCTATTTCAAAACTCCTAGGTTTTCAAAGGTTTCAAGGACTGCTACGAACATTGTTGCGAATGCAACACACTTTAAAAAAATTGGGGGGACCCTTAAGCTTCGCCTTTAAGAGTTGAACGCGATAGCGATATCCCGTCCCTACTGCGTACTTCAATCACTTAGTGCATACTATGTAATGGGTAGTATGGTTTAAACCAGGAGAAATTATGCGCGGCAAATGTGGGAAATGTTTTCGAACTTGCTATGCACCCACTACGTGGTGTTAAGGGAATACGCGCAGTAAGGTGTGTGCCGCTTGTAATGGGTGGGTGGCTTTAAACTATGGAATCGTTATGATAGTCACATATTCTGACGCCCGATGGTAATTTGCGCTTGTACCACGCAATATTCCTGGGATATTACATGTTATATTGCGACGCCTATATAAAGGACGCTTGCGTTTGCGAAGCATGGAAGTTATTTTCACTGCATTTCCAAGCAGAGGAAGTTATTTTCACAGTATATCCAAGCAGAGGCATGGTTGTGTGGTAGAACACCTGCTTGCTACGCAGACGACCCGGGTTCGATCGTCACTCGGACCCGAAAATTTTTATTATTGATTTTATTTGCATGTTTCTCGATTTTTCGGTCATGGACAAGATGATGATTTTTCGCTCAGAACCAACGACACCGACGCCGACGCCGGAATTTCCGCGAAACGAGCTCTTTAACGCTATCGCGTTAATATTGGTAAACATTTTATATTTGACGTTACGACAAAACGTATCGGTATGGTCAGTTCATTAGAAAGTCATTATTGTGCTGTTCTATCGCTTGCCTATTAGTTCGCCAGGTGTGATGCGAATCAGCTGCTATACGACAAAGATTTTATTAGTGAGTACAAAAATGTAAAGAACAGAAGAAACGTAGGATTTGATGTTATCAGTACTCCAACCTTAAAACTCAAATGAGACAACATACTTGACAAACGCACGCAGCTAATCAACGGTTTCATAAAAAAAATAAGATAAAAAGATCTTGGTAGCATGCGATTGGCATGGCTTCACCAGGATATTGTCAGTAGTCGAACACACATTTCGTGCCCCAGCGATGCATCCCCTCCGTAATGGACGTTACATGATTCCATGAACAATTCATCTGCTGCTGGCATTTCTTCTAGGCGTATCCCAAACATTGTGAACACTTTTCATTGTGCCACCGAGCCAATATTTCTAAGCCTCAAAGTCTTCGTTCTTTCCTTCCACTGCGGTATATCCTCTTCAGAGACCCTCGGAAAACCCCGCAGTCTACAAAGTGGTTCCGTTCCTGTCTTGCTTAAAGTACCAGACCCCTTTGCGCACTTTTATATACATCCCTAACTCTCACATTCAAAATCCCTTTTGGTAAATGGCCGCACTGACCCAGTTCTGTATCTGCGCTAGGAACAGCGCTACGCAGCATTTATCACGGCTGCCATAAGCAGCTCCTGTACTACGACTCGCCTGCATTCCAGTCACGAACCACGCCTGCCAGCTTATATACGAACAAAGCATGTCATTTGAAATATAGGAAAGGCCATGGCATAATGCTGACCACTGCTAACCCATTTTAAACAGGCGAGGTAACTAAAGGAGCTTCTCTGTACTTTCGGCCACTTATAGCAGACTGAGGGCCCATGATATTCCTCTTGCCTGACCCCCATTCCTCAACTCCCCTAACACATTTCTTAGCTTTAATAAAGTTGTTTCCCGCCTTTCGTTCGGGCCTTCTTTACGTTTGAGTTCCACAAAAAAGATCTAAACCCAATCGGAAAAACATTGGAAGACGCCAAAGCTGGGCCTTTAAGAGTGGAGCGCGATATCGTCATCGGGCCTTGTCAGTATTCTCTTCTCTTTCGCTTGCTATGCTTTTGCGTCACACAACCGCGTGATTCTCGTAAAGACTCCAGCATGCAATGGACTGAAATAAAAAAAAAGGAAGAAGACCGCTTTCGCTTTCGAGTAGTCTTGAAAAAAGGCGCAAGGACCCGTGTAACTTTTCCTTTTGCCCCAGTACAAGGGCAAGATATCTTGCCCACAAAAGAAACACAGCAATGGGTGTGGACCAGTTTGAGACTTCGTTTAAAGTAGTAATTCATTGCATAAACTCGAGCTCAAAATAGTTGTTCATTCGTTATCTTTGCCCGGATTCTCACGCTGATATGTCGGATCAGCTGATTTTCCCCGATCTTCTTTTTTTATGATTTTGTAATAATTGATGGAGTTTAATGAACCAAGACCACCATATGATTATGAGTGATGCCATAGTGGAGTTCTCCGGAAATTTCGACCACCTGGGATTCTTTAACCTGCACCTAAATCTAAGCCCACGGGACTCAAGCATTCTCGCTGCCATCGAAAATTCGATTCCATCGAATCACGATTCTAATACCGCTAAGACGTGCACCAACTGTCAGCTTCAAGCACTGCTTCATGGCATACAGGAGAAAATGAAAGATTGAAAAACAAGACGGAAATAGACACACATATAATGTGATAAAAAGAAACCGAAACATGAAAGGTATAGAAAAAAAAAACGGAGGACAATGTTGAAAAATGAGGCAGCAGAGCGAAACAAAGAAAAAGAAAGAAAGAGAGCGAGATAGAAAAAGACAGAAAAAAAAGAGAAAAAGGTATGTGCTCGAGCAGTACTTTGGTTTGGGCTAGTTGGTGCATGACGCAAGACCAGTTATGGGTTAGCACCCGTGATGCTAACCATGTTTCTTTGTCCCTTTGTCTTTGCGCTGCTCTTTCCAAAGTAAGACAAAAAGTTCGCATCCTCCCTTCCAGCTTTAGCAGCCACAAACCGCGTCCATTCGTCCACTGCGACAAGGAAAGCTTGGGTCTTCTTGACCCCCTCGCTCTTATTTTTCAGTTCCGCAAAATCAAGGTGCAGTAGTTCGAATGGTGTGTCATAATACTGTGGAATTACCATCTTGCTTCCACGTGGCTTAAACTTTGATTTGCAAAGTTTACAGTTGTGGCATGTCCTTATGTATTAGCCATCTCTTCCTTTATGCCCTTCCAAGTAAATCGTTGGGTTAACTTTCTGTAAGTTCTCTTGAAACCACCGTGGCCTCCAGACTCAGGGCTGCCATGGTATAGTCGCAGTATAGTAGGTACTGCCGTTTCGGGGACAAGTACCTTACCGTCTTCTATATTGAGGTCTTCAGAGCCTTCCCACAACTTGATTAGGTTGACTTCTTCAGGATTATTATTTCTGGGTACATGGAATCTTGACAGAGCGTCTGCGTCCTGGTGCTTTTGTCCTGGGCGATGGGCTACTTCAAACGTGTACTGCTGTATCTCACTCACCCATCTAGCAAGCCGGCCTTTTGGCTGAGTGAATTGCAATATATAAGTCAAGGCTTGGTTGTCTGTGTACAGTTTAAAGTTGCTTCCCTCGAGATAGCTCCTAAAATATTTTAGTGCCATAACAACTGCCAAGGCTTCTTTTTTTTGTGGTAGAATAGTTTACGTGTGCCTTCGTAAAGGGATAAGAGAAATATCCAATCACTTGTAGCATTTGTGCGACGGCCTTATTGGTGTCTCTTTGATAAAGGACGGCTCCAGTTCCATAATGAGAGGCATCTGTGCACAACTCAAATGGCATGTTAAAATCCGGCAGCGTAATCACAGGATCTGCTGAAATAATTTCCACGAGTTCATTGTAGCAACGATCGCAATCTTCCGACCACATGAGCGGGGTATCCTATTGGGTAAGGGCTGTCAAGCACTTTGTCTTTGTGGCATAGTCCTTTTAAACCCCCGGAAGTGTCCAGCAAGGCCCAAGAATACGCGAAGAGAGTGGAAATCGAATGGCTTAACAAGTGTTTTTTCCGCTGAATGCTTTCTTCCTTGGTGCTTTTAGTCTTCCCGTCGAAGGACCTGCCTAGGAACACAACCGCCCGACAAAAAAATTCGCTGTTCATAACGTTTATTTTAAGTTGTGCTTTACTTAGCGCTCCTAGAACCATCAACAGGTTGGCAATGTGGTCTTCTCTCGATTTTGAGTAGACTAGTATGTCATGAACATACACGTTGCAGAATTTTCCAAGAAAATCTTTCAGCACCATGTTCATCATTTTCTGGAACCATGCGCCGGAATCTTTCCACCTAAATGGCAGCCGGTTATACTCGTAGACATCGAAAGGCGTGACAAAAGCAGTGAACATCTTGGTTTCTTCTTTCAGTGGTACTTGCCAGTAGCCCTTGCAAAATCGATCCTGGAGAACCACTTGCATCCTCCCGTCTCATCAATTATTTCATCAATTCGGGGCATGTGAAACGGGAAGAAGTCGGCCTGCTTATTAACAAGTCCATAGTCCGTGCACAATCGATACGACCCGTCTTCCTTTGGCACAATGGTAATTGGTGAGGCAAATGTAGACGTTGCCGGTCTGATAATAGCGGAATCTAACATTGCTTGGAGCTCTTGCTTAAGCCCTGCTTTCTTTTCGTGGTTTAGTCCATATAGTTTCTTTCGCACGACACTTTTGTCTCGAAGCTGAAAAGCTACTTCATGTACTGCAGTTGCTGGAGGATAGTTCCCAACACACAAAAGCTCAGGAAATGTTGGCACAACTTCTTCCGAACACGTGACTTTCCTGTCCTGAGTGTGCACAAGGTTGGAATGCTCGGGGGGTGATGACGCCATTCCAAAGAATATTCATTTTAAATAGCTTCATGTCAGGCCTTCACAAAAGGAAATCGAACTCAACTCCTGCGATGACAAGTCTTTTCACCATGTGCTCTTGGTCTGTAAAACGTACATTTACCTCCGTCCATTTCGCTAACTCTCGGCATGTTCCGTCGTAACTTTGGACTCGCACAACTCTTCCAGTGAAAATGATATTTTCGTCCACTTGCTGTTCGTTGATGACACTCACTGATGCTCCAGTGTACTCGACCGCTCACATTTTGCAATTATTTATCGTCATGCGTACGGACAAAATGTTTGATTTCATAAGAAACACCATCTCTTGCAGGATAGGAGTTTTCTTGTTGTTACAGTTCTGTATTATGGTGTTAGTTGGCTCACACTGGCCCGGTATGCAAGATGTCACACTGGTGGTGTAGTCGCCGTGTTTGTCATGCGGCCTCGAATTACATGGCGCCTCACGTACTGGAATCAAATTGGACCAGGTCTCACATGTCACGTATTTTAAGCAGTGGATCAGCTGATCTGAAGTTGACGGCGACATAGTCTGTACTTGTTTCTGGCACCCGTTAGTCATTCCATGTATAACGAGTGGCACGATGCATGAATCAGGGAGCGTATGGTCCGCTCGCTGCAGTAAGCGCCTCTTCTCAAAGTAATAGTCCAGGAAATTGCTACCTCCCTGCTCGTAAGCTTTAGCTTGATCCCATCAATGAACTGGGTTCATTTGAAAGGCTTGCAAGAAACTCTCTTTCCATGTTTTACACAAGTCTTCAATGTGGTGTGGGACACGTAAGTCATACCATTTTTTAGCGTTTCCTGATAGGTACGATCGCATGTTCATTATACGATCTGAGTCATTTATCTATTTATTCTGTTTGCAGGCATACTGATAAAATTCGTACCACACGTTCGCACTAGCACTGCTACCGTCGAACATGTCTGGCTTCACCATATCTTGACGTAGTGCATTAGCTGTTATTGCCTTCAAAATTGTTTGTTGTAGCTCCATATACTGGCTCTGCATGTCAGTTAGCTGATGTAAATCTTTTGCTATGGCTCTCATCGACGGCGATTGCCTCACATCTGTATCTCTTTCAGTGTTGCTTTTAATGCCTAGTCCTTCCCATGAGTCAAACTCTTCCGCTTTCACAGTGCATCTTTTGCTGACGTCGCTGATTGGTGCTTGTGCTTAGCAGGTGACAGCATCCATGATGTCAGGCTTGGTCAGCTGCCCCGGTGCCTCAACGAAGTCCTCACTGCCCAGCGCATAGCCCGTGATGATGGGGCGGCCGTCCCGTCTGGCGAGGCAGAATTCTCCACATCAGGTTACTGTCATCGGCTGCGCCAAATATAAAGTTCCAGCACAGGAATTGAACGTTCACTGCTTAATCTGCACAGTGTACAGCCATTGCGGACATCTTCATCTTCCTTCCTGTGTCCGCTCTTCAGTCAGGATCCCTACATTATTGTTGTCCAAACACACTTTGTTAGTTGCCTTCGCTTTCACATCTTCGGTACTTTTTGGCAGGAACTTCTTTAATTTATTATTATTATTATTATTATTATTATTATTATTATTATTATTATTATTATTATTATTATTATTATTATTATTATCGTCGTCGTCCATGATGCACAGCACTCCGGGCTATCCGCCGAAAGGCATGTGGGCAAAATTGAAAAAAAAAGTATGGAGTAGCCGAAGTAATATGAACCGCAACCTCTCCACAGCAAGACAGGCAGAACAGAACAGAACAGAACAGAAAAAAAGTAGGTCCATTACCTCACTAGTTATTTATTTTCGATCGTCTTTCCCTTTTTTAAGTACACTGTACTGCCGGTATTTCACGGTTTTGTTATGCTCGCAACAAGAGTGGAGCTTGTGGCAAAAGAAACGCGGTTAAAAACTCACGCTGTCCTTTATGCATGCCTGTAAAACGACAGTAAAGCGAAATGTTCCAGTGTGCCTATTTTAATTTCCGCTTATCACATGAATGTGGCTTTTTTTTTTTAATTCTGTCGGTCACGCTAACGCCGTCAGCCCGAAGTGAATGACCAGGCTGCCCAGACAGTTAATATTTGGAAATTTGTTTTTTTTAGTCATGCGAACACCGCGTCGACAACTAAAGGCGCAGCTCACGATCACTTGGACTTCATTTCCCAAACGCCAGCTTTTAATTGAAAGTCACTTTCGCATGAGGCTTATGAGTCTCACTGTTTAATAACTTTCTGATATGTCCTGCGCACCAAAAAGAACGCTCGGACGTAAAAAATATTATGCCACGAAGCAATCATGTTGTGTGCGCCTGTCGCTTGCAGTGAATTGTGTCATTTCTGCATTACACTTGTACAGTTATTCTCCCTATTTAGAGAGGACCTGCAACACTTTTTTGAGCACGGCCAGAAAACGTGTCCGAAAGGTTGTCGAGGCTCCTCAGAACCCGAGAGCCAAATGTTACAGCACATCACGCGACCTGGAACTTAAAATCAATTTTCAGTCAGCTATAAATCACTCCTTCTTCTCTCGACAAATGATGTATTAAACCGAAATGACCGCGCCATAAACCCCAACTCCACGGCCATTGGTTGATTTGAGCATCGCGAGCTACTCAGCTACAGTGGCCGCCGCGGGAAGCAAAAACGTGCCCGCCTCCGCGCTCGCAATTACAATGAAAGTAAGGCACGCGTTCGAAGAAAAAAAAAGAATGAAACGGGAATGCTCAAGGTAATAGCATGAGCTGATGACCAGACGTAGCTTCTTACTTCATTGTCATCTCCCGCCGCCCTGCTTAGCTTTCAGCGCGATCTCTGGTGCGAAAGGGGACACAAAGCGCTCACAGCGCGTGGTAAATTGATGCAATTGCACACGTACAGTCGTCACCAAGATTAACACGCATGCTCCGACGCGTAACCTGGACTCGTTTGACTGATGCCAACCGCGAAGCGCTGGGCGCTGTTGCCGAGATAATACCTCGGTATGTCAGTATGTCGGCATGCATGGGTACCATCTCGACGACAGAACCCAAAGCTACGCGGCACAAGCGTCAATCGAAGTGCTTCAGAACAGACTGCGGAGCGTTCGTGTTAAGTTTGCTGACGACTGTACATGACGGGTACTAAAACTTTTTACAACAATCGATTTACAAGGCAATAAACTCCTTTAAAAGAGACATTCGTTAAACACTTGCAAAATTGCTGCAAGGCCCTTTTAAGCAGAAATAAAACACGTAGAATTTACGGACATGATAGTCTGTCTGGTAAGCGGCAGGACTATTTGCCTATTTTTCGTGTTGTATGATGCCGCTGATGAGATGAACAGTAATGAACGCTATGAGAACCATGTTAATTTCAACGTACCATTGGAAAACATATACATACTGTGATGTATTACATGAAGTAAAGTATGTGAGACGTATATACGTGTGTGGAACACGCGCTGATTCTCTGATTTATAGTATTTAAGCCCCATAATAGGAGAGCTCATTAAGATACCTCCATCGGATAGCGCAAGCTCTTGTGTTCTGAGAGTTCTGTGTTCGCAACGATAATACTCCCTCCGCCTCACGCTGAGGCCTCGTTCCACATTCTTTTCGCGTATTTATTGTTCCGTTATCGCCTCCGTTCTACAGCGAATCGAAAACTAATATGAAGACTCTTATGCTGACCTCGTTTCTGCAATCGCGGCTCACGAAACAATGCAGCTTCACAACTTGCATGCCTCGCTATTTCCTTGACCTGGTTACCCTTGTAGTAATAACGAAGAGATTTGCTCCCAGGTACCCATTTCAGTCTTTCCACATTCACGATAACAGTTTGCTTTAGCGCGCCAGTACCCGCCGTATAGGGGCCTAGCGGTTACGGCGCTCGACTGCTGGCCCGCAGGTTGCGCGTTCGAATTCGGGCCGCGGTGGCTGCAATTTCAATGAATGCGAAAATGCTTGAGGCCCGTTTACTTAGATTTAAGTACACGTTAAAGCACCCCAGGTGATCGAAATTTCCGGCGCCCTCCGCTGCGGCGTCTCTCACAACCATATCGTGGTTTTGGGAAGTTAAACCTCAGGTATTATTACGTCTTATAGTGCGCCAGCTTTTTGAGGGAGGCGAACAATAAATTTACAAATCACTCCTTCCCGCAAGTGTGGTGTGGTTAAGAAAAAAGCTCGAAATAAGTAGGTTTGACCTCATTTTTCGAGGCTCGCTGGAGAACACATTGACTACGCCTACACCTGCATGTGTGTGTGTGTGTGTGTGTGTGTGTGTGTGTGTGTGTGTGTGTGTGTGTGTGTGTGTGTGTGTGTGTGTGCGTGTGTGCGCGCGTGTGTGTGCTATGACTGATTTCTTGGGTGCATCTCTTGTTTGAGTGGCTACCTCTGAGTTGCGTATTTTTTTTACCTTCATATGGCATTTTGAGCCTTGTTTTGTCGCTTCGCCATGCTTGATGCCTCACTCTTTAATTAAATCTTACTATTTAAACTTTCAGGGATAATTTAGCAAGCGCTCGTGTTGTATCATCTTTATACTCTATGCCTTGTCTCTCGTTGTTATAAGTACTTATGCATTTGTCCCCACCAAGATACCGCTCTCTGGAAAGCTTACGGCGGCCACCAGGTGCCTGGAATATACATCCAAACAACTGAGCGGTGAATTGAACGGTTTTCGAACAAGTTGCGTTCACAAATGCGGGATACGTTCCATATATAGGACTGACAGGGTTGTAGAAGGCACCAAATAAGGACAGAAATGAGAGGGTGCGAGACGTAAAAGCATTGCTTATTTATACTCGAAGAAATGCTGCCTTCAGGTAAAGTCAGGAGACGCAGGCAGAAACAAACGGCCAGCTATCTGTGCCTCGCGACTTCTTCTGGGTGACGCTACAATTCTCAGAGTATTAACCAAATCCACGATGTGAAAAAAATTGAAGGACACTTTGTACATTCCAAAGTGTGTTCGGCGAAAGCGTGTGGCCATTCCACTGACGGAAAGACGGACGGAAAGACCGACGGACGGACAGACGGACGGACGGACGGACAGACGGACATCCGGACGGATGGACATCCGGACGGACGGACGGACAGACGGACATCCGAACGGACGGACGGACATCCGGACGGACGGACATCCAAACGGACGGACGGACGGACGGACAGACGGACATCCGGTTGGACGGACGGACATCCGGACGGACGGACGGACACCGGATGGACGGACGGACATCCGGACGGACAGACGGACGGACAGACGGACATCCGGACGAACGGACGGACGGACGGACATCCAAACGGGCGGACGGACGGACAGACGGACATCCGGACGGACGGACGGACGGACATCCGGACGGACGGACGGACAGACGGACGGACGGACAGACTGACATCCGGACGGACGGACATCCGGATGGACGGACGGACATCCGGACAGGCGGACGGACGGACGGACGGACGGACGGACGGACGGACGGACATCCGGACGGACGGACGGACAGACGGACATCCGGACGGACATCCAAACGGACGGACGGACGGACAGACGGACGGACGGACGGACGGACGGACACCGGACGGACGGACACCGGACGGACGTGAGCATGAGACAGAGGGGAGCAAAGAAAGATAAATGCATCGACTGAGAAGAAAAAAACAGACGATGGCTGTACAGGTAGGCGGCACGCAGCCACGTGGTCTGGCAACACTCTGCTCTGGATTCGCTCTTTAGAAGATGATGCCCTACTGCTATCCCTCCTCGGCGAGTTCGCCATGCTCTCAAGGAACCGCTACGAAAGAAACTTATTCGCACGGAAGCCGCAGGCATTATGGCGAAGACCGAATCCTGAGCCCAGTGTTGCCAGTATGAGGGTACCGGTACATTGGTTTTCGCCTTCCAGTCGTCTTAGAGGACTGCATAATGGGTCTTGTGAGTTTTTTGGGTGATATGTACGGAATGCAACAACGAATTTACCGCAAAATATTTTTTCACAAATAAAAAGAAAAAAAAAAGTCAAGTAACTTTTCGCTTGTTCGTGCTAGAAGTGCCTGGGCCGCTTTGTTCTGACGGAGTACAATGTCCTCAAGAAGAAGCGATCAGTTTCCGAATGTGCTGTGCACATGTCACAGGTTTTGTAGGGGAAGCTGCAATGACGAGCCAAAAGCAGGCGAAGCGGTTTGCCGAATAGCCACTGAGAAATGAAATAGGTATATGTGTACTGTTGTCAAAGGAACTCCTTTCTTTCCTAATTTATGCAGCTATACAATTTTCAAGCTTTCAGTGTGTGAAGCCGGATGTCCATCTAGTCGATTTACCTATCCGGAGTGGCTACATCCGTACCACGCCGCGAAAATGCGGTAATTTGTGGCTTGAGGCGTATTTGAAACTGCTACGCGAATACTACTGTGTCACAACTCCCTGAAAAAAATTAGCTCCAAAAAGCAAAACGCGAAAGGAGAAGAAGTGATTACTACAGAGTACTGTCGTCTCATCGTTGCGTAGATCGAATGCAGCCTCAAGGGGTCTACAAAACATGAGGAGTACTCAAATGACAAGAAAGCAATTACAGCAATGTTACATAGCCGGCGGCTCAGACACGGCGAGCATACGCAGACAACCGTTGGCTGGAAAGAATGACCCCGGCGATTGTTGAAAGAAAACATGCATCCAATCGGGATAGCAACTGAAAACCTAGCAGCAACTCTGACGGTGATTTTCCCGTCTTCTGTGGCGTTTTCCAGTAGTTGAACAACAGCCTGACAAGGTTGTCCTCCCAATTCCCTTCCCTCATCTTCCGAAGTCCGTCCTTTATCGTACGTACCGCTCGTTCTGCAGCTCCATTAGACTGTGGATGAAAAGGCAGTGTTCGGAGATGCATAATGTTGTTCTTTAACGCGAACGCGGCAAATTCCTGTCTGGAAAACTGCGTGCCGTTATCCGAGACAATCGTCCGCAGAACTGCGAACCGGCTCAACATTGCGCGCAGACAGCTGATTGTGCGTGTGGTTGTTACATGTTTTACTGGCACGGCTTCAATCCACTTAGTATGGGCATCTACTGCCACTAGAATCATCTTGCCAGCTATAGGTCCGGCAAAATCGGCATGAATCCGCGAGAATTTTTCATTAGTTTGGCGCCAGTTGACTGGTGGTGCTGCAGCCGGCACTGGCATCTTTTGGACACAGTTCGGGCAGCACGCCGATAGCGCTTTAATATCACGGTCTAGTCGGGGCCACCAAAATTTTGACCTTGCCACTGCTTTCATTCCCGACGAGCCTTGGCGGGCCTCATGCAACAGTTTCAGCAGTCGGTCCCGCGCTTTTTTCAGGTACGACTACGCACTACCCCTAATAAACTACACCATGAGCTACGGACAACGCAAGTTTACGGTCGAAAAACGGCCACATTGTTTCATCCAGCTGTCTCGCACTTCTGGGCCAGCCATGCAATATGTAATGCTTCACAACGTTTACTGTGGGATCTGTGGCCGATAGCTGCTGCAGCGTGTTGTGATCACACCGTCGTCTAAGTTTTCAAGTGCAAGAACATATTCCGGTGGCTCACCCACTTCATCAGTTTCCGTAGACCGCGGTGGCCGCCTGCTCAGGGCGTCAGAGTTGAGCAACTGTTTCCCCGGCGTGTATTGCAGCTTGTAGCGGTAGCCTCCCAAGTACAGCGCCCAGTGTTGTATAGGTGCTGCAGCCAGCGGTGGTGTCGGGTGGGCAAACTGCAGGAAGCTCAAGAGGGGCTGGTGGTCCGTCACGAGGGCGAATTGGTGACCTAGAAGGTAATCACGAAACTTAGTGACGCCAAACACCAGAGCGAGGGCCTCTTTCTCTAACTGAGAGTAATGTTTCTCGGCGGTCGTCAATCTACGGGACCGGAAACCTGTGGGCTTGGGAGTGCCGTCAATTGTATGGAAAAGCGCTGCGCCCAAACCGTACGGGGAAGCATCGCGTTCGAGCTTCAACTCTTTCGTTTGATCAAAGTGAACGAGAACCTGAGCTTGCATTAAGCTTTCCTTTGCTTTCTCGAAAGCAGCTTCCTGTTGCACTCCCCAGTGCCATAATGCGCCCTTTTCCAGCTGTTTGTTGAACGGAGAGAGTAGGGTAGACATATTTGGCAGAACTCTGACATAAAACGTCAGCCTTCCTAAAAATGAGTGTAGCTCACCTACGTTCTGTGGGCGAGGCGCCTGAACCATTGCCTCCAAATTTTTCCCGGTGGGATGAAGACCCTCTCTGTCTGTACGATGGCCGAGATATACGACGGATGGCTCTCTAAAGCGGCACTTGTCGTATCTTAGCTCAACTCCGCGTTCACGGAAACGTTCGAGCACGTTCTTTAGGAGTTCACTCCCATCGTCACGAGTCTTCGCAACCCGTACATCATCAAGGTACGCTTGGACGCCTGGCAAACCTGGCAATATTACTGTTACATAGTCGGCGGCTCAGATACGGCAAGCATACACCGACAACCGGTGGCTGGGAAGAATTCTCCGCTTATTGCCGCTCGCAAGCTTATTGTGCAGCTTAACCTAGGAAGGAGGGAAAGAGGGAAAGGGGGTGGAAAACTGCTATCGCTTCAGCGATCGATAAAAACACGAAGGGGGGAAAGGAGGAAGCAGAGTGGGTAGAGTGCTGTTTGCAACACTTCTCTCTTCTTAAAAATGGAACCGTTGTACGGGCTTGCGTTGCCTGGTGGAACGCCGAAGCAAAGGCTCTGCGCTTGCGGTAGCCGCCTCTGTAGGACAAGCCGGTGGCACGGTTGTCGCCCGATGGTCGGGGGTGCTCGCGCCAGTGATCACTTGAGCTGGCAACACGGCAGAGCTTGTAGTGGAGGGCCCCGGCGATTGTTCAGGCCGCATGGACAGACAAGCCTCCGACGAGGGTGCTAGGCCCGGGGATGTTGGAGACTGCGATTCGTGTCGAGGGCACACTTGGTCCACGTGGCGTCTGAGCAGAGAATTAGAGTTTAGACGGTCACCATGGGGGATCCTGACGTACACTTCACTTGCCCCGGTGTCCACTTTTCTCCAACACCGTAGTTCCGAACGTACACGCTGCTTTCCGTGGGGACTACGCAGTCATCAGACTTTGGTGGCGAATCTGCATAATCGCCACGCAATTACAGATAGCTTATCGAGAATAAGTTGTGATGCAATAATAACACCATCAAGCCCAGTTAAGCATAAGCTGGCGAAGTTAAACTTTGCGGAATCAATCCTGTACATCTTACAGCCCGCAATATTTTCCCCAACAGACATGTTTTTCAAGAGATATATATTGTGCACCATCCGGTGATCGTATGAGAGGTAATAAAACAATCTGAGTGTTGTTGTTTTGTTTTTTTTTTTTTCGCTGTGAGCTGAGCCGTAAGCAGACGTGCTTTCCTTCTTCCTTCTTTTAAATTTACATCGGTCGAAAGGCCACATTTCGGGTATATCGACAGGGAGACTATTATTAAAGGGTTCATGAGAAGTATACGAGCTGGCACGCGTTCGTCTTAATATAGCGTTGCGTAATGGCAATTCACTGAGATAGCCTTAACGAAAACAGGAGATATTAGCGGTCGCTGATGACTGCAAGTTGGGGCAGTACGAAACTGGAACCGCCTTCTCCTGCGTATAACAGGAAGAACCGTTTTTCCGCCAGGTTGCACAGGCTTGCTATTTCAGCGGTCTTCATGCTTGTTATGCCGCGGTTGTACGTCATATCAAGTAGATGCATAAACAGGATAGTCAACGAGTTCGTCAAAAATAGTCTGAGATTCTTCAGGAATAAGAAGCTTACCGCCGAAGCAATGAACGAGAAAAACAGTTGGGGGGGAATGTATTAGCTACAGACATGGGGATGCTGAGATTGATCTCAGTGTAGTAATATATTATTATTGCGTTGACATTCGACAATAATAATACTAGGGTCTAAAATTGCTTGTTAGAGATGGCGTGTTATGTCATAGAGTAAAGGTTGATGTTGTGTTTTGGCTCCCGCAAGATCGATATCAAATACATAAAAGAAATATCGGCCTTCTTTGGCGCGACGAAAATAGCGCAATAATGTAATACTTTGGGGCGAAACAATTTATGGTCTTGTGCAAACTTTCCGAAGTTTGCAGAATATCGTCTCAGTGATTATTCTGTGAAAATGTATTCTGAATACGCCGCTTTTTGTGCGAATACGAAACTTAGTTTGCATGCTGCATGGTGTTTTTTTTTTCGTTTGCTCCTGGTCTTTAACGCAAGCCCGCGAAATAAAGAATAAAACCACGTCCATTCGGTCTTGCGCTTCCAAGCTGCAGTGCTTTCTAACGTTCTTCAAGCGGAACAACCGGCGCGCGGACTATGGCGACATGAGTAGTCGTAGCTCTATAAGCCTCAGCTTCCCAGTAAGTCTGGATTTTCCACCGCCGCACACGGTAAGGAAGTGCTGTCATCCCTGGTAATTGATAGTTTGACGGTCTGTGCGACTTTCCAGGAGCCGACACAAATAAGTATTTGCGTTAGAAAGGCCTGTTTTAGAGTATGCATACTCTTGTTAGCCATTTTTATATTATGAGTAGTAGTGGTTTAGAATTAATAATAATTATTAATATTGTTGGGCTTTAACGTCCCAAAACCAAGATGTGATTATGAGGGACGCAGAAGTGGAGGGCTCCGGAAATTTTGACTTACTGGAGTTATTTGACGTGCACCTAAATTTAAGTACACGGTCTTCAGGCATCTTCGCCTCTATAGAAAATGCGGGTGTCTCGCCCGGGATTCGATCTCTTCACTTTCGGATCGACAGTGGAGCACCATAACCACTAGACCACCATGGCTGGTCCCTATAATTATGTATATGGTGTAATGAAGCGTGTTTCGCTTTCATTAACTGCTAACTTTAGTGGCTGTAGTCAATTGTTTTCTGAATGCATGAATGATGATAGCGTTAAAACGTTTAACATTCACGACTCAAACACTCCGCCTTCTGATAAATGTAACTGCAAACAATGCCTTTGTTCTTGAAACCCGGCTTCTTCATCTGCCTTCGTGACATAAAAAAACAATGCCTCTTTTGTAGCTTGATGCATAATGTTGTCGCTTTGATGCATAATGAATCGATACTGGATTACGAAACGTACTATACCAGGCGAGGCACAATTCTGAAGAATAATGAAGGGAAGGAAAAAAATGATGTCAGTTATAAATGAGTACAAGGAGCTAGAGAGGAGAAATGAAATAGATGGTTTTTGCAGGAATTCAGAAAAAACAATAGGATGCGATGCAAGAAGCATAGAGATAATGGACAGCAAGAGGGAAGCGCTGCGCCATGTTTTACACAGACTGAAGTAAAAGTATTGACGCAACACATGAGAAAAAGAAGCAAGAAGAACACAGAATAACAGGAAATGTAACGCAGCCGAATTCCGTTATTGATCAAATGCTTTAACAAATGTGAAAAAAACGGGAGGGAAGAAAACTGGGTGAAACGATCCGTTTTATTGCATCAGGCACCAAGTGACGCTGCGGAAAGGGAGCCGAGTACTGACACTGTAATTCTTCATGGTCTCCAGAGGGCAGCACAGAAAGCGTGGCTTAGCGCAATCGTCAGTAGATGGGACGGGAAAATAATTTAGGGTGTGGAAAAGGTTAGGGATAGTGCAGCAAAGAATGGGTAAAGGAGATGCGGGTCACAAGAAAGAAAGAGGCATTGAAAAAGAAGATGAATGAGGTAGGGCAGACAGGATGCGACCTTGAAATCGTTTTCCGCAGTGCTGCGACTGAAGGAGCAAGAGAAGCTGGATGAACTGTTGAAGGAAATAAGGAGTTCGGGGAAGTGAGGCGCTTCGAAAATGATGGACATGGAAAGCGAAAAAAAAAAAGCAATAGAGAAACACTGGGCTGTGTTTTGAACAAAGTAAAGTGAAAAGTACAGATGCAACTAAACACATGAGGGAAGAAGCAATAACAAAAGTGAATAATAGAAAATGTAATGCCGCCGACTTCCGTAATCATGAAAGGCTTTAACAAACATTGAAAATGGGAAGGAAGCAAACTTAATGGTGAGCTAAACAATCCGTTTTATTGCATCACGTACCGAACGGCGTTTCCGAAACCGCGCTGGGTACTGGCTTCGCAGAGGTCTTCCTGGTCGCTAATGGGAAGCGCAGGAAGCCAAGTATAGCGCAACCATATGCACATTGAACGGGAATTGAATTTGGGAGGTCAGAAAAGGGTTGGGAGAGTTGTGCAATAAATGGGGAGAATAGATGTGGGCCATAAAGTGGGAGAAGGCCACTGAACAGATGGATGACGTAGCGCAGACAGGAAGCGACTTCAGAAGTGTTTTCCGCAGTCCTGTGACTAAAGCTGTCGAATGAACTGGAGAGGCGGTTCGAAATACAGTCATGGAAAGCCGGACATTCCGAATATGAGAGGCTTTAAAAGCGAAACAAAAGAGAAGTGAAGTGTTGGACGTGTCACGAGAAAGTTGTGATGTTCGCAAATTGAACTAGAACAATTAATGCAGTTTTGCACTATTAGTACCACGCTTGAGGCAAGTGCAGACCTATGCGGCATAGACTGCTTCTATTTATTTTCCTTTTTCCTTGCATTCTATCTCTTTCTCTGCGTTTTTCTAGTTCTTTTTGACCTTGTTTATCAAATTCCTGTCTTTTGCTCTCTATCTCTTCCTTTCCAGCTCTTTCTATCTTCCTATCTCTCACTTGCCTTTCTTGCTCTCTTTATCTCTATTACCCGCTTCCATTTTTTTCTATATCTGTCTCTCCCTTTTTTTTGATTCTGTCTCTCTTTCTTTTTTTTTTCTTTCTCTTTTTTTGTATGTCTTTTTGCCTGTTTCTTCGTATATTTTTCTCGTTCGATTTTTTTTTCGCTTTCCCCATATTTCCCTCTTTTTCCAATCTATCTATTTCTTTCTATCTGTGTCTCTCTATAGTCGTTCTCTCGCCCATAAGTGTTATTTCGGCCCGCGCCGGACATATCGGCGCACCTAATCTTGGAGGGAAGCAGATGAAGAGAACGAAGACAGAGTGCGTCGGTTCATGATGCAAATATTCTGTTCGCTTTGCCCGAACTAATGGTCGACTTGAATAGTTCCGTTTTTAAAAAAAACAAAGGATTAGGTGAATTCGGTGCAAACAAAATAGGGATTGATTTGATTTGATCTCATCAGGTAGCATCGCAGTGGGAATCTACATGGATGGCCGAGGTTTCGATGGTGCTCGACTGCTGACCCGAAGATCGCGGGTTCGATCCGGGCCGCGGAGGTCCCATTTCGAAGGAGGCGAAATGGTAGAAGCCCGTATACTGTGCGATGTCAGTGCACGTTAAAGAACACCAGATGATTGAAATTTCCGGAGCCCTCCTCTACGGCGTCCCTCATAATCATAGCGTGGTTGTGGGACGTAAAACCTCAGATATTATTATTATTATTATCGAATTTTCGTTTGTCCGTGACCGGCATTCGAGCGTTTAATCCCTTTACCCCGCGGTTCTTACAACTGCGCCGTTCTTCAGACGTCGCTGTCGTTTCTATGATGATTCGCAGGTGGGACTTGAATATAAAACAGGAATTGTACTGACGCAAATAGGGCTCTGTAGCTCTACTATTTAATATTGCAGAATGCTTATATGTATCATATAAAAACGATCGACTTTCCAATAGCATAGACCTGTATTAAAACGAACAGTTACAAACGTCACAGGATAATTGTAGATGTTATCCATGACGTCATCAGATGACATCGTGGATTGGTGAAGTATTGGCTGGAGCAGGAGGCAGCGCAGCAACGCCTGAGGTACCCGAAACTGTATGCGTAGCCTGAGGGCAGGAGGGTAATACAATCATCTGCGAACACCGAAGTAATCTAATGCGCGTATGGTGAGGGCATACGCTTTCCCCTCTGTTTTTCTTAGCATTAGCTAAAGTGACTGTCAACTTTTCTACCTGCACGTTGACGAGATGTTGTCGTGGTGAGCCTTACTGACAGCCTCGCTTATAGTGTTACTTTTTTTTTGCATCTTACGTTTAGAGTACGACTGTTTGTTCAGGAAAGTGAATCTATATATAGTAAGCAAACAATGTCGATGTTGTGCCTGAAACAAAAGACTCAGCTGCGAAGGGAATTGTGCTCACAGTTCGGGCGCCCTAATGAAATTGCCTCCTGCGTGGAGGAGCCAACAAGGCGCTGCAATATCTGTCCTTTCTTTTTTTTTTTCTTACTGACTTTTTGAGTTCGGGCTCACTAGGAGCTAGGTGGAATAAGGGTGACCTTTAACACTTCTGTAAATAAAGAAGTTAGTGGGAAGGAAGTTTTGATCACTTGACTGTACTTTTCCAGCGCATCGAGTAACAACTTGCTATATACGGAC
>JALIZH010016535.1:0-75089 GCA_030522465.1 Rhipicephalus appendiculatus | reverse complement strand
GAAGTTGCTATGCACCCAATACGTGGTATTAAGGGAATACACGCAGTAACGTGCGTGCCTTTGTAATGGTACACGGCTTTGAACCACAATGTCGTTATGATATTCACATCTTCTAACGCCCCATGGCTGTGCACGCTTGTACCACGCAATATTACTGCGATATTACATGTTGTATTGTGACGCCTGTATTAGAACACCTGCTTGCCACGCAGACGACCCGGGTTCGATCCTCATTCGGACCCGGAAATTTTTATTATTTATTTTATTTGCATCTTTCTCGATTTTTCGGTCACGGACAAGATGATGATTTTTCGCTCACAACGAACGACGCCGCCGCCGACGCCGACACCCACGCCGACTCTGGAATTTCTGCGAAACGAGCTCTTTAACGCTATCGCGTTAAAATATTGCATTGTTTGCTGCTCGGTAACTGCTTCGCATGAGGGTTGATTCCCGCAACATTTGGCATTTCCCAGCTACCTTTACATCTTGAATTGGTTTCCCACAGAACAATAATGTTTTCAGCCAGGTTTTTTATGCTTATTACTTCAAATAACCATGTACTCATTCTGTAAGCCTCCATTCAGTAGCACCGCATGACAAACCAATTTCTAGAAGAATTATAATTCGTCGGAATCAGCCGCAGGACTTACTATAGCACTGCGTCTGGTATTTTCTTTTTTTCATATTCATCCTATACCAAGGGTCTCACCTCAGCTAAGGGACGCAGTCTCGAAATTGGTGTCTCGCAAGGGCCGGGACAACTAAAGATTGGAGCAGGGATGGGGAGAGGAGAAAGGGTAGAGAGGAGGGCGGAGGTTGAGCTATCGTGGCTGCTTAAAAGCATTCCTCTTCTAAATATGGTCCTTTTTGTAGGCGGTAGATTGACGTCAGGATTGAAGAAGCGTATCGATAATTGTACCCAGCATGACTGAGATCTGGACGCCGATTTTGAAATACAGAGTCTTTGTCCCACGGTAATGTTTCCACATAGGGTTGCCCTACAACGTTACTAGCTTATTCTACTAAGGTTGGTTGCCGTATGGGGTGCGTCTAAACCTGGGCACCGGTCCCAAAATTGCCGGCGGCGGCGCATCACCGGCGCGGGGTTCATCGGATCGCCGGTGGCGCGGCGCGGGGGGGGGGGGGGGAGCTAGGAGGAGGGAAGGGTAGACTGAAGATTCCAGAGTTGGTGGGGATAGAAATTCGTCCCTTGAATTTTGAAAAACGAAATCTTTCCCCGAAAGGGCGAAGCAGTGAATGCGATAGCGACATGTTGTAATGTTATAACGAACTAATGCTAGCAGCCAACTCTCTTTCATCCGATCTCGGAAAACTTCAAAACGCCGTGTATGCTAATACGTCCGCTCTTGGGGAAGAAATACGGTTTTCGTGCAGTTTGTCGTATCAGTAGTCACAGCACGAAGCGGTGAGGTCACCATAGAAGGGTACACCAGACGTTTGCTGATGTCGGTGATAGCGCTCACGACCGCGCCCTTATAACAGTCAAAGTGCACAATTGCGGCTCGAGTAGCGCAGCTCACCCTACCCCAGCTTCCCACCATACTGCTTCTTCCAGCGAAAGACGGACAGGGCTTCCTTTCTGGTTGAGGAGCAATTGACGGCAGGCCTCGCACGCGCCGTGATATTATTGCACGCGCCCTCCGTGCGAAGAAGATAGGCAGCTTATTTCATACATGCTTCGGACGTGTTCCTCGCAAGCGCTCGCGAGCTTTTACTCGCGGGTACAGCATACGATGTGCCTGTCGGTATATGTCTTATACGGAACATGACCACGACAATGAAAACCTGTACAAAGTGTCCATAAACTTCTTATATCAATAAAAAAATATTCAGAAACCGTGGAAGCGGGCCGAACTTTTTCCGGAGAGCTGCATCGTCTTCGCTGTAAAGAGTACGTCCGTTGGACCAATCAAATGATCTGACACCTCTTCCAATGGTTTCGTCCTCGCCTTCACTACAATGCTTACTGACGATATCTCGTCGACACTTATTTCTTCATAAAGCACGTGTGCAATGTGAGCGTTAAGCGTTGAGCAGATCAGGATTTCGAACTTGTCGGCTACACTCTGTTATTTCCGCTTGCGCAATGGGAAACTCGCATAACGAAGCGAAATCAGTTCATTGCGCAAGATAATCATGCGGGGTGAGGAAGAACGGGTGGGCGAATGCATGGCAAAGCATGGCAGGACACAATTCACAACAGATATTTCTCGTGAATGGACCAATCGACGTATGTGCCCTAATCATGTCACGTGAATCACCGTTCTGGCGCCACGAAGAGCGTCAAAAAAAGAAAAAAAAAACGCAAGGAAATAATAACGCGCGCTCGATACTGCGTCAACAGAGGCTGTTCTGGGGCCCTTAAAAAGACAGGGCGTGCAAACAAGGACACAGAGTAGCCAAGACACCGCAAACACCGGAGACTGAAAAATCGTGCAGCGGCGCAAAAGAACGTAGACAAAAAACTAAATAAAATAAAAACAGCTAACGGAGCTTCGCACGGGTGCCAAAGCTAAAGAGAGTGTGGAGCTGGGCAGCCTTCGTTTATCTTCGCTTTTCTTTTTCTTTCCTCCTCTCTTTTTTTCTTTTTCTCTGTTCCCGTTTTTTTTTCTGTCTTTTTTTCTCTATTTCGATTGAGTTCTTCATATCTCTTTATCTAATTATTTCTATTTCATGCTTTTTCTCTCTTTTTTCTTCCTATTTTTACTCCCTTTTTTCTCTCATGCTATTTTTTGCTTGCTTCCTCTTCGTCTCTATTCTTATAGATGGTTTTGCTTGCGTTACACCAAGCGGCGTCAGCATGCGACATCGTACGACACCGTGCGACAGCCGGGGCCCCTAAACTGCTCCGCACTTAATATCATCAAGGCACTCGAAGAACAGGAGGAAGAAGACTTTTTCCTTGGCGCGATCGCGTGCTCAGTATGTTGCAGATGGCGTTGCCATACGGGGTTTCACCTGCGTTACGCCAAGATACGACAACACACGATGAAAGCATACGATAAATGCATACGACATCCCAAGCCTCCAAAGTGCTTCACACTTAAAATATCTGTCTGCGCATCTCCGACAAGATGCGATACGTATCCGTGAGCTGCGCGTGATGGTCTACGTGAGATAACTGGTCACTCTCCTGACTTCACTTTTGTGTCTGTGTTTCCACGTCGTGTCGTTTTAACATGAATATCTACAACTGGCTCAGCTATCGGTTATTCTAAGTTTTTCTTTGCCTTTGCTTGTCTATTTATTTATCGAATTATTCTAGTAAAAATGTAAGGAAATAAAGTGCATTAACCCATCGATATATATTACTTATCTATTTTATTTATCTATGCACAATGTAGTAGGTCCAAGATTTCACGAATATGTTATCCAGCGACTTGGGTCGTCGCCCTTTAAGTCTGGAGGACGCCGCAGCGTTGAGGTCTGTCAATGCTCTTTAGGCTTCTGGAGGTGGAAAGATAAAACTTTCGGGGAGCTATTCTCGATGTGTCCATCTAAAGGAGATGTCCCCATCCCATTTCGGCAGAGCCCATTCAGTTACTCGAAAAAGCGGTGAACTGTGATTTTTGCTCTTGACCACGTCGATGCACCGCAACCAGCAGCCATACCCAGCGTAAAAAGAACGTTGGACCAAATTTACAGAAACAGGAACTTGTCAAGTCTGAACTTGCCTATGAATGTGTGCCAGATGTTTAGAACGATGGAGGGAATGCATACCGACTTTAACAGGTGCGTTAGACGGGTGGCCGCATTAAACCTAATTCGACGGCTTACATGATCAGAGTGTATGCAGCGCGTCCGAGATATGCGCCGAAAAGCGGATGCCTGGGAGCTGCGTTCGTTGCGTTGAAGCGCAGTCCGTCCCTCTATTAGTGTCGAGAGTTGTGAAAGCTTCGTGACATCAAAATGACGTTGCGGAAGAAGAACAGGAAACAGGGGATGTGCTGGTCTCCGAACTCGAGCCAATCAGCTGCTGCCGAAATGGACAGTCCGCAACGGGTACACATCGAGAATGACACCTCAGCCATAAAAATAAAACAGGAGCATGCTGGGAACTGTGACCAGAGTATGGGGCACGAGGGGGAGTGGTGTCGAAGGATGTTGGTTTGTTGACGCGAGGCGCGCGCGCTCATCCATTTTTCTTTTTTTTTTCCATGATCTCACCACGAAAAAAAAAAAGACCAACACCTCCCCGAAGGGAATCGTGAGGAAATGCGAATGCATTTCGCGCCACTCCACGCAAGCGACGCTAACACAACCGCCGCGTCTGGTCACGGCGGAGAGCGAAAATCAACTGACGAGCGGGCCACTCCACGCAAGCGACGCTAACACAACCGCCGCGTCCGACCACGGCGAAGAGCGAAAATCAACTGACAAGCGGGCCACTCCACGCAAGCGACGCTAACACAACCGCCGCGTCTGGCCACGGCGAAGACCAAACACGCCGCGGAGAGCAATGCGGGGAGCGGCGCGCGCCCGCGCAAACCGCGGTGAGGAGGCGGAGCGCGCGCAGTCGCGTGGGGTGTGACGTCGCTGCGCCGTTGCTACAGACGCTCCTCGCGCCGTTGCTATGGGACGGCGGATTCAGGGTCGCTTATAAAGTGCATTCGCACTTAAAAAGGAAAACAAAGAAGAGCATGATGGGGATTGTGACACGAGCCCGAGGAGGTCGCGGCTTCAGAGGAGGTTGGCTTATAGTTGCTAGGCGCGCTCTCTCCAGTTTTTTTCACCTGTATGGTTGAAGCGTATTCCCTTCCTCTAATTTTAGTCAAGAGATGTGAAAACTTCGTGACGTCAAAGTGACGTTGAAGAGGAACGGCCGGAAAGAGAGGGCGCGCAGTCGGCGAGCTACCACCAATCAGCGGTGGCTGAAATGGAGAGTCCATCACATGGAGATATCAAAAGGAGCTCCCCCGGTGAATTCATCTATTTTACGCCCAGATTCTCCATTCAGGTGAAAGTAAAAATACTAACGGCGGCGCGCCACAATTATTGCATGGCGGCGGCGGCGGCGTGGCGCGGCGGGGAACAGCTCTAGGCGCGTCACGAAAAAAAACATATTGACGTGAAAGGCGCGAAGACGACAACGGACAGAGGGAGAGTACACATAGACAGAGCGCCACTTCCAACAATGTTTATTTCGAGAAGAACACAGTATATATACACACACCACGCGTTGTCACTGGTCTCAATGCGCAGTCGCGTTCAGGTACCGCAGCTCTTTAGGTGATAGCGCAATGGACGCCACACTAACGCACTTATCACCTGCTTCGATGATTTTCTTAGCTTCTATGATCAATCTTACCGATTTATCGTGGCTTCTTGCGACAACTGAGCAGGCCCTAAGGTCGGGGCTACATTGACAATCACGGCAATGAATCGCTAGGTGGCCCTCTCTGCCATTTCTAATATTGTTGTTATGCTGTCTTAGCCTATCATTCAGGCATTGCTCGGTTTGGCCAACGTATTTTCGACCACACGACAAGGGGATCTCGTAAACCACACCCGTCTGACAGCTGACGTACTTGTTCTTGTGGTTCACGATGCAGGCCGGAGCTTTTCTGGGACAAGGATTGGTCATCCTGCAGAGCCTGGAAAGCTTTAACGGGGCAGAGAAGACCACCTTTACATGAGCATGTTTGGCGATCTTTTTCAAATTGTGTGACACGCGGTGAACATACGGAATCACGGCTAACTTGTCATTATCTTGGGGCGGCTCCTCGTTTAAGTGGCTGTTCCGCGACTTCCTCAGCATCTTTTGCGATTCATTGCCGTGATTGTCAATGTAGCCCCGACCTTAGTGCCTGCTCAGTTGTCGCAAGAAGCCACGATAAATCGGTAAGATTGATCATAGAAGCTAAGAAAATCATCGAAGCAGGTGATAAGTGCGTTAGTGTGGCGTCCATTGCGCTATCACCTAAAGAGCTGCGGTACCTGAACGCGACTGCGCATTGAGACCAGTGACAACGCGTGGTGTGTGTATATATACTGTGTTCTTCTCGAAATAAACATTGTTGGAAGTGGCGCTCTGTCTGTGTGTACTCTCCCTCTGTCCGTTGTCGTCTTCGCGCCTTTCACGTCAATATGCAAAACCAACACGCCCATTCTGCCATTCTTACATCGTATATTTCTAGTTCATCGGGCTCTCCTCTAAGTGTTGTTTCAAATCCAAGCACCACAGTTGCGTTAATCGCTGTCGCCACATGCAAAGCTCGCATGCTGTCATTCTGCACTCGGCACCGGATTTTGCCTGAAGAAGTGAGGCAACTTTTCGGAGGCTTCAGCCCTTTAGTGGATCATGGAAAGCGCATCTGCAGCATACTCAAGTCGGAGTGGTCAAGGCAGGCACGCCTTTACCGAATACACCTGGAAGCCCAACTATACAGTTCAATGGGACCGGATCGCGCAAAGCGGTCGTTCTGGCATTTCAGTCGTCTGGCTAATCAGACAACCGAATTCCTCTGGAAGTGTGCTCTGCCACAACTGCGAGCCCACCATCGTCCAAAAGTGAAAACGGTACAAGCGAACAGAATCTACACCGAGGGAGACGTCACGCTGCCGGAAGATGTCAGCAAGGGTCTCGTCCTGGTGCCAAAGTTCGCCGTGCAGCCGCGAGCCACTGGACCGGAGCTGCTGTCCATGGTGCACAAGGTTTCCGGCTTGGCTCCCGCGAGTGAAGTGGATAGGTGTGTGTCAAGTGGCGTAGATGTACTACTACGTGACCAACGGGAACCACGCCGTCCGGTAGTTCGTCATCTGGCGTCCTAGCTGAAGACGAACTCTTACTGCGTTCTCCCATCAGACAAGGAAGGTGGCTTTGCCGTCTTTCCACGGGACTTGTACAAGGTGAAAGCACTTCAAGCTTTGAGTTCTGTCTTTCAGTGTCACGATAACGTTCCGATCAAAAAAACTAAAAAGTGAGGCTAAGAAGCTTGGTGAGAGTATGAACCAATCAAAGTTGGTTAAGGATGTCATGAACAGTAAATCCGGCACGCTCGAGGTTTTCTTCAGTGCAAAGACTCACAAGGAGAGTTGCCCTTTCCGAGTAATCGTGTCAGAACGTAACACGTGGCAGAAATGCCTTGCCGTTTTCCTGCTCGATAAGCTCAGGCTTCTCATGGTTGATGACCCCTATCGCGTGAAAGATTCCGGTGAAGTAGTAAACTTTCTTTCCGGTCAAACGGCGGTAACCCTGGACGCCTTCTCTATTGACTTGAAAGACTTGTATTATTCTATGCCGAAGAATGAGTTGCTTCAATGCGTCCAGGATAGCATAGACCGATACGGCTCCCTCTCATTTCAAAATGACGCTGGTATACCAGAAAGGAAATTCATGGCAGCGCTAGAACTTTATCTGTGTTCTACCTACGTTGAGTGGGACGGTAGTCTGTACCTGCAAAAGAGCGGCGTTTGTATAGGTTCCTGTTTAGCGCCAATCTTAAGTGACCTATTTTTAGCTCGTGCGGGCAGAACCATTTCAAGCCTTCTCAAAGGTAGTGGTGTCATCAGGGTCTTTAGATTCGTAGATGATTTTTTTAGTTCTCGTAGACAAGAAGTACTTGGACGCCGACCAAGTCGTTACTAACACTTTGACAACTTTTAGGCACATTTTATCTCCCATAGAAGTGACACACGAACTTTCGGTCGATTCGACTATAAGATTTTTAGATCTAAGATTGTTTTTAGGAACTGATCATGTATGTTGGCAGTACGAGCCTCGTGCGAACAAACCACTGCTCCCTTTTAGCTCGTCCCACTCTAAGCTCGTCAAACGTAGCATTGCCAACATGTGCTTGCACAATGCTTTTAAGAAATCTTGCCCGCACAGAGCAGCAGATAGTTTCGTCAAGCAGGTTGGCCGTCTAGAGGAGGCAGGTTACCCACAGTACATTTTGGTATCTGTGGCAGAGAAGATGCTGAGGAAGTCGCGGAACAGCCACTTAAACGAGGAGCCGCCCCAAGATAATGACAAGTTAGCCGTGATTCCGTATGTTCACCGCGTGTCACACAATTTGAAAAAGATCGCCAAACATGCTCATGTAAAGGTGGTCTTCTCTGCCCCGTTAAAGCTTTCCAGGCTCTGTAGGATGACCAATCCTTGTCCCAGAAAAGCTCCGGCCTGCATCGTGAACCACAAGAACAAGTACGTCAGCTGTCAGACGGGTGTGGTTTACGAGATCCCTTGTCGTGTGGTCGAAAATACGTTGGCCAAACCGAGCAATGCCTGAATGATAGGCTAAGACAGCATAACAACAATATTAGAAATGGCAGAGAGGGCCACCTAGCGATTCATTGCCGTGATTGTCAATGTAGCCCCGACCTTAGGGCCTGCTCAGTTGTCGCAAGAAGCCACGATAAATCGGTAAGATTGATCATAGAAGCTAAGAAAATCATCGAAGCAGGTGATAAGTGCGTTAGTGTGGCGTCCATTGCGTTATCACCTAAAGAGCTGCGGTACCTGAACGCGACTGCGCATTGAGACCAGTGACAACGCGTGGTGTGTGTATATATACTGTGTTCTTCTCGAAATAAACATTGTTGGAAGTGGCGCTCTGTCTGTGTGTACTCTCCCTCTGTCCGTTGTCGTCTTCGCGCCTTTCACGTCAATATGTTTTTTTTTCGTGACGCGCCTAGAGCTGTGCCCCGCGCCTTTCACGTCAATATGCAAAACCAACACGCCCATTCTGCCATTCTTACATCGAAAAAAAACATACTTCAGGCATGTCACGCCTTTCTAATTCATGGACAAACTCAAAGAAACAGGTTATGGGACGTAGACAGTGCTGTGTGGGCAGGGCCACGTGCAATAGGTGTGGGGGGTCCTATGATCCCCTGTAATGTCGCTTACGCCTCATGGCGCCCGCCAGTCGTAGTTAGCGTATTGAGCTTCGCCCCGAGCGGCAGGTGGCGGTGTGGTCGCGGGGAGCGAGTTGAGACGGACGCACGAGGAAGGGCACTCTCTCCATTTCCGGGTGTGGAGGGGCCGTGGACTCTCCACGACCCTAGTGGGAGGTCCGTGGGTGCGATACCAAGGACTCCCTTGACGAGTCGAACGTCGGTCACGACAAATTCGCGGTAAATGGTACGCGTTCTGTTCTCTGTGGGTTTGATTTGCATTACTACTGTGTCATTTGGAATGTTATTTCAGGCGGCTGGCGAGCTCACCATTATGTGAGATGATAATAAATGTGTACGAATACGTTATACATGACGATGTGTAGCGCGTCCGTTTCGTTCTGAGAGTGACGCTTTTGGAGACCCCACAAAAGTCCACGGGCCGCACGCGGACCGGGAAACCGCGTGTTTGAGAACCAAGTTGTTCACGCTCATGCATCAGTTTTGTTCACATAGCATAACGATTAATCCCATTTACTTTTTCAGCTTGCCAGAAGTAAACAGGATATTTACCTTATGGGATTTTCATCTGAACTGAATAATTCCAGAATCAAATGCGTGATGTCCACTTTTGTTCGCAAGACGAACGAGACGGCAGACCGCAATGTTCTACTCAAGTGGCTCGTAAGTTTTATTTATTAATTTATTAGTGGCCCCAGT
Source organism: Rhipicephalus appendiculatus (assembly GCA_030522465.1). NCBI lineage: Eukaryota > Metazoa > Arthropoda > Arachnida > Ixodida > Ixodidae > Rhipicephalus > Rhipicephalus appendiculatus. The sequence goes on along the minus strand of JALIZH010016535.1, from coordinate 65,507 downwards.
AACAATGAACACTCTTGTTTCTTCTACAAGCATATAGAGCCGAGCATTTATAGTCCTAAAAAACCGGCGGATCCAGCGTATTATGGGTATCGATGCAATGCGAACCAGCCAGCAAGCAGCAAATCATGCTGCACATAACATGCATGTCATGATTTACATGATAGGACTTGTCATTTATGTTCGCCATACAGTCACGTCGCGCACTCCCAATTTTGGTGTATATCAAACTATCGAACTGGACGCAAGCGCACGATGAGCGTGGCATTGTGATGAGTGAAGTGCGCGTTTTCAAAAAGTGCGCGAATGTGATGAGGTGAAGAATGGAAGAAGAGAAGGACGACGGCAAGAACTGCGGGTGTCAGTTCCATCGAGGAGAATTGACGAAGAAGATGAGGCAATACTGCACGTTGTTTAAACCACCTTAACAACGTAACATTGGCGTCCGCTACGACAGGACGAGACCGTTTGTGACACTCGACTGGTGTTAAGAAAGCGAGATAAAGATGAGCAGGAAAGACTTAGAAGAGTTCGCTAGGCGAATGGGGTTGGAAGGCGAGGAAGTTAGGGAGTGGTGCGAGGAACGCGAGGAGAGAATCCGCCAAGAGAAAGCTGAGGAAATAGAGTTTGAAAGAGAAATGAGGAGGAAGGAGACAGAACTTCTAGAGATGAAAGCAGAGAACGCTTCAGCTTAAGGATTCAGCTTGCGGATATCGAAAGGAGGCGGCAAGGTGGTAAGAGAGAGGTGGAGAGCAGGAGCAAGTCCAGTGAAGGTCTGAGGTCAGAGCTAAGTGTAGGTTGCTACAGCTTAGCCAGAAAAGAACTCTCTAGTTCTTTTGGAAGGTATGCGGCCGCCCGGACAGATTCACCGGAACGCACACTGACTCTAGAAGAGTAGGTGCTACGAGAGTGCTCTAAGGTAAGAGCATTGGACGGTCTCATAGAATGTGCTTTCGAGGACTCTGATGCAATCTCTAAAGACACCGAGTCTTTAAACATATCGATGACAGCAGAGAGATGCGGCATCGCAATGTGCGAAAGCCATGCAGAGAACCCTAAGTTGGTTGCCGCAGAGCCAGGAGTAGCACAGGCTGCGGCAGTCGACGGGGCGGGCATGGTTTAGAGCCATGTAGGCAAGTCTCCAGAAAATGGAGGAAGATTAATGTTTCAGCTCAGTGCAGAGGCAACTTGCGTGGGAGAATTAAATCGGAGTGCAGAATCACTCTTTCAGAAGGGAAGTACAGAGTCGGAAGCTCCGTCAGCTTTCCGCGATGACAACGGGCAGGAAGACCCATATGGAAGGGTCGGTACTCTAAGAGAACAAACAGCTGAAGTGGTAGAAAGTGAGCCCGAGTTTAGAAATAATTCACGAGTTCATTGTTATTGGAGCAGTAAGGAATCCGACATCTGCTATGTGCCATCTTGGAGTGCCGCAGTCACTTCTTTCAAGGAATCAGGTCCATTTGAAGCTTATCAACCAAAGGGAGCAGTATTTCGGACGCTCTGGATTCGATGCGCCCAGAGGCAATATTTTAAGGTCGGATCCAATCCATCCTTTGCAGAGAATAGCGTTTTAGCGGAGCGTACAGGTCTTTTTACGCATACTCACAAAGAAGCCTCTTGTAGACAACCCTTTCAAGGCTGCCCAATTCTTTTCTCTGGTCAGGTGACAAAGAATGTTCGGCTTGTCTGGGATGCCATAACTTGAGCTTTAAGTTTAATAACGGGCTGCTGTTTTGGATTTTGGCTGTGGACAACGGACATGGTTTTCTTGTGAATATTTGGCAGATATGCTTCCATGCAATTGGAAGTGTGATGTGTGGTATAGTTTTCCGCAGAACTATTGAAAGCTGTTAGAAGTGTGTGGTGTACTGCGCGAGTTTATTTTTTTCTGTGTGTCCGAACTTTAAAGTGTGCTAGTGTAAGACACTGTAGTGGAATGTGTTGGACATGTGCAATGTGTGGCGAAACGCGCACTAATCGGCAGTTTTTTTAAACAAAAAACTTTTCGAAAGGGGGGCTCATGTGATGAGTGACGTGCGCGTTTCAAAAAGTGCGCGAATGTGATGAGGTGAAGAATGGAAGAAGAGAAGGACGACGGCAAGAACTGCAGGTGTGAGTTCCATCGAGGAGAATTGACGAAGAAGATGAGGCAATACTGCACGTTGTTTAAACCACCTTAACAACGTAACCACCTTAACAACGGAACACGTGCAGGCGTCCGGAGGCATGATGAGGCGGCGGCGACGCTCAGCCGCCGGTGGATAAGCAGAGGGACGCGTCCGGCGAGGCGGGGTCAACGGCCGGACGCCCTGTCGGCGTTCGCCAGCCGAAGACTGGTTGACAGAGGAGACGCTGGCGTTGCCTGGCCAACGCCAGGCGATGAGAACCGTGGGTCCGGCCAACGCCAGACGCTCGGAAGAAGGTTATCTTGCGCCCAGGTGGGAGCCCGCAGCGGCCGTTGCGCGGGTACTCCGCCGACCTCCACTCCCGCGCCCTGGACACCTTCGCTCCGCCACGTCTCGACCACGTCTCTCCCTGGACCCCCCCCTGCCACCGTGGCCTTCCGCTTCCCAATTCCCGTGGAGGATGCTCATTGGCTGGGCATGCCTTCTATTTCCTCACGTTTGCCCCATTTCGTTAACTAGCCACGATTGGCTTCTGTAGTTTAGGTTGTGTGTGCTAAGGGTTTGTTGTATTTATCTTTTCATCTTGTAAATATATTTAGGTTGTGTGTGTGTCTACAAACGGTCTAGTTTGTTCTTGACACTTACGTCATCGCTTTAGTACACGAACCTACACGAGAGCTCAATGACTAAATAGCCTCGTGACAGGCATGTAATCACGTTGTGCATGACATGCATGTCGTGATTTTCATGTCACCACCTACATTTATCATCGTCATACAGTCACGTCGCGCAGTACCCATTTTGGTGTATACCAAGCTCGCGAAATGGCCGAGAGCATGCCATGAGCGTGACAACCAAATCATGTTGAATAAGACATGTCATCATTTCCATATTACCACTGGTAATTTATGTTCGTCATACAGTCGCGTCAGGCAATACCAAACTTGGAGCATATCAAGCTAGCGAAAGGGCCGTCAGCGCACCATGATCGTGGCGTGTAAATTATGTGGTACACAGCGGCGTAGGAAGACATTTTGTTCGAAGGGGGCTGAGATGTGAATGCATATATATATATATATATATATATATATATATATATATATATATATATATATATATATATATATATATATATATATATAGAGAGAGAGAGAGAGAGAGAGAGAGAGAGAGAGGAGACTCTCCTAGACGAGGGGATTACTCTCTCTGGGTATGAGACTTTCTGCTGCAGACAGGATGATGGTAGGGGGGATAGCGGTGTGTGTTTCCAAGCAAATCTCGGCTCTCGCCCATCACGACAAGCGATGTAAATCAGAATATCAGTGCATTGAGCTTCTCCCCGGAAGGCGACTGCTCAAGGGGTTGCTAATTTTACATGTTTACAGTTCTCGGAAACGTTCGCAGGACCGTTTTTACGCGCTTATTTTAAAGGCTATCAGGCTCGCAAACCGCAGTGGCATTCCACTTTTGGTGTCTGGCGATTTTAATGCGCCACACACTGCGTGGGGGGTATCCGAAAACTACAAATAAGGGTGACTCACTTTACAAGAGCACATATGACTTAGGTATGGTTATGCTGACTGATCCCCGTTATCCGTCGCGAATTGGCAACTCAATTTGTAGAGAAACCACGCCTGATTTGGCTTTTACAAATTTTCAGGATCACTGCGGGTGGACTACTTTATATGAAGACTTAGGTAGCGGCCATTATATACTAGAAACTACGCTGTCGGCAACTGTCGCAGGCAGCAGGAAACACACTATTGTGGATTGAGATTTTTTCCGCGAGATACGTAAGGATGGGGGGCTGTTGGGAGAGTTTTGAAGATTGGAAACGGAACTAATGTAGCGACGTTAAGAGGGCCACAATGGTCATAGAGACGCAGCCAGAGATCGGGACCATGGATAGCAAACTTGTCCACCTCTTTGAGGCCAGAAATGGCCTTAGGAAGCGCTGGAAACAGAACAAGCTCAATCGGCGGTTAAGGCTAAAGGTTGCTGAAATTAACAGGGAGATCCAGACTTACTCCGCGCAGCTCGGGAGAACCCGATGGGAGGAGACGTGCAACATGGTAGATGGACAAATGCGTGTTGGGGGAAAATGGAACCTACTCAAACATCTCATGGGACCTGAAAAAAGCAAAGGTAGTCAGTGCAGGGTGGTCGATCACGTAGTCAGCGTGGCACTCATAGACAGCTCAGAAAAGGAGGTTTGCGACATGCTTGCAGGCAAATATTTGCCGCTTAGAGGGATGGATCCGCCCGCTTCGAAGCCGCCCCCCCCCTTTATAGCGGGCCGATACAATCTAAACTTGATGAGAATATCACCACAGCTGAAGTTCGGATGGCGCTAATGGATCTCAATGGAAGGTCGGCACCCGGGGCTGACCAGATCACTAACAAGACTTTGAGGAACCTGGATGACGCCTCAATTGACTTTCTCACCGACCTTTTTAACGAACACTGGGCAAATGGCACTTTCCCCGAGGAATGGAGACATGCGGAGGTGGTCCTGATCCCTAAGCCGGGCAAAAAGCCCAGCCTTGACAACCTCCGCCTCATTTCACTTACATCTTGTGTTGGAAATTTCTATGAACACGTCTTCAATAATAGGTTCTCTGCGTTTATCGAAGATGAGAGTCTCCTCCCTCCGAATATGGTGGGTTTCCGTCCGCATCTCTCAACGCAGGATGTAATGCTTCTCCTTAAATCACACATCATCGACGACAACACTCGCGATGCCAGGGCTATATTTGGCCTCGATCTGCCTAAGGCTTTTGACCACATATCTCACGCCCATCCGTAAACGACATGAACCTTGGTGCGCGATTTGATAATTTTGCCGCGGCTTTTCTCAATGAACGTACGGCCACTCTTAAGTTTGGGGAGCTGAAGTCGGAAAATTACGAATTAGGCTCGCGTGGAACACCTCAGGGGGCAGTCGTCTCCCCGCTTCTTTTTAATATTGGTGTGGCTCAGCTTGCTCGCGAACTGGACGAACTCGAGGGACTGGAGAGTGCACTCTACGCAGATGATATCACGGTCTGAGTACGTGGCGGTGCCGTAGGACACCTTGAGCATCGATTGCAGGAGGCGGTCAACACGGTTGAAAGGAATATCAGTCGTATGTCTTTACGCTCTCAAGTAGCAAATCAGAACTATTAATATACAAGCCAACGAGAAAGTGACGGCGACCCAAGGACTGGGTCCCCCCTGAGGTGGTGGATGTGACATTGTTGACTGCTAGCGGGGATAAAATTCCCAAGGTTAGCTGCATCAAAATATTAGGTATGCTCGTCTCAGCGAATGGCTATAACACGGGAACTCTACGTAGATTAGAGCAACATACAGCGGCTACGCTTCGCCTCATTATCAGAGTATCTAACAGGAGAGGAGGCATGAAGGAGGACAATCTTTTTCACCTCTTTCATGCCGTCCTCCTGAGTCATGTTCATTATGTTGCGTCTATGCACAAGTGGCTTGCTACAGAAAGGAACAAGCTCAATGTACTGATCCGCAAAACAGTTAAAAGGCCACTCGGCCTCCCAATCCGAACTAGCAATCAGGGGCTTTTAGCATTAAGGACTACACAATACGCTGGATGAAATCATGGAGGCTCAACACACGGCGCAGATCTCTCGCCTCTCGGTCACCCGGGCGGGACGGGAGATTTTGCGGCGTGCCGGAAATTTCTACCATATTGCAGGAAGAGCGGATGATCTCGCTTGACTCCGCCATTAGACAGGTACTCGTGGTTACCCCTATTCCTAGGAATATGCACCCTCAATTTACCGTCGGAAGGAGACGGGCTAGAGCCAAGAAAATTTTGCAACAGGTACACTCAAAGTCAGGATCGTCGACCTTCACGGACGCGGCGCGTGCGGATAGGAATCGTTATGTGGCCGTTGCGGTCTCTGAGAAAGGTACACTAATGTCGGCATGCTCTGTAGAGTCAGCCGCCCCGGCAATAGCTGAACAGGTATCCATCGCACTAGGACTTTTGGACTCCTCACGTTGTCATATTTATTCTGACTCACGTTCGGCGGTTAGAGCCTTTGCCTGTGGCAGGGTCTCCCCCGCTTGTCGCTAGGATTCTCAGAGATAGGACCATTACTCCACACGAGATAATTTGGTTCCCGGCCCATATGGGCTCCACGATCAGCGGCATCACCAACTCCAACGAATTGGCCCACGCCCGGGCGCGAGGACTAGCCTTCCGCGCGGGGCTTCACGGCCCTGGCTCGTTGGACCGCTCCGCCTCGCCCGGGGCCGATCCTCTGGATGGGGGTGCGGCTGATCGAGGGTCGCGGGACCTCCTCGCTACGTACAATGAAGTCACTTCGCACTATCGCTTGGGTCGTAGGGTCTTTCCTCCACCCCATTCGCATCTTACCAAAGGACAAGAAATCACGCTCAGACTTCTACAGACAGGGGTTTACCCCTGCCCAGCTACCGTTTCAATTTATACGGATATATCTCCTAACTGCCCGGACTGTGGTTGTGTGTGCACATATGAGCACATGATGTGGGACTGCCCCCACATACCCAAGGAACTCAAGGCGCAAATTCTCCCGAGACAGGATTTTTATTCCGCCATCAAAAGCACGGATCGTCACCGTCAGCTTCGGGCAATCCAAGGGGCCCATGATGCCGCGGGCAGATACTTTCTGCCTGTTCCAACGTGGGAGCAGCCCGCAGGGGGGTCGGGGGTAAAACCCGGCTCTCCTCCCTCGGTGCTCAATAAAGTTATCTATCTATCTATCTATCTATCTATCTATCTATCTATCTATCTATCTATCTATCTATCTATCTATCTATCTATCTATCTATCTATCTATCTATCTATCTATCTATCTATCTATCTATCTATCTATCTATCTATCTATCTATCTATCTATCTATCTATCTATCCTTTACGTATAGAGCATCCCAATAGAAAAAACGAAAGTCTATGCAATGCTGAAAACGAACACAATCTTTGGGACTCATTGGCGAAATTACACATTGCTTAAGGATAATTCTGGTTCTACGGAAACATTACGTGTCGCTCTTAATGCAACTGACATGGCGTTACTGCGTAACCGGTTCCCTGACAAGAAAGCTCGCACAATTTTCCTCTCAAGCAGTTCCCCTGAAAGATTAGTTCCACTAGGATCTATTACGGGCCCCAATCACGAAGCATTTTTTGAGATAATTACTGGAAATTAATCTAATATAAAAACTTCGAATACGAAAGCTTGTCTATATTTACGTTACCATTACTATATAATTCCTGTTCCGTCACGTCAATAAGCCATTTGTTAAACATAAACTTACTGCTGTTGATATGGAAAATGAAAGAAAATGCATACAGGAAATTTAAACCTATGCTTTACTGCGCAGTTGCGTGTTCCTATTTTTTTCGCACCTGTTCGGAGCTCCGTCTGCATAATCGGTCAAGTAGAATCCACTACAAACGTCATGTTTTCCCTAGTCCCATGACACGGAAATCGATCAAACATCTGTTGAAAATGGTGATACAATCAAAAGCACATCGCCTACGCGCATTCTTCTTCCGTGCTATGCTTCTCATTGTTGTAACAACCTCGCTCGTGAAATGTGCCCGCTGACTATTACAGTAACGAACAAGGAAGAGTAGCGTTATGTCCTGCTGACTTGAATCTACGAGCTTCGCCATAAATTGATTAAGTATATCTTCTGGTAGTGCACACTGCACCGCACGACTACATACTTTTGTGTACCTTCCAGATAGTTTTATCTGCCTTTTCCACCGGACGTTCCACTAACGATATACTGTTACGCTTTCGTATTAGAGGATGCTACTGATCACATTTATTTGCAAGAAAACTAAGTAAGGATGCACACGTATGGCGGATCTTAATGCGTGGTGCATATAATATTATGTAAGGTGGTGTAATGCGTGGTGTAATACGTGGTGTAATATGGGATGTAATAAGATGAAATGCCGGCGTGGGAAATTATGACGTGTTTTCTTGACCGCAAACCAGTGACCGCAGCACACGGAGCGAAATTGGACGACATGAAGTTTTGTGAACGAGCCCTTTGATATATTTCTTCGTTTCCAGAGTTTTATGGACATTCATTCAGACGCTTCATAAAAGATCCACTTTTTACGCAAGCTCTTTGCACCTATTCCAAAGAATTAAGCTACTGAGTCACGCGAGCATGTGCCAGACAGAAGCGATTGTGGCTACATGGAACACATTAAATATAGAGCTTTGTTGACCACCATATGTTTTCATTTATGAAACACTAGAAAAAATAGCAAACTACCAAAATTAGCAAAGCGTCAGCCGCAGCGGTGGAACCGGTGGTAGACTGGTTACGGTGCTCGACGGCTAACGCTGACGATGTGGGTTCGATCCCGGCTGCGGCAGTCACGTTTTGATGGAGGCGAAACGCTATAGAGGCCAGCGTAAGTGCGCGAGACTTTTTGATTTAAGTGCACGTTAAGGAGTCCCAGGCGATCGAAATTTCCGGAGCCCTCTATTACAGAGTACCTGGTAATCATATCGTGGCTATGGGCACGTGAACATCGAAAAAATTACTATTAGTTGTAGTATTGCAAAGCGCCAAGCTAAGTGGGCTCGAAATAACAGCGTGATCGAAATGAAAGAATTCTAGCCAGGTTATACACATATCGCTAAAGACAGTCGTCGTGCTTTCGGCAACCGACCACTGTTCGAGGCACAATCATCGTTACAAGGAAGCAATCTTGGCAAAGCCGCACGTACATTATAGTCTTTAAGCAGTCTCGTCGACGTGGATTCGCCTGTCGGGCATGAAAAAAAATTAGGATCTGTTCCAATGAAATATTTCCAAAATGTTAGCACACCGGTGACACTAAAAGACATTATAGCAACTTTAAGGGCAGAGTGGTTAAGAAGTGAATCAAAGGTACGCTCCCCCTCCACCCTTTTCCCCTTCCTTATCCACAGAGGTATGCATCTCCCGCTGTTCGGTGTACTTTATTTACAATGGCGTTGACTCGGGCTAGTCGGTTGCTTTATTTAGCAGAACAAATTACTAGCTACATATGGTTCTAGAAAATCTAGTGCTCTGCTCAGACAAACCATACCTAAGGCATGTTTTCCAAATTACCACTACAAAAGTAACGAAACTGTTTTCCCTGCCTCCTTTAATGAATAGCCCTATTTCCCCGCCCCCCCTTCTCCTGGTAAATGTGGAACCTACGTCTCAGCAGTGGTCAGCAGACGTCGTCAGCTCTAAGTAGTTGATTTGTAATGACGAAGGTGTAGGTTGTCGGACATTCAGTACGCAAGCCATACACAGTAAATGGACCAGGATCAGGTAAAAACGAGACGTTCATATACTTCGAAGCGATATGCACAGAATAATACAAAAAGTGACAAAGGGGAAAATAAAGCGCCATGCCTGCGTTAAACACGCAGCACAGTCACGAAAGAAAGCAGGAGGACTGCAATAGGGTACGTATTTGTGCTGGTTTGTTCATGATTTCCAGTATAAAACAGCTCTAAAAGACACAGGCGAAAGGACACAAACCACGGCGCTGACTAACAACCAAATGTGTTTTATTCAACCAGTCCGCATATATATGCTCCACCACAATCGAAAGAACAACAGAAAGAAATCGATGATCAGCCTGCGCAGAAGCCTTAAAAATACTCAATTGGACAGAAATGTTATCTCCTTCGGAAGGAAATCGACAGTGGCTAACACATGCCTCTTCGCCGTTATAAATGTGATAAGCTTCAGAGATGAGGCGCGCGCGTTCATCATGAGTACTTTGACAGAAAAATTGAATCTTTAAAAGATTCAATTTCCAAAGACTCACAACCGCAATCATTACAATGAAGAGACAGTTGACTATCTCTAGCTTGTTTTCGGACCTTATTCGCGTGCTCGCGCATTACCGTCATTAGCGCAACGGCCCGTTTGACCAACATAGGGTAACGCCCGCAAGAAAGTGGAATCTTATACACCACAGCATCGCAACATTCAAGCAAACTTTTGCCAGTACTTCGCCTACACCTTTCCGTCTTGGTCTCTCGATTTACTTGCTGACACAAGCCCAAGTTTATTTCTAGCGAAAGCAACAACCTGACGCCTGCCCTGCTGACCACTTTCTTAGTTATGTGCGACCTTGTGCACATAAGGTATGACCCTTCTGATTGCTGCGGGTGTGTCGCCGATTGAACAGCTGTTGAGCCCTTGTTCTTAAAGCCAGATACGAGGCTTTCTGCGATGCTGGTCAGAAGCGTTTCTGGAAACCTGCAAGCTTCCAGACGTGCTACTTGACAAGAAAAACTCGCTTCAACCTGGTGGTCACAGGACCTCTCAAGCGCCGCCTTCATGCACGCCCTTGCAATGCCGCGCTTCACTATCTTCGAGTGTGCGCAGAAGAAAAAGGGAGAAGGCTCTTTTGTGACCTAGGCGCATACCCCAACAGACATGGTTGTTTGAGAACGAGTTCCAAGTCCAAGCGAAGCCTATTGTCTGAGGGATGCTCGATTGGTCAATTCAAGTGGACTTAATTCCGTGAGGAATACGTCGAAAATTCCAGCAGCAGGCTGTACGTCACGAGTTAGTGTTATACATAAAAAGTCGTCCACGTATCTCATCACTTTTATCGTGCTATTCTGTCTGAGCTTGCTGTCGAGATTACGGTCATAGCTGGCTAGTAAATATCGGTGGAGCATATATGCGGACTGGTTGAATAAAACACATTTGGTTGTTAGTCAGCGCCGTGGTTTTTGTCCTTTCTTCGTCCCGTCTTTTAGCGCTGTTTTATACTTGGAAAGCAGGAGGAACGGCCTTTCTAGAGCCCGTTGTAAATCTTGGGACGACTTCTACAACTACATTTGCAAGGTACACATCGCGCCATAAATCGTCATAATTTTGCGAAAGTAGAGTAGTATAGCTACTATGACATTATTCATCATTCTGTGGAGAAGCGAGGTACCCAACTACTCGTCTGTAAACCATATATGCACTTTCGTTAATGCCGGGGCTCACGGCGGCGTCGAAAAATTATGTCTGAGTCCTTTGTAATACGTGGTAAGCTTGAAACCACTGACTCGTTACGCAACTGACATTGTGTGAGGCTTATTTGTGATTTTACTCGCCTATCACGCTGTATTTCATCTGTTAACATTATTCCTCGCCCTGATATGACGCTTGTATTGGGTCTTTTTGCGAACGAATTTCAAGCACCGACGCGGCTCTGTGGAAGAATACTCGACTGCGACGCAGTGGGCCGGGGTTCAAATGTCGCTGGATACTGCATATTTTTTCCTCATTGTGCGCATAGAGGTTACGGACACCGGCAGCGGCGCCGGTGGGAAGCTGCGCCACCAAAATCGCCTGTTGTGATGTCATAGCAGCCTTCGTTGTAAAAATCAACTAGCTCACATATGCGGAAATCTATCAGTGGCTACGCCACAATGCAAGTTCTGAGAAATTAACAACTGGATACAATAATTAGCGCAGCGCGTGAACGGCTAACCTCTAAGAGATCAGAAGCATACGCTAATAGCGGGGCTGACTATAAACTAAGTTCAACAGTAAATAATAGCTGACGTATGCATGACCGGTGCAACGTTGAATAAATCCCAAGAAGTCGAGCAGTTCCGCAGAGCACTTGGCGAGTCTGCTTCCATTGGACAGTGTTTTCCCCGGGAGTCAAGAACTCCAGGCGGCTCTCTTGCAGTCACCGACAAGATCGCATGACGGAGCTCATAATTGTCGCCTCAGTGTAGCCGGCATCTGTTGCAAGGGATACAAAGAAAATGAGACGCTAGCAGAACGCACCGGCATGCTGAATTTTCTTCCGTGTTTTTGTACCGTTTCAACGAAGGCTTCCAGGGGGCGGCCATAATTAGTTTTGCGGTGTTGTAGATATGCGTGACCCCTCCAAAAGTACGCTGCCGGGAACCGATTTTGCTGTTTTAATAGGATGTGTGTTATGGTACTACTGGGTGGCGCTAACTTCTAGGTGCGGCTACTAGCCATGCTGGACTAGGCTAGGCCATTTAGCAGAACGATGGACAGCGCCTTAATTAAGATTACATTTCCCCCGATTCTCTACGTGGCGAAGTAGGGCCGTTGATATGTTTCCAATCACGCCTATTTTGTAGTCTCCAAACACCGCCCTAACATACATTTCCCGAGTCCCCTTTTAATCAGAGGCGAGAGTGACACCTGAGCTACTCACGTCCTCCGTCGTCTAAAGAGATGTATACGAATCTTGCATCTGCGATTTCCTCATGGGATTAAAGTGATGTCTTGATTTCCAGCACACGTGGCACACGGAATTTTATCGTTCTAGGTAGCAAGACGGTCTTACCTGTCCAAAACTACTCTTCGCTTCCCGCACATGTGCAAAGAAAACGAAACATCGGCGGTAAGCCGTAAAAGATATAATCCTTTTGCGTTCAAGACGTCCCCGGCCGCAAGTGTATTTGTTGACAGTAACGTTTCTACAGTTTAATCCCGCAAAAAAGTAAGCTTTTCCAAAAGCCACGTAAATTCGTGATTGTAAAGGTTAACACAACAACTTCACACAACAAGTTCCAACAAAATCCAGACCACCCAGCTAGCCAACAATAGTTGCTCCTTCACGGCACGGCTCACCGTGCGAGAGCGGAGCCCGTTAGAGGCGATGCGCAAAGCGCCGACGACGCCATCTGCCGCCACGGCTCGGAAGCGCTCGCGGGTCCGGGCGAGCTGTCTTCCCGCGAGTGTGTCCGCGAGTGCACGGATGGATGTGTTTTTATCGTGATTTAACGACTCTGTCGGGCTTCAGCGATGCCGAAAAATAACTGCTGCGTTGTCGGCTGCTCAAACGCATACAAAAAATCGCCAGGAACGCACTTCTACAGGTTTCCGGTGCTATTTCATGAGCAATAGCGACGGCGGTGGTTGATTGCGGCTGTCCGAAAAAAGGTACGCAATCGCGCTTTGCTTACGGCAGTGTTAGAACGGTTACCGTGTTTTTATTTCTCCATTTATGTCGCTACGTCTTCAGCGAACGCTGCTACGTATACACTTGGTCGCCTCGCCTGCATTGTAGACGCTACAATACACATGAGGTTGTTATTACTGATAAGACGCGATGCCTAGGCTCTCTTGAAAAACGAATGGCGCGAAGCGCAATGCCAGAGAATGTGGGGCAGGTGACGGCTCCTTTACAAAAAGCGCCCTGAAATCACACGTATGCTGCCCGAAATCGGCTGCATTCTACCTATTGATGGCACTGGAATGTGATCACCAGTGCAGAATGTTCGCTGTGCGCTCACCTCAACTATATGCATATTGGCTGTAAAACATGACACCTGTGCGCATTGAAGGCTTTTTGACAGGACATTCAACCGATTCAACCTCCTTTTGAATGCCTCGTAACATGACTTCATGCTAATAGGAAACCCTTGATGTACCCCCACTAATGCTCATTCGCTTTACAGAAGCTGTGTTATGAGTGGGGCCATAGGCGTGCGCACGGGAAGGGGGGGGGGGGGGGGGGGACTTTCCTATTCGCGTAAGAAGGGGGGGGGCGCAAAATCTGCCCCATACATTGACTTGGTGGGGCCTGGGGCGCTGCGATGATCCTTTGCCCCCCCCCCCCCCCTTGATGGGGAACCCGCGCACGCCTGAGTGGAGCCGATTATGAAACTGACGTGTTTTCTTTTTCTTTATTCTTGCTGGTGGTGCTAGCTACTGGTTGCTATGTTTTCTTTAGGATGTAATTGGTGAGTATATGTTGGTTCGTAACTAATCACGTGAAAGTCACGTAACTAATCACGTGAAACGTTCTCGCAAGAATCACGTAATTAGCGTATCTACTCACGTGCCATGTTCCCGCCAAAACCACGTATTATCACGTAGAACCTAACGCCATTTTTTCAACGCGGTAATAGCTTGCAAAAAACCTAGCAAATACGTTACCAAGCTTGTATAACAAGCTAGGTGACCACCAGCTCCGCAGTGACTCAGTCTCGCGTCACTAGCGCAAGCTGCCGAGATATTTTTTCACAAGTTTATCGTGCTGGTTTTCAAAGTTTTACCAACGCTGACCCTTCGCGTGGCCGCACCCGTGAAATCCATGCGCCGGTGCGACAGCGCTCCCTCAAAATCTACTATATAAACACATGACACGTAAACGAAGCTACTGTGTCGAGAAAAAAACGTTGGTTCACGCGTTGGTTCACTATTATAAACTGCGGCTCCTTTGCGCACACTATCACCGCAAAAAGTAATCGTTTGGCACGCGCACAAAAGGCAAAATCGCACGCGCGCACTTCCGTCATGCTTGCAGTGAAAGGAGGCGTCTGCTACGCGACCCGCGCGTTTCCGACGGCCGCCGCTACGCGGCTTTCAGTGGCGCCCCTATAACCGCTGCGCATCGCGTATTCAGCGTATCGCTGCGTCGCAAAATGGCAATCCGTGGCACTGCGCCTCTGTTTGCAAGGTATTTCTGATGGTATGATGCGTTGCGTAGTCAGGTACAGGGCCGCCAGGGGTCAGCATTGTTCGCGCCGGGGTGTTTTTGACTGAGAAAAGGAATTCTGGAAAAAATCCAGGACGATTTCCGGCGCAGGTAGCCGTTTTCGTCAACGACAAATGGCAATACGAAAAAAATTCGACATATTCCACGTACCTGGGCAATCGATGTTATGCGAAGCATGCGGAGGGAAGGTGACTTTGTTGTAATTTTTTTTATTGAGCGAAACGTTACAAAATGGCCCTAAATATATGTACAAATGTTGTACGCACAGTCGCATATGTTTTGTATAAAAACTTGTTCACAGTTGCGTAACGATGCCAACAGCAACATGGGCATCAGCGACACCAGAAGCGTTAAACTGATATGTAGCGCTTGTGCTCGCGAGGATAGTAGGCTTGAACACTGCAACATATATCAACTTCAGTGGATGACGCTTTACTACAATTGAAGTTAACCCGGCGGGACGGCTGTATCATCGGAGTACATATGTAATGTTTATAAAATTGGATAGCCAGCATTGCAACGACAATTGACGTTTCACAAACATTAGGGTCGTGGCTCTGTGTGTTGTTCCTCTTCTCTGTGCCTGTCGTGATGCGCTACGTCTTATGAATCATGAACGCAACCAACTAGCCCGGCAACGTGCCTTAGCTATTCGAAAAGCAGTTCCGAGACCTGGCGTGGCTCTGTGGAAGAATACTTGATTGCCACGCAGAATGCTTGGGTTCGATTCATGTTGGGACCCTGACATTTATTATTTGCATTCGTCCTGTCAACGCTGCTGATGATGTCAGCTTTTAACGCTCTGGCCTTAAAAGTACCAATGTTTGTTCTGACCGTTCCTGGGTAGTATAAACTGTCAATCACTTGTGGCACATGCCCGTATACTTGTGGCACATACCCGCCCGTGGTATGTGCCACAGGGTATGCCCGAAAGGGTTTGACGACGTACACGACGGGATTGTCACATTATTCATGCCACGACCAGCGAGTCGTATTCGTCAAACCATCTTACTCTCACATGCTAATTTTGGTCTACCCCAAGTTAAAGGGGTGATCACGAGAGCACCGAGACGTAGGCGGCTAGATAGATAGATAGATAGATAGATAGATAGATAGATAGATAGATAGATAGATAGATACGCAGATAGAAACGCTAAAAGTGCCTGCAGTACGCAAAGAAATGCTTCGCATTTAAAAATTGCGGGCGGGAGGAGGGGGGGGCTGCAGTTACATAAGCGCCCCCCCCCCCTTGGCTACTCCCCTGGTGGTACATGAAATGCACCTTATGATTTTCATATTACGACCTGTCATTTATGTTCGTCATGCAGAAATGCCTCATGGTACCAATTTTTGGATAGATCAATTTAAGGAAACGGCCGCAGGAGCACTACGACCACGGCTTGTAAATCATAGCGTTCATGACAAATTGTTGACAATTTTCATGATATGACCAATCATTCATGTTCGTGATACAGTCATGTTATGCCATACCAACTTTGGTATAAACTACATTAACGATACGGTATGGAGAGCACAAAGTCGTAGGCGGTTAGATAGATAGATAGATAGATAGATAGATAGATAGATAGATAGATAGATAGATAGATAGATAGATAGATAGATAGATAGATAGATAGATAGATAGATAGATAGATAGATAGATAGATAGACACGCTGAAAGTCACCGAAGTCCGCTAATAAGTGCTTCGCATTTAAAAAGTATTTCCTATACAAATGTCTTTTTTAATTACACAAAGAGCACGGTAATATCGATGATCGTGTATGGTTACTTTTATTAGGCAGTGCTTGCATCAATTTAAAAGTTCAATAATATACTTACGCGTCCAGGTACTGTAGGGTATACCGCGCTAGATAAAATACTTGGTAAATATGCTCTTTTACTTTACGCTGCCACCTTGCAATGGTATTAGTAGAGTTATGTGATTATGAATTCTGCAAGTTACTCGAATACAAACTTCAACGTGTCATAATATAATCGGCCCAACAGGCAGGTTTCCCAATAAGTTACGGCCCGGCTACGGCGTGCGCATTTCGATGAAGGCGAAATACTAGAGGCCCGCGTGCTGTGTAACGTCAGTGCACATTAAAGGGAACACCAGATGGCTCTAAATTTTCGGAGCCCTCCACTGCGGCATCTGTCATAATCATATCGTGGATTTAGGACGTAAAACCCCTCATAAGATTATTATTAACTTATAGCGTTTCACAATTACTACCCCATCACTTTTCGTATCCTTATTAAAAAAAAAAACACTATACAAATTACCTTTGCAGCACGCAATATAAAGGCGTCTCGAACTCGCATCAGCTAGCGGACTGCGTTTAAGACATTATTCTCGCACACGGGCCTGCACAAGTTAAGCATGGAAAACCGGTGTGTGTGTGTGGGGGGGGGGGTTGCTTGGATGATACGTGTGCTAAAATTACTATTTGAAAGAATTCCTGTCTTATAGCTTCGAGATGGGTTCTTTCTGAAGGGGATACATTTGTCATCAGGATACGAGAAAAAAATAAAATCGACAATGACCGCCAGATGACAGACATCCGGAAGCTGATCCTGAGATACATAGCTTTTGTTCCACAGCTTATGTTGCCATGCATGGTGACCGCATGGGGTGCACCATTAGAAAACATGGTTGAGGCCAATCATGTGAATGTATTTCATGAACACACTTAAGATAAAAAAGATATGAGAGGAACACCGCCTTGTGTTGGCCGGGAACCTAGCGAAGGGTAGCTCAATAACGTATGCTGTCGGGTTAGTTGGTGCATAGCTGGTTAGAAATTGCTTGGCGCAAAACAAGAACATGGACGGAGAAGTAACACGGAGAAGTAACACGGACGGAGAAGTAACACGTCCGTGTTACTCTTCTCCGTCCATGTTCTTGTTTTGCGCGAACCAATTTCTAACCAGCTAGCGAAGGGCCCGTGGCCACCACATGGCGTGTATGACACTTCTAATATAAAGGATGCCATACAATAGCACATAGTGTTCATGACAGAGTTCTTCAATACGTCTGAATAACACAGGAACTTATTAGGTTATTGTGCTATAAGGAACGTGTTTTCCCCCTCTGCATTCAGTAGTAAACCAACAAAAAGCGAAACAACAAAGAAATCAACTTGTTTTGCAATTTCAACAGATAGAGTGCTCAGTAATTATTAAGTGCGTGCAGGTCATCACACCTATCAAGCGCTGACGTTTCAAAAGAAAACGGGCGAAACGAAATGCGGAAGAAACTATAACTGTGTGTCGTTAGCAGCAGCCGCAAGAAGTGGCACATATTGGCTGACTTGCACCCAGTATAATTAAGCTGTGCGTTGAGTAGCTAACATTAAGTAATAAATAGCATTTTAGTGGCAGATAGGTAAACAGTTAGGCATTTTTGGCGCATATAAAACGCACCTTTCACTTATGTTGTATTGGTATATGTATTATTTATTTGTTTATAATTGAATTATTCACTTAGTTATTTACCTACATTACCCTAAAGGCGTTCCAGAGACGCTCAAAATATAATCAGTAATGCCGTCTTGACGGATGACGCGTGCTCAAGATAAGCGATTCAGGGGGGAAGGGCGATTCCACTTGGTGCTGATCACTGGCAGAAGAGAGTTGGAAACAACATTTGTGCAGCAGAAAGGAATGAATAATTTATACTCATGATCAAGATACGGCGATATGTACGAAGGAGTCAAATGAGTCCATGTTTAACTGTTTGCTACCGCGGGGAAAACGTGTGTCTTTTGTAGGTTGCACTAGATCTTTCTTGCTGAAAGAACTACTGCATCTAATGTTTTATGCAATAAATAAACGAAAATAACGATGCATGAACTTTTCACGCATATAAGTTTGAATTAACTAGATGTATGTTATGCGAGCGATATAAATTGCCAGATTAAAAGGATTGTGAGACAAAATTGAACCGAGTTTATAAAGACACGCTTCTATCTACTAAAACTTATAACAGAATTTATGAGATATACAAAATGTGCTGCCGTCTAATAGGCATCATCTCAGGAAAACGAAATTTTTCGTTCAGAAGGGCGACCCCGACGAGAATCTTACTCTAAGCACTACACTTTGGCGTGTCTCGCGGGTAAGCAGTCCCTCGATGGAAAGCATAGCGTAACGTCACATGTCTTGCACTAAACTCTTCTTTTCTGCTTGGTTTTCTAGTAGCACTTGCATTGCTTACAGTTCCTAGGAGTTTCCGTCCTGGCAGGCTGATGCTGAAACGCGTACCGAGACGACCCGAAGCAGAAAGCAAAGCTGACCAATAATCCAGGCTGGTTTGCATCGTCGTTCTGCTCAGAGTCAAAGTCCGACCAAAAAGCAGCGTCTTCAAACATGCTGCAGCACGTTAAAGCAGTAAAACCAGCCGCAAACACACCAGGAATGCCGATGTCTTCGATCTTTCGAAGCGCGCGGGCTCGCAGCATCCCGGCGGCGGCCGGGTTGCGCTTTCCGTGTATACAATCCCGCAACTTTGGAGTGAGTTCGAAAATCAAGGCCATGCGGAAAAAAATACTAATTGCATAAAGCAGATAACTGTAGCTTTTCTGCTTCAGGACGGATGGCGCAGTTTGCCCGTGAACGGCGCAGAATGTTTATACAGCGGCCGTTCAAACCATCCGATATAGCTAGCAATCGATGCCCTAGGCTGCGGTGCGGAAAGAGTTAAGTGTGTTATTTCGGTAAAAGATTATTGTTTTAGAAAAAGGCGTTGGTGAGAAATCATCCTCTGAAGTTGAAAGTTATTGTGTCCGATGGTCGATGTCATTCGTGCAACGCTAACTGTGCAGGAATAATTGGAATGAATGGTAATGTGCTGTTTTGAATTGACTTGAACTGCCCCTGCGAATGTTTTTTAACCAGGGTCCCAAACAGATTAGCCTACTTTAGCTTAGATCTAATTATTATTTTATAGATCAGTAATTCTAAATGGCGTGGTGTTTTAGAAAAAAGTTCGTGTGCGTTACAAATTGATCTCTGTTCTCATTGGTCGCCCTGTGTTCAAAGTGCGTATGACAAGAAAGTTTAGCTGATCTTTGAGCGATTTAAATGAAGTTGCATATTGAAGGTTGATTTTATAAATAATGTAGCCGAGAGAAGTTCGTGAACAAGAGCGACGCGAGGCAGACACTCACCTAGATATTCCCAGTATATTTTAAACTCATTTATTTTCATCCGTTTAGAACAGATGTCTGATATATATGGCGTCAGTGCGCGGCGTCATTTGGCCTATTCCGGATTTTCTCTTTTACTGTTATTTTTCTCTCACCAGAAGCCGCCGACGAAACGAAAAAAAGGAAAAGTGGCGAAGCTTGCACTAATCTGCGCAAGCCTTGAAAAAGCAAAACTGGACAGTTTTTAAGACTAATACGATTGCTTCTATGTCGCTTCTTGGCCATAGCCAGGTTTATGTAGGTTGTTTTTAGGTTGTTTCTAGGTATTTGCAAGGGTTTAGCTAGGTGATCCTGGGTTGTTTCTCGTTCATTGTCAGCGCAGAGAGGTTCGAGTTATGCCAGAGACAGCCAAAGACACGAAACGGGCACGTCTTCGTTGGCGTACGCCTTCAATCGCTCCGGAGCCTTCTTGCAGCCGCCGCTTCCTTTCCGGTTCCCTAGTATTTTCAGTTTGTGCGTACTCATAAGACGTAGCGCATCATGACAGGGACATAGAGGAAAGACAACACACACACACACAGCACATAGCACTGTGTGTGTGTGTGGTCTTTTTTCTATGTCCCTGTTATGATGCGGTACGTCTTATGAATCATGAATCCCAACCAACTAGCCCGGCAACGTGCCTTAGCAAATTTCATTTCTTGTACGTGCTCTTGGTCTTCGGCTCACCAACATCGCTTCGCAGCACTTTGTTGGGCTAACTGTTGCCGTCTTATTTGTTAGTAGAAGTTGTGTGCAGTGGGATTTACTCAGTTTATGTGGCACATGCCCGTTTATGTTGGCACTTCTTTGGTATGGGGTGAACAAGGAATAATTTACTAAATATCATCAATGTTAAAAAAGCGGCAGCAACTCCAGATGTTTTTACGACGTGCGATCCTTAATGCTATCGCTTAAGACGTGACCGCAGTTGTGTATGCGCACAGTACTATTTCAGGACAAGCAAAAAGAAAAGGCTCAACAGCTTTGAGTTTAATGGCGCAGCGTAAAGTCTTGTGCGACTGCACTGGAAACGCCCCAAAACCGCAGTTGCGAAATGGGCGAAGAATAAAGCAACATTTTAGGATCGAAGCCACCAGCAAAACGTCAGTTTACATATTTTATCCCAAGCCACCACGCGCGGTGGCCCCGTGATGTAACTCAGAAGACAATGCGTGTGATAGTGATCATTCCAGGACGCCACTTCCCTAAACAAATTTTTCAGCGGAAATGCACAGTATGGTTCACCCTTAGATGGAACACGTGAGCGCGTGGCCGGCGGACCGCGCAACACCAACTGACGTCGAGGTTCGTAAATTCTGCGCATACGCATACAATGCTAAGGGGGGCCGCGCGCCCTACTTCCCCGGCTGGTTCTGCGCTCCTGGGCTAGGCAAAGCTATAGAAAGCGCTGGAAGCAGTTTCGCTTTATCGTGGTGCGATTTATCTAATTGCCACTACGCATGCTGCTCGCCGGGTATTCAACAAGGAGAAAAAAATACCTGGCTTTGTTTATATTTGCTGTCATTCGCCAGTATTAACTGGACGCAGTTCGTGCTCGCTGAAGAAACCTCCGCAGAAGCTAGTTAGACGGATATTTGCAATATCATATGGAGATGCTGCTTTGCGAAAATTGTTTCACTACAACAACGCATGTCAACAATGAAATAAGGCCTGCATAGCAAGGCTCTGGAAGGCAAGCTTGGAGGAATAAATTCATTGATTATATTTTTTAAGACCCAAGCTATTTGTGACAAGACCAAGCCTCAAGACATTTATAGGTTGCGAGGCTGGTTTGTTCGCTGACGTCTATGCTTTGTTAAACTAAAAACTTCTCCATCTTCCGCTAAAGGGAACCGCGTGTAGATGCGAAGCAGCGGGGAGAAGGTTAGCTTGAGCGGGAGGAACGTCGCCGCTCCCGTTTCGCGGCAGCGACCCGGGCGCTGGTCGCGGCGCTGCACAGGAGAGAGAATGAGGCGCGCGCTCCGTTATTTTCATACCACGGAACTACCGTGGCGCCCCCAGCGGAGTAAGCAGCTGTCGCACCACCTGCCGGTTCGCGCCGCTCCGTAGAGTAGAGGATTTCTAGAGGAGAGAAAGGGGGGGAAAGCGTAGGAGAGGATAGAGAGGGGGAGGGGGACGCGCATGCGCTGTGGGGGGTGTGGGAGGCGGGAAGGAGGGACGGACAAACCCCCGCAACCACATGCAAGCAAGATGAAGGAATGGAGTCAACGTGGGCGACATACACGACCGATAGTGCGTGTTATTCTTTGCTTGCACCCACCACCTGCCTAGCCATTGCAACGCAGTCACTCTGTGCCCTCGACCATGACTCTGGTGACTGTGGTGGTAATTGACGGCCTTATTGTATTACAATGTTCTGGTTCGCATAGTGAGTGCTTCCCTATGAGAAAGTGAGCGGACGCGGGAGGGACGCGGGAAGGAGGGACGGACAAAGCCCCGAGCATAAGACGCTTCACATCTAAAACAAATCTACATGTGAACAGCAAACAGGACGACGATCTTCCGCATCTGTGTCAGTGGTTAGCCATAAGCCAATAAAATGGCTCACGTACTGCCCGCAGCAACTGGCCACTTTTGACAACGGACAAGACAATTTACGCCCACGACAGCGAGCGAACTATGCCTGCTATTCACACCACAAAATATATGTATGTTCAACAAGCGTAAGGCACACTAGGTAACCCTTGATTCACTCTGCGAAAAAAATTCACCGACGATTACGATCATGCCTGATGTGAATTCTTTGCGCAGCTTCGAGTTGCGGCAAGGCCAACAGTGTTTGAAGTGTTCGCTTTCCGCAAGGTATCGACTACACCACAAAGCATAATTTTTGTGAAGTGCGAGAGCGCACTCTACGCCATTATTATGTGCACTTTGTTGATGATGCATGTGGCTAATGCGACGAAGAATTATGGCTGAGCACTTTGGGGAAGCATTAAACCACACGCTCGTTGTACAATAAGCATTATTTGATGGCTGGTTGTTAGTTTACTCTTCTGCCACGCTATATTAAATAGGTGAACGCGATTCTTTGCCCGACATCACGCCTGTATATGGTCTTTTTTCCAAATGAGGTTAAGCAACAGCGTGGCTGTGTAGTAGAATACTCGACTGCCACGCATAGCGCCCGTTTCAATCCCATTGTATCCAGGCCGTTTTTTCTCATTTTATTTTTTTTCATGTCTATCAGTTACGCCATCGACGTCTAAGGCGACGGCGACACCGCTAAACGCAGGAACGGACGCCTATGAGCTGCGCTCTAAAACGAGCGCAGCTTGCACAATTGGTGCAAGACTGGAACTAACAGCGGAGCTTGTGATGAACCTCGATAGTGAAACGTCCACTCTCGAATTCTCGAAACTAGAAACCAGGATCATGGACTCGATGAGGGCTCTACTCGGCAGCAGCTGGAGCACTGCACGCCGGATAAGCTCTGCGCCGAAGTGCAGATTCTCGCTGGGAAACGTACCGCGCTTCCTGTTCAGCAGCTTCTTCTTCGGACGACCGGATCTTATTCGGTTGACCTATGTCAAAGCTCCATTTACGCGGCACAGAATCGACAAGAGTGATCTTGCCGAAACAATGGCCGAGACGAAGTGGGGCGGAGCTATGCCAGGTGGCTGCTGAGCGAATTTAAGTGGCGTCATAGCTAGCTAGAGCAGGTGCACGGTCGTAGCACCCTGGCGTAGCGGAGCGCAACGTAACCGGACATATGCGAAGAGAGATGCAGCTATACCATGTGGTTGCAAGGCAATGCGCTGTGACGTCATAGCCAGGCCCCGTTTGTGGTCAATGCTCTGCGGAGAAATTGAAAGCATTAAGCAGCTCTGATTTAAAAAAATAATATCTCGAAAGGGTCAGCGCTAGCTAGCGCACGCCGTTTACCACTTTAGAATAACGGATATGCTACCGTAAATTAGGAAAAAAAGATGAGGGAGACAAAGTTTTTATTGTAAAGGAGGAGAGTGCGAAACAGAGAAATACGGGGAAGCACGCACGCAATGTTTTCTCTTCACACGCCCACTTTTCTCTTCAGCGCTTTCGGACTTCGTCTGTTCTTTAGTGCATGTTGAATTCTCTCCATATTACATCTCCTTATGTAAACTGCGTTGCGCCTGTTGATTAACTTCTAAATCCCTGCCAGTTCCATTTTGTGGCAAGGTGTGGGAGCGGGCTAGTTGGTATTCCATTATGTTAAAACTGTCAACCATTTTGCACTTAAGTTTTACTATTTTGTCGTTTGGCCTGCGTGTCTAGCAGTGCGATTCCAGGCACTAGAGTGTCTTAAATGGGATGTAGTATAGCTTCGAGAAGTTTTTAATACGATGTAATACAGTTTGGAGAAGTTGGTAGGACAGATGAAGCCTGAAACACTTCTAACCCTTTGCAGTCGGAAACTTTTACCCACTTTCCGTCTGTACCGGTCCGAAACTATTTTGTCCAGTTTCTGGCGCCGCGAAGAAAAACACAAACTGTGGAAGAAAAACTCACAGAATATTTATTTTTGCCCCTGCATTCTGCAGGCAACCCCTTTAGCGATATTTGGGCAGCGTGTGGTACCGTTCGAAGCATTCTCCTGGGTGCAGGCCAGGGTTGTTACTACAGGTTTTCTAGAAAAACACAGTTTCCCTCCTGCCTCATTTTGTTTGCCTATCGCTACAAACGGCACAGTCCTTGCTGCTTCGGCCTGGGAGCTTGTATAGATGAAATGGGTCCTGCCATCTAGCCTTTCTTCGCACTCCTTCCGCAGACGGGCGCCACTTTCGGGCTCCAGCCCTCCCGTCACCCAGAAGCTGTTGGATGAGGTTGCGGCGGTACTGCAGGTGTCGCTGTTGGTTCTGGCCATGATTCTGCAGCTGTGTGAGCTTCAAAATAAAGCTGTTGACAATAGAAACCTCCAGAAGCCAGAAAAAAAGCTTGCGCCATCATTTCATCGTCTTGCGACAAAATGCGTAGCTCGCACAGTAATGATCAGCATGGTAAACTGCCCCATATTTTCTGTGTAGTCACTCGCGTCTGTCCAATCACTGTCATCACTATCTGATGGAGGCAAGTAATTCTCTTCGTCACTAAAGTCATCATCGCTTTCGCTAAAAGCACCACCGTAAAGCGCACGCGGTGAAAACGTGGTCATGCTTCTCAGCGAACCGCGCGCGAGTGGGTACGCTCTAGGCTCCAGTAGCCGTGCTGAACCTAGTGCTGCACCTTAGTGTAAAAAAAGTAAACCTCAACAAACAAAGCTCACTTATTCTTCAAGAAATGGCGCTTCATGTATACGAAAAAATGCGTGCCATTCGCAGTGAGAAAACCGCGAATTCTGAACCACGAACACTCTTGACGGGCGGTGCCCGACAGCGGACCGCTTCGGCCGTGTTGCGTTGTCGGGCGCTGCCCGACAACGGACCGCAAATGGCTAAAGAAAGGGCACGTCCTATTTTATCCTGGCTTAGTTGACAGAAAATAATTTAGAAGGGGGGTCGCTTGTCCATAAAATAGAGTTGACAACACATAAATTTTATAGAATTAAAGGGAGGGTGGCATGTATCGTAATATACTGAATAAGATATACAAGATGAGTGTAGAACAGGCCTTTGCTACTACATGCTGCCATGACAGCCACTTAGTAGGAAGCTTCTGTGAGGACGTGGAAACATCAATCAATAAGATAGATAAGGAGAGAGAGATATGTTTATTGTGGCAGAAAAGCTGAGAGGTCGGCCTATATCCATTTTTTGGCCTGCTACTCAGCGTCAGAAAAGGAGAGTAAATGTAAGGGCGCGTTTCTTGTTAAACGCAATATTATTGAGAACTAACAGACAATGATGCGAAGGAAAGTATAGGCGATGTTATAAGAAGTAATTGTAATGTTAATGTGAAGAAAGAAAAGTGGACGAAAAGATAACTTGCCACCGGCAAGCATAGGCGTGCGCACGAGGGGGGGGGGGGCAGAGGGGGGTGGCCGCCCCCTAGTCACCTAAGAAGGGGGGGGGGCGCTAAGTCTGCCCCTTACATTGACTTAATAGAGAAGGGGGGGCGCTGCGATGAGCCTTCGTTCCCCCCTGAAGGGGAACCCTGCGCACGCCTATGCCGGCAAGGACCGAACCTGTGAGCTTCGAATAACGCGAGCATCGGACGCGTGCATCACGAATGCACTGCTAAGGAAGTATGGCGACGCACCTCAGGCAGTTCACTAGAGTCGAGCGGTACAGCCGCATCGTCGACTAGTCATCGAGCAACAGCCTTACTGCAACAACTTGTGACCTTGTGCGCTGAGAACTGACAGCGGCGCAAGTGTGCGCGTGCGAAAAATTCGCGCACGAAAATCCTGCGCGATGGCAAATAAAGTGCGGCCGTGCAGGTGGCGCGCGCTGCAGTCGCCAAATCGAGCGCCAGAATGCAGCACTCTGGCACTAGTGCAATCCACACCGACTAAACTTCAGGATCGGAGGAATAGCAAGCTTTCTGCGCGTCAGCATGTTTTGCCCTGCCTCCATGACCTGCCCACTTTTGACGAAGAGGCAATGTCATGTAATCACGGCCCAATTTGATGTCGTAGTAATGTAATAGTGCCACCATGAGGATGTCTCAAATTTTGTCCATCTGTAACGGCATGGTGACGCTCTAAGGTAACGCCATGAGGTGGTGATAATTTTTTGCATCACTCGTGGTAATTCTGCCGTCACTGGACGCTGACTCCTACGGTAAATTTCAGCGTTTAATGAGGCATCTAACCGTTTCGCCTTAGTAAAGAAGTAAATAAGCTCCTTCGGTGAGATGGGCTTCAAATCCGGGTCCTCCCGGTACAAAAACAAGTGTCAAAACTCTGGACTATAGACACACGCTTGCAAAACGTGAATTCCTGGCAAGCATATTAATGCGTTTACTGACGAGCGCATTACCAAAGGGAAATGGATTTACTTTCGTGAGGGGGGTAAAAGGAAAATAATTTGACGTGACCGACCGTGAACAAGTGGTGCGGCTGATGGGCGTACGAGAGTTGCGGACACGGCGCAACAGCAGCGCTGGAAGCACTGCTGGTGTGCTGTGTCCCGTTTTAAGACTATTCAACGCGGAAATTTGGGCTAGTTGATGGGTGTGGAACTTGTGCATCTTAGCAAGCGCAGCGGAACAAACACAAGGGAAAGGAACACGTGGACAGGACGGGCGCCCGTCCTGTCTACGTGTTCCTTTCTCTTGTGTTTGTTCCGCTGCGCTTGCTAAGATGCACAAGTTCCTGTTTTAAGCGCAGCCGCGATAGTAATATGCATTTTAGGCGAGCGAACGACGGTGACGGGAACACTACCACAGCGTTCTAGCGTGTCTGTGAATGGGCATGTCCACGCAATCCACATTGCTCAACCAGAAGAACAAAACAACAACTACAACGAAATTCCTATTTGTAACTTTGCTGTAACTGGGGTGAAAAATCATTGCGTGACGACAGGTGGGACAGATTCTCTGTCGGACACTTTCCATGGCACGGAATTGGCTCCAATTTTTTTAATTGTCCCCTACCCATCATAATACAATTTTATAAGTGCAATTTATCACTGCTGCACTACTGATATAACTCAAACAATCCTTTCACAGTTCGGCTATTGACGTGCGCACTAATTTGTGTTTGTTTGATTGTTGGTTGAAGCACAGAGTTGTTTGTTTGTGTGTTGGTTTGTTTACTTATCTTTCAAAGAAAGAGAAAGAGAGGAGCTGTCCCAAAAACAACTGCATGAGCAGCTTTACGGGGTGACAGAATGGCTGCAACAGACAGTGCGCAGAAAAAATACGTAATAACAAAACGAATCCATTGAGCAACAAGCTACTCAATACTTAATGACATAAGCTATTGCAAAATTGTTGAACAATGATATGACAGAATATAACCGGAAACTTATGTGAAAAGTTTTAGCTTGCTGTAACAACATTACGTAAATAAGTAACAACAGTGAAATAAGGCAACATATATAAACCATTGCGAATAGTGAAATGATTTGTGAAAGAGTATAAGAATATGAACAATGTTTTGCGCTCTTTATATAAACATATCACGAAGCTCTTTTAATGCGAAGTTTGGAATTTCAACGCCATTCTTTAACCATTTTATACGTTACATAGATAACGTGTGTGAGGAAGTGATAGCATCACTCAACAAGCCTTCCCACTTTACAAGATCTTCTAGTGTTAGCTCGCATGCATGTTTTTTGCAAATACTTCAAATAAATGCTGCACCTGACAGAACTTAAGCAACCACCAGTGATTGCTATGAATCTGCGAACACGCACGTAAAATGGCTACCCACAGCTATCACTTTGCCCTAGGTGTTAATTCCTGCTGAATGGCACAAATGTACCAAAATAGTTTATTCATAAATTGAAGAGCTCGCTGCTGTATTTCTTGCGGTGACCAGATTACAATATAGTCGGACAAAAGAATTATGAAAAAGTTCTATGAAATGTAGCTGTTCCGTGAAAACATCCCCTTACGAAGTGAACTACTAAGTATTGTAAAGAGCGTGTTTCGTTGAGCAGCACACGTGAAAAATATGTCAATTTCCTTGTGGTTCGTGCGAAACGAAGTTCTATACTAGTGCCTGCAAGACTGACACCTCCGTTATTGTGGCCAGCAATAATATATCGTATATGTGGGACAGTCCATCTATAACCTAAAAAAATTGTATTTCTTGCAGGTGGACGACCAATGGATACGAGTGTGAGTATGTCACTTTGATACAGGAATACAACTGTATAAACAAAGTTCCTACAAATTCAAGGCAACAAATTATCGCTAAATTACGAAGCTCAAAGTGCCACTGCAATACAAAGAATATGCATTTCCGGATAAAATGAATACGCACACAAAGCTACAGTATTGTTGCATGCTTTGATTTGACACGTTTTTACTTTACGCAGTGTTTCTTAGCGACTATTTTAAGTACCATCGCATCGCTGACGTAGACTCCTGAAGCTATGGGTGTGTCGACAAAATTAACAGAGAGGCAGACATAGATAGATAGATAGATAGATAGATAGATAGATAGATAGATAGATAGATAGATAGATAGATAGATAGATAGATAGATAGATAGATAGATAGATAGATAGATAGATAGATAGATAGATAGATAGATAGATAGATAGATAGATAGATAGATAGTAGACGGACGGAGGGGCTGACAGATAGACAAATAACCTTAAACAGGCACTGAGGGACTTACAGGTGTAGGAGGGGTGCGGATGTTGCCTCTTTGAAGCCCCAGGTTCGCGATTGGCTGTTCTCATGTCGGAATGAGGAGTCCATGTCACTAGGCTCTTTGACGGACCCTTTGAATTGCCGTGTATCCACGTGTATTCTTGACCTACCTGATCTAGAACGCATTTGTGGTTGACACCTACTTTTCGTTATGTTTTTGTTATTATTCCATGGCTGGTTTCTGCATACGGCCTTGAGGAGATGGAAGTGTAGCCCCGCGCGTGCTTGTTCAGTTAGCAGTCTACGATGGGACGTCCTTGGAGCAATCAGAACACCTAATCAATAACCAGCAATCCTGTGGCATGGACGCCAAGCCTTATGCCAGGTTGTCTGGCCAGAGTTATACAATAAGTTTTTGAAGTAAAAGCCGAGTAGTCACAGAAATATACGCAGTCATGCGATATGACTCGTTGAGGTGAAAGAGTGTTCATGAAAGCGTCATCGTTAGCGAACTAAACACTCACCGCTTACCACCCTTTTTATGCCAATTCACTATCTGTCAGCCTTTCCGTATTCAGCTGGGAAACTTTTTTTCCCAGTGACGTCAAAGGAACCGCCCGAATAACATTCCCGAGACTGGACTATACACGCGATATACTGTTTCAGCTCTCGGCAGCATCCGGGGAATATACTCTAGTGAAGTTCTGGCAGATTTACGTGATCGGGACGCATCAAAGTACGGCTGGTCATAATTGAAATTATTGTCCAAATTGGAGGCATCTTTTAGTACTTTCACCTCACTATTTCAAACAAAGGCGTTTGCGTTTTGATTAAATCAGCGATCAAGCAGTGGTAATTACCAACGAATACTCCATCGGTAATAACACTGCGACGACATAAGATTCGAGGCTCAGTGTCCGTTAAGACCGGTCGATCACACCGTTATCTCCAAGCCATATAAAAGGAAGCAATGTTTGATGATTTGACTTTTCAGGACGCCAGGGCAAACTCTTAGACATACTCCGGTGTGATTAGTTGTGCTCGGTAGACCTTTGTCGGGTGGCAAAGTGAGATGTGGTGATTGGGAAGCTATCCATGAGGCGAGGCCACAACTCGACAATAGCCATAAAATAAAAACCGCCAGGCCTGCGCGGAACGCGCAGCAGAGTCACAGCGAAAGCTGGGAGAGCACCATTTCTAATACCCGTTGCAATCTATCTTGGGGCAACTAATACAAGTACGCTTGCAAGGTACCCACTATTCCATTAATTGATTCGGTGGCTGATGACGACGAAGAATTATGGCTGAGCCCTTTGTAATGGGTTGGAAGCATTCAACGAGCCCCCTCGTAATGCAATTCATATTGTATGACGCCTGGTTGCACAAATGGCATTCTGTGTCGCCTGGTTGTCGTTTCACTGTTCTGCCACGTTATATTGCTCATGTTAACGCGGTTACTTCCCGACATAATGCTTGTATAGGGTTTTTGTGCGCCGGTTTTTCCAGCACAGGCATAGCTCAGTGGTAGAACACTGGGCTGGCACGGAGCGGACCCAGGTTCGAACCCCGTTCCATCCTGAACATTTTTTCTCAAAGTTTTTTTTGTCTTATTTCGTGCGATAGCGGTTACGGACATCGGCGGCGGCGGCGGCGGATAACTACGGCACCCTTGTTGCGATCTCATAACAGCTTTCGCTGTAAAAAAATTGCGCGTTGAAGGCAGCGGTCGGCAATAATTCCATCCCCAGTTAACTGCTCAAGTAAGTTTAATGTGGGCATTGATGGAAACCCTTAGGAGAAGGACTTTATTGTGCGCCGCATTTGCCTACTACCTGCCCCAAATGGAAAGTAGACTTCATACTCCTGAAGAATTCGGGACAAGCTTTTGCTTACGCCAGGGACGTACGGCAAAAAAAATCCATTTTCTCTCTTTTTTTTTGTTATCTTGTCGTTGGGAGTGATTTGGCGTTGGGTGAGCTAGGCTGTTTTGAACAGCTTGGATGAACGAACG
Source organism: Rhipicephalus appendiculatus (assembly GCA_030522465.1). Lineage (NCBI taxonomy): Eukaryota > Metazoa > Arthropoda > Arachnida > Ixodida > Ixodidae > Rhipicephalus > Rhipicephalus appendiculatus. Next base: position 34,462 of record JALIZH010016535.1, on the reverse strand, counting down.
GGGCTATCCCGAATATGTGGGATCACGGCATGGCGCGGCTAGGTCCTTCGCTCGGTCCTCCGGAGTTGAGGAAAGTGCTCTCCGTCCCACGGAACAAGTGAAGCGACCACCGACGCCTTGTGACACGTCGGAAGCACAGAGCTGAAGTTTAGGTGCATGACAGTGTACGTTTCTTTCCTGATAATGCTGAACGACAATCAATTGCCATCGCCTTTCACGAGCACGTTTAAATATGGCAGACGACCATCAACTTCTTCCTCTGTCGTTAACTGTATGGCTGGTTCCATTCTAGGAGCAAAATGAAAGCGCTCAATGCCGATTTCCTAAAGAAGCAGAAACAGCCATCCACGTGCTTTAGGAGTACCCTTGGACAAGGGCGCCGGAAGAAATTTTTTTTTCAGGGGGGGGGGGGAGCCTCCTTGATCTGAAGTGGGGCCTGGCAGGGAGGTGTGGTCGAGTGTCATTTTGTGCTCTATGATCCATGGCGAAAAAAAAAATTGGGGGGTGGGGCGGGGGCCTCGTGTGCCACCTCCTGGCTACGCCACTGCCCTTGGACGAGGTGTGAAACTGGACAGGCCAGAGGAATCCAGTGACGGCACGTTAAGTTCGCTGCCGGGACCAAAATGGAGGCTCCCATTGGGGTTCCATGGACTTGTTTCTGAGAACTTTTTCTGGCACGTGAGGCATGTACTGCTCAGACAAAACTCTAGTAGTCGGCTGAACCCTTGAGTGCCGAGTGGCGTCCTTTCTGGAAGGTGGGTGGAACGGTGTATTTATGCTGGCGATTTGTGGCTGTATCCCGATATCCAGATGAAGATGTCAACATGTATTGATTGACATTCTGAGTTGCAAGCGCTGACCGCAAAGTGCATTTGAGAACCTCTCAGACCAACTTGGAATAACAAAGGAGAGAGGACAGAACTCTGCAGTACACCGCCAGAGAAGCTGCTCTCCTCAATAACAGGATCTCTGAGGCGAGCAAGAATCATGAGATTGCTTAGAAAGGCCTGTGCGAAGCGTATCAAATGTAAAAGAAAGGAAGCCTCATCATGGAAAAGATGGAAAGTGGGCGACTTTATTGCCCTGAGCACAGTTACAACGCTTCCATCGCGGGCCGTAACAAATTAGTCAAGTCTGAGCCACGAGCGGCTCGATCCACGCGCTCTTCCCATCATCCTCCTTTTCTTCTAATATATAACACTCTACGGGGCCTGAGGTGGCGAGTTCTAAAGGGTGCAGTTTTTGCACAGGCTTGAACAGCTGAGAGGCACTGGGTATTCTGACCTTACATGAACGAACTACGCCATCTTTACTTTGAATACATTCGCTTACGACACCAGTTTTCCAGAACAGTCTGGGAGCATTGTACTCGTGAATAGTCACCACGTGCCCCCTTTTTTTATGCTGTTATATTTTGATGCTCTCCTCGAGTGAACGCTTCGAAATGTGAGGAGCTATTCACGAAGCCATCGCTTCCACAGTAGTTTCATTATTAGCTACCTGTGGACCCACATACTGAGCAACACTGTATTCGCTTTTACCCGTTGATCTGAAGTGCTAGGTTTTGACGAACAGACGGCTGCTTTATAAAAAAAACTAGCAGTTGTTCCGTGTACGAATACAACCGATGAGCGAAGCTCCTTAAAAATGAGACGCAAAGGACTATGCGGCCTGATCTCGCTGCGGGCTTTCATGAAGGCGGTAGGGTGGGGAGCGGGTGGGGAGAGCGTTTGCTGCGCTCGGTGGCGCGAACGACTGAACGAGTGAGTGCGTGGCGTGCGCAGCGCAGGGAGACGGAGAGAGGTGGGAGAGGGATGCGAGCGGTGCTGCGGCGGGGAGCTTCGACGGTGGCGACGGCGCCGGTGGGGTGCGGGCCTAGAGCCTTCGCTCCTAAAAATGAGACGGGGTCAAAATCCGGGTCAGATTTCTGGTTCCTTAGAGGAACAGTAAATGTAAGATATTGGTCTTGAATTTACAACAGCTTCAGTTTCAGTCAGCGAAGTGCTCAGTTGCTGTGAGTGAACAGACGCTTTACCCAATGACTTGCGAAGACACATCTTCACAATACGAAGTAAACGCTCCCAAAAGCCACCCCACCAAGGAGCTCTCTCTGCAAAAAATTACCACGTTATGCTGCGGGTGGAGGAATACCTGATGACTTCGTTCTTCCTCAGCAACTGCTGCATGCAAGCTAATTCACGTGCAGTTTTCTTAAATGTAGTAACGTTGTCTGAGTAGACTATTCGCAGTATACCACGTCTTGCAGAGAATCTTTTCATTGCCACGAGGAAAGCGTTTGGGGTAAGTACAACAACATGCACAAGATGAATTGCTCTTACTACTGCCCATGTGAACAGAACAATGTGCACTTTTACACCGTTGAAGTATTTCACAAACACTGGCTCTGCCAAGTCAACTCCCGTAACTTCAAAAGGGCGCTTAATAGCACATACGATCACCGAAAAATGGGGGCTGCCGGTGCGCTCGCAGCCTTGATTCGGAACCGCGCACAAATCAGGGATTTTCGGAGCACTCGCTTTACTGCTTGTCGCGCTCTGCGCACCCAGAACCGGGCGCGGAGCTCAGTTAAGGAATCGGTGACACCATCATGGAGTACAATTCTATGCGGTTGAAGAATGATGAGGCGAGTGACCGCGTGGCTGCACGGGAGTAGCACCAGCGCCATCTCGTTGTACGTGACGTCGGCGTACTGAAGGCGAGTTTTAATCCTCACGATTCTCTTTTCATTCGATGAAGAGATTCAAGTCTTTTATTGGCGAAGTCTTGTCGAGGTCTTGCCCAACTTCAAGTTGGGCTCTGTCCTTGGCGTAAGTTTCTGTCTGGGTTTGCCTGAACCAGACGTTCTCCGCTTCATGAAGTTCAGTAGCTGTAAGTCTATTCCCGGTGAGACTTTCGCACTCGACAGTTGTACTCTAAGGTTTTACCCATGATGCTTGTGGTACGCAGCAAAGAACTGAACTCTGTCTACAGTGAAAATTGTTTCAGTTGTGACGATCAATAGTACTGGGACGCTTGTCTTTAACTCTGACGCAGCTTGTTCGTCTACGGCTCCAGAATTTCGATTGTTTGGCATCCTCGGACAACTATCTGTGAGTCTTCGAAGCCAGTCGGGTCCTTTCCACCACAACTGGCTGTGGCGAAGGTCTGTTATTGAAAGTCTACGCGTCAGCAGATCGGCTGGGTTTTGTCCAGTGGATCTGTCGCTTGACGTATCTCGTTGAGTCTGTCGAAAACAAATTGCTTCCACTTGGTTGCTGAGCTTCGTATCCAACAAAGGGTCATAGTTGAGTCTGTCCCCATGTGCTCTTCCACTGCCCAGTGCTTCGATTCCAGAGCTTCCTGCAAGGACGTCAGGACTCTAGAAGCGAGAACGGCGGCACTAGTTCCAAACGTGGTAAAATAAATTGTTTGATTGGGGCCACTCTACACTTTGAAAAGAGAAGCTGACCGTCCATGTTACCGCATCGATATTTAAGTCTGAGGTAAGCGGCGGCAGCGTAAGCACAAAAGCTGGCATCCGAGAATACATGAAGCTGTGAGCTTGCCGGCTTGTCAAGTAATAACTTCAGCTCACATCTAAGAAGTGAAAATTGCTGAGATCGCTTCAGTTATTTGGACCAAGTTTCCGACTCATTTCTAAGCGTCTCACGCATAACATCCTCCCAAGCGGAAGCATGTTCCCACAATCTTTGGAACATAACTTTTATTCTCCTGATGAACGATGAGAGCCAGCTTAATAGGTAGAAAAATTGTGCAGTAACTTGAGGAGACATCTCTTTGCTTCGTTCGTTTTTTTAAGAAGCTCGAACAGGGATTCTATGTTTAGAACAAGCTTATCAGCCGTTGTATCCCATAGCAGACCTAGAACCTTTGTAAGAGGCACTGCTGAACAGGAGTCCGATCCATTAGTGATGTGTCGTTTGAGCTCGTCATCATTAGTGGACCATTTCTGTAGCGTCATGCCAGCTTTGCTCAGGATGAAATTCGCTTCTTGGTAGAGGAGAAACGCTTCATTTGAAGAACTAACCCCTGTGACAGGATCGTCGAGGTAGAAGTACTCAGGAAGTTGCATTGCCATTTATCTCAGCGCAGAATCGACGTGATTGAAATGGTGTTGGAGCGTGGCTGTCAAAAGGAATGGACTTGCCGCGGTTCCAACAGGCACTCGTGTCATTCGACATTCGGTAATTTTTGGAGTGGGTTCACTTGGCATTGGCGCGCTGTCAATCCATAAAATGCGCAAGCCGTCGTGATCAGGTTCCTGAACTCCGATTTGAAAAAACGCCTTTTGCACATCGGCAGTAAGTCCAATCTTGTGCAGCCTGGTATTCACCAACATCTTAACCATGTTGTAACTGATATTCAGTCCCTTTGCTGATAATTTGTTAAGAGACGCTGCTCCGCGTGCGTGTGACGAGGCATCGAAGACTCCCCTCAGGCGTGTCATCGAGGAGGACTCTCTGATAACCGCATGATGTAGCATATAGTGGCATATAGTAGCCTCTCTCTGCCGATTGTGATCCGTTGATTTTTTCAACGTGATCATCCATTTCATACTGTCTGACTGCTTTGACGTATTGCTGAATGAGCTCATTGGTGTGTCCAAATAGCCGCAACAAACCCTGCAACACTTCGGTTTTCTACGAGATCTGTCTTGACGTGTTTCCACGGAAGCGCTACTTCATATCCTCCGTTCTTAAAAGCAATTTTCTCCGTTGAATCGCCGTACCACTTCATTTACTTGGTCGTCGTTGGACGGCGGGTCCGAAATGCCTACGCTCTTTAGATCCCAGAATGGCTGTAGGGCTTCAGACACGTTAGCTTCTGCGCAACTCGTGCGAAGTACACCACGTGCGCGCTGGTCTCCTTGAAAATGCGTCCATCGCATGGAACTGGTCCTTGAAAGGTCCAGCCGAGCTTAGTGTTGATTGAAGCTAGTCCGGTGACTTCCTCGTGCGAGCAAACGTCGTTTAGCACTATCTACCACCTTTGATCGGCTCCTATGAGTAAGCTAATGCCTACTTCTGTCTTTAAGCTAGGAAGCGGTACAAAGTCAGGAATAAACTTATTTTCAGCATCCAGCTTCTGCACAAACGCGTGTGACTGCGGAGGTTCAATCAAACAATCGCAAATAAAAGGAGCATGTAATGCCTCTAATGCCTCTATTTCGTGCTTGACGCTGTCCAACTGGCTCATCAATGTCACCTTGACTAAGCTGAGTTGCTCTTTTGGAGCGCCACTCCAACTACCAAACGCTGTCACGTCTACATCAACCTTCTTCAGTATTGGCAGCTTCCGTTGTCGAGAACTCCTATTATAAAGCAAGAACTGTGGTCGCCTCGAGCCCTTACTCAAACGTCTGTAGTAATACGCCGTTCTTAAATAAGCTGCCTGTTGACGCTTGAGCGGCAGCATGGAAGCTCGGGCAGGGGCGTTCACTTGGTTTCTTCGTTCGCGCGTAGTTGGGGTTACAAACAGCTGTTGCGTTAGCGCAACAGGAGTCATGTGTTCGCGACACACCTGAAGGTGTGTCGCGAACACATGACTCATGTTGCCCACTTTTCTCACGGGCTTCTACCTCCAGCCGTCGATGGTCCAACAGCTGCTGTAGCTCCTCTCTGACGAATGGAACTCATTGGGCCTTTGTAGGGAACTCTGTCACTTGTAGTGTTCCACCACGATGTCATTGAGGATCACCTTGGTCAGAATCTCGAGAAGCATCGCAGCGTATGAAAGCTTTCATCGTCGAAGAGCCTTGAGACCATAGGTCGGCAAAACTGCTGGAGCTCACTCCGACTCATTCATGAAATATATTTTGAGCTTAGGACTCACTCGGACTCAGACTCACCAAAAGTTTCCTGAGCCAGACTCACTCGGGCTCACACTCAAGAAAAATTTTCTTCAACCGGGCTCACTCAGACTCAAAGTCACCAATACATTACTCACCCGGACTCACTCAGACTCAGACTCACGACTCGATCTGAGTCTGAGTGAGCCCGAGTGAGTCGACTCATGAGTCCGTTAGCCTAGAATTAGCTTCTTCGACCATAGTGTCAATGCGCTTTAACACAAATATTTCACCTAATCGGTGCTGTTCTTGGCGCCTTTTGATACAGTACGTTCGAATACGAGTTATGAGTGCTCGCAAACCATTAAGGTCATTTTTATTGAAAGAAATCACAACATAAGATATATTTATCAAGAACGTCCCTGGAAGAGCTGGCGGGGGCGAGGTCAAGGCACCCGCCTAGGCAATTCACGCCTCTAATCAAAAGATATCGATAAGGTGTATAAACAACACTGCTTTGCAATACGTGTGAGTAGACGTGAGTATAAGCGTGAGTCCAGGTAAGGCTTATAGTAATGGAGAAGATGAGTGGCTAGGACTATAGGTCGACAAAAAAAAAGTGGAGCTCACTCAGACTCACTCAAGAAATATATATTGAGCTTTGGACTCACTCGGACTCAGACTCATGAAAATTTTCCTGAGCCGGACTCACTCGGACTCACACTCACGAAAATTTTGTTCAACTGGACTCACTCGGACTCAGACTCACCAGAATATTACTCACCTGGACTCACTCAGACTCACCACTTGATCTGAGTCTGAGTGAGTCCGAGTGAGTCTACTCATGAGTGAGTTCGCCGACCTATGCTTGAGACCTCTCACGTTTATGGTCACCGTATCTAGGAGATTCCTCATGGCGGTCCTGTCATTGAAACATCGTACAGGCTTGAGCGTTCTAAGGTTCTCCAAGTACTTCTGCTCGATGATTCTCGTGTTTCTGAAGCGGTTGGTAAGGATTTCGATAGCATCTGAATACGAAGCATCAGTCACTTGAATTCGCTCGATCGTTTAGGTCGCTGGTCCACCCAGAAGGGATTTCAAGTAGTGCGATCTTTCGACGTTCATCAGACCGGCGTTTGTATGAACGGCATGCTTGAACACGCCACAGCACGGCTGTCACTGTAGCACTGCGCCGTTGCAGTGAACCAAATCGAGCTTCGGTAGTCTTGAAGCACCGGCAACCGGCCTTGAGGCATCACCGATGGAATGATCTCACGAAGTCGTACCTGGGGTCACACCGTCGTTGGGTATCAAAAGGCTTCGGTCCTCCGTCGTTTCAGGCTGAAGTTGTTGGATGTGATAAGAAAGAAGGGACAACGTTTCTGCCACATTGTCTTCCTACTCCGAGACCGATAGGTAGTCCTTTGCTGCTTGTTCGTCCGTGAGGAGTCCCTCAAGTTGCCGCATTGTCTTCCTACTCCGAGACCGATAGGTAGTCCTTTGCTGCTTGTTCGTCCGTGAGGAGTCCCTCAAGTTGTTCGTGGAGCACCCGTAGTCCGTCGTTGCAGTTCTTCAGTGTATCGTGCAGAAGTCGAAGAGCCGGAGGGCTAAACTGGCTCGATTGAATGAGTTTGCTTGCCTCGTAACGGAGACGCGTATGCAGAGCTCGTTGGGTCGCTCGTTTACCTTTGACCCGTTCTATCTTCATTGCTGTGGAAGTCCTTTCGTTGTCGAGTCGCTTGGATCACAAAGTTCTCGGGTTTCCCAGCACCATAAAATGTAGAAGAAAGAAAGCCTCGTCGTGTAAAAGATGGAAAGGGGGGCACTTAATTGGCCGGAGCACAGTTACGACGCGTCCATTGCTGGCCGTTCGGAATCAGTCAAATCTGAGCCCCGAGCTGCTCGCTCCACGCGGAAGTCCCATCATCGCCCTTTTCTTCTAATATTTCAACACCGAATTTTCCGTGATTCCCATCGACCGCAGTTGGGGAATAATAGACTTCTGTAAAACGTAGTCGTAGGCGTTGGGGATGGTCAGCAAAGGTAGAAGCCGTCCTCTAGGTGGTGTCGGCATGGGTTACGATGTTCGATATGCTATCCTGAACGCACATGGCGCTGTCTGAAACCCGCGATACATGCACAACGTTTCCGTCTCGGCTGCAATAGGAAAGTCAGCTGGCTATGGAAGAGTTGCTCCATGAATTTCGATACGCAGGATGTTAGGGAAACGAGACAATACGGGACCAACTCAGTAGCATCTTTTCTAGGCATTAAAATGGGCACCAACCATGCAACTGCCCTAATATTTGGAATGCCTGCTCTATTCCACAAACGATCAAATACAGGTAGAAGTTGTTGTTTCCCCGGGTTCGGCTGGTTCGCGAGCGTCTGACGGCTGATAAGATCAGGGCACACTACACAATGTATTCGCAAGCTGCTAAGCACTTTCAGCAATTCCCGAAATCTAAAAAGCGCATCTACAGGGAGCAGGAGAGAAGGCGCCGTGCCATCTACGTTCAAGCGAAATCCTTGTGGCTACCCTGCATGGTAGTCTCGTGGTTATGTGCCCTGAAGGTGCCGGGATCATATCTCAGCCGCGGTGGCCGCACTTCGATGGAGGCGAAAAAAGCAGATGCCGGTGTGGTGAAATTTAGGTGCAAGTAGAGGAACCCTAGGTTGTCGAAAAAAAAACATGGCTGATCCCTCCGTCATAGGAATCGTTATAATACGAAAGTAAAACGTGTCTTTTGCGGAAGTATTTCGATGTTATTGTGAGAGCTTGCACAATGTGAGTGTTTAACGGCTATAGACCTAGTCCATGTTTGTAAACAGCGGTAGGCGCCGCGGGCGCCGTCGATCTATTTAGCGGCCTTGTATCGACGTTGTGGCTCATTGGCTCCGCCCAGCCGTCCCAGCACAAAGCTCGCTACCGCCCCCTATGATTCCGTGACAACTGGCGCAGCAGGTGCAAAAGCGGCCTCCGAGCACCGCTCGTCGCGGTGCTTCCCTCGTGTTTACAAGCGACGGCCGCAACAGCGGAAATTGCAGTCACTGTAAGAGGGACTCTAAAATGAACACATGAGTCATGTTGACGTGTAGTTCTAGCTGTGAGAACCTCATCAAAACATGATGTATCTTAATGGCGGAAATGTAACTCTTTTGCGAAATGTCATCGCCTTGCGGCTGTACATTCTAATTTAGCATGTACATTCTAATTCACGCCTACATTCTAAGTTGTTAACTCACAAAGCAACGACCGACCCAGTTCAGCAAGAGTCCCTTGGGTGCGATATGCGAATGCGCGGAGCAGAAATACATAGTTACAAATCGTTACGGTAAATCCTCGCATATAACCAATGCACCGGTGAAGCATTCATGCAAACGACAAGGGTGATCCCGGCGACACTTTCATCCGTGATACGCTTACGATGATGCTTCACCTGCATGCTACGGATAATGCGGTTACGTACCTGTCAGGTACGCGGCTCCCTTCGTGCGCTCAAGTCGAGACCGCGAAACGCGCACTGCCCGTAAACAGCCAGAGCAAGTTTTGCGAATGCTGTTTTTCAGTGCATTCTGGCAGACATGAAAACCTCGTGAAGCCCACTGCAGCCAGAACAGTCTTGCCCGATACACTTGTGTCAGGTGTGTCATCGCAGCCGCATACAATCAGGAAAATCATAGTGGAAGTCATCCTTTCATTCGCTACTGCTTTAATAAACCGTGCCCACACAAAAACACATGCTCTATGACCGAGTGACACCTTTAGTTCACGCGATTAAAACGAACTACTTTTGACGAGTTTAAGATGCCTGCAGTTACATCAAGAACAATAACCGTGAAAAATTTTGCGCATATGGCATTGCTACCCCCCAACGTTAACGTGCTATGAGGTAAAGGTGTTCTCTGTGGCTCCACACAAGGCTTACTAAAAAATGCAGTGCGGCCCATTACAATGACAAACGCTTGATAAAGCCAATCATTTTTGCTGGGTAAGCCACTCCAAAACATAACCGATCAACCACCGTCGAAGACAAGCTCTCTAATTTTACAGCCGCGGCTAATTTCTTGCGACGGTCTTCGTAAACAGCAAACTGAAAAAAAAGAGACCAAATTCATCCTCCTAGTGTCTTCCCGCGCACACAACCGTGACAGTTTGTCGGCACACGGTTTTTTTTTACACTACGACAAAGAGCGCACGCAGCGGCGAAAACACGGCGGCAACTACGGTAGGCACGGCGGCTTTTGCATACCACGCGAAACTAAACGCCCCACGACAGCGCCATCGCATTTTCGTGACGTATGTCCGGTGGAATAGGCGAATAGTGCCGTTTGATAAGGACCCACCTACGTTCATCCTAGTGGCTTAGTCCTATCCCGTTCTGTCGTGGACGCCAAGTTGTCATGCAGGTTTTAGTGTGGTGGTTGTTTTGATTGAGGCAGAGCCTCAAGGCAGAAAAAGAGAAGCCATTTTTACAAAAAAAATGTAACCTTTTGACTAACGGAAAATGAGGAAAATAAACAATCAAATAGATCAAATTGAGAAAGTTACACACGCGTTAAAGCTACTGCGACCGGTGATGCTTCGGAGGAACTAAAGGTTCCGCGACCCATAAACAGAAACGATGACTCCCGCCGGTTCAATTGACGCGTCAGTCGACGTGGGCGGCGAACTCGTTGCTGGCGCATGGTCTCGTTGACGGCGAGGGTGCCTCGTGGTGCGGATAGGCGAGTTGGCGCAGAAGTCGTAGGAGGAGGCACCCTTAGGCGAAGCAGGTTGGTGACCTCCCTGACCACGTACCCAGCGTCGAGGTTGGCGACAGGCGCTCAGGCACGACCTGTGGCTGGCACACGGAAGTTGAGCTGCTCGGACCAGCTACTCGGGCGGTGGCAACGGTTCGTCCCCACGATTCTCCGTTTCCAAAATGTATGGAGACTTGTTCGACACTGTCGGGCCCTTCGTGCTCGAGTCTGCAACCCGAAGGAACGGACACGAACACCAGCGTCTCTTCTCCCGAGCTGTCCGAGTCGCACTGACGGCATTCGATCTCGTCTTTTTCCTCTTCTCCTTCTGCAGTCTACCGTACAACCTTCTATTTGGACATGGTCGTTCTCGCCCTCCTCCGCCCACACGTGCTATGCCGCGCCAACGTCATTCGCTTCTCAGCGATGCACGAGTCTTAAACGTGGTGCTGCTGTTAGTGTCCACACCACCACGTTTGCATCACTCGTGACACCTCATCATCACTACACTAAGCGCACCACTGTCGCACTGTCACATTGATACCACACTCACTGGTCACAAGCCCCCCCTCACCCCCCCCCCCCGAAGAGATATTCCTTATAAAAAAAAAACAAAAAAACTTGAGGCTCGACGGGTGCTGGCCAAAAAAGAAAAATGTCATGACATGCACAGATATTCACTTGCCTATGCATATGTGCAGCACGGAGTCCACTACCTAGTTCGAGTGAGTACACTGATAGGCGGAACAAACAAAATTAGTTCACCTCAGTTCACTGCATAGCTAAAGCACTGCACGAAACGTCTAACTCATCACACCACAGGCAAGATCATGAACAACTGAATATGTGCAGGCGTGAGCTAAAGTGTGCAGACCACGGGATCACGTGGCCGAATGCACCGACGCGCCGTCTAGCGACGTGACGCCTGCTGCGGTGCGCATGCGCGTCCCGTCGTATCAGTTGGCCTCTCATGCCGCTCTGTCAGACGCGGTTACGGTGCACGTAGCCAAAACGACAACTGGGTGTCTCTTTTTTAGATGTGAAGCATCTTATGGCGAAGCTTAATCCGGTGGTGGTGGTGGTGGTGGTGTGCCGCGTGCCCACCCTTACTGCGCATGCGCAAACAGTTAAAGAAAAAATAAAAATAATAAACCTCCTCTCCCCCCTCTCTCTCCTCTAGGCATCCCTCCCCCACGGCTACCACACCCTCACTGCGCATGCGCCTCCCTTCCTCTCTCCCCCTCTCACACTCCCCCTCTCTCCATCCCTGCCCGCGGCGTCTAACTCCTCCTGCGCATGCGCGTCCCCCCCCTCTCTCTCCTCTCCTACGCTCCCCCCCCTCTCTCCTCTATGCATTCCTACCCACAGCCTTCACACTCCCACTGCGCATGCGTGTCACCCCCTCTCTCTCCTCTCCTCCGCTTCCCCCTCTCTCGCCTCGCGACGCCGACGCAGGCAGCGTCTGCTAGCGAGTTTCTTGGTTGAAAAAAAAAAAGCCCCCCCACCTCCCCGAAGGGGAAATCGTGAGGAAATGCGAATGCATTTCGCGCGCGCTTCACTCCATTTATATATGGTGGTTGTGGTTTGATGAAGGAAAAGGCGCCTAATTTCTGCAGCCCGGTCGGGAGCACGGCGCAGCGCCTTTTTTTTTTTGCTTTTTCTCGTTTTTTTTTAACTTTTTTATTTATTTTTTTAATTTTTTTTTTTCATATATAGCTCCGCCGAGCTCCGCCGCAGACCGCTTTTAGTTAACGCGCACGCTGCGAATTTTTATTGTTCAACAACGCACAGGAGAAATCTCCCACCGGCACCATCTTGGAGGTCAAGATTCATTGCCATATATACGGGGTGGCCAGTGAACGGTTGTGCAGCGCGAGCAGTCGGTTTTTTCAACCAAGAAACTCGCTAGCAGACGCTGCCTGTGTCGGCGTCGCCAGGCGAGAGAGGGAGAGGGGGGAGCGTAGGAGAGGAGAGAGAGGTGGCGTGCGCATGCGCAGTGGGAGTGTGGACGCTGCGGGCAGAGATGTCTAGAGAAGAGAGGGGGGAGCGTAGGAGAGAAGAAGAGAGGTGGGACGCGCATGCGCAGTGGGGAGTGTGGACGGCGCGGGCAGGGGATGCCTAGAGGAGAGAGGGGGGAGCGTAGCAGGGGAGAGAGGAGGGGAGGCGCATGCGCAGTGAGGGTGTGCTTGCCGCGGGGGAGGGATGCCTAGGGGAGAGAGAGAGGGAGAGAGGAGGTTTTTTATCTTATTTTTTTGAAAGGGTTTGCGCATGCGCAGTAAGGGGCAGGTCACGCCGTACACCACCACCACCGGATTAAGCTTCGCCATAAGATGCTTCACATCTAACACCTGCCGGCGCGCACACCTCCTCAACCTATCCTCCTCCTCCTCCTCCGCGGACAACGCCAACGCCAACGCCGGATGCCTGACATAGCCCGACTATGAAATGCATTCGCATTTAAAACCGATTGCTCGCGCTGCACAACCGTTCACTGGCCATCCCGTATATATGGCAATGGATCTTGACCTCCAAGGTGGTGCCGGTGGAAGATTTCTCCTGTGCGTTGTTGAACAATAAAAATTCGCAGCGTGCGCGTTAACTAAAAGCGGAGTGCGGGTCTCTGTGTCCAGTCGGAGTCTTCTGTCTCTCATTGCCCATTAGCAGCGATTGGCATGTTCCAGTAGTAAACACTGCTCCATCACTGCCTGCTTTGCGCCTCCCCAGTTTTCTCTCCTGCGCAACGCTGCGATGAGCGCCAGCGTCAACGCCGCCGCCAGTGTAAGCGTTAGCGCCCGCTGCTTCACATCTACACATGGTTCCCTTTAGCGGGAGATGGTGTAATTTTTTTCTTTGCTCCACAGAATCTGTGCCGTTCCTTTACGTAGCGGTTGCGACGGGGCCGGTTCAAGCGCCGGGCTCGCGTCGTTTTAAATGCGAATGCATTTCATAGTCGGGCTATGTCAGGCATCCGGCGTTGTCCGGCGTTGTCCGGCGTTGTCCGGCGTTGTCCAGCGTTGTCCGCGGAGGAGGAGGAGGAGGATAGGTTGAGGAGGTAAGCGCCGGCAGGTGTTAGATGTGAAGCATCTTATGGCGAAGCTTAATCCGGTGGTGGTGGTGGGCGGCGTGACCACCCATACTGCGCATGCGCAAGCCATTTAAAAAAATATAAATAAAAAACCTCCTCTCTCCCTCTCTCTCCTCTAGGCATCCCTCCCCGCGGCAACCACACCCTCACTGCGCATGCGCCTCCCCTCCTCTCTCCCCTCCTACGCTCCCCCTCTCTCTCCTCTAGGCATCCCTCCCCGCGCTCCCACTGCGCATGCGCGTCCCCCCTCTCTCTCCTCTAATACGCTCCCCCTCCCTCCTCTAGGCATCCCTGCCCACAGCGTCCACAACCCCACTGCGCATGCGCGCCCCCCCTCTCTCTCCTCTCCAACACTACCCCCCCCTCTCTCGCATCGCGACGCCGACGCAGGCAGCGTCTGCTAGCGAGTTTCTTGGTTGAAAAAACCGACTGCTCGCGCTGCACAACCGTTCACTGTCCATCCCGTATATATGGCAATGGATCTTGACCTCCAAGGTGGTGCCGGTGGGAGATTTCTCCTGTGCGTTGTTGAACAATAAAAATTCGCTGCGTGCGCGTTAACTAAAAGCCGGCTGCGGGTCTCTGTGTCCAGTCGGAGTCTTCTGTCTCTCATTGCCCATTAGCAGCGATTGGCATGTTCCAGTAGGAAACACCGCTCCATCGCTGCGTGCTTTACGCATCTCCAGTTTTAAATGCCAATGCATTTCAAGTGCGTGAGGGCGCTCGCATCGCGGGAGCTCGGCGGAGCTATATATGAAAAAAAAAATTTTTTTTAATTAAAAAAAGAAAAAAGAACAAAAAAAAATAAAAAAAAATAAATAAAAAAGAAAAAAAAAACAGAACAAAAGCAAAAAAAAAACAAAAAAAAAGGCGCTGCGCCGTGCTCCCGACCGGGCTGCAGAAATTAGGCGCCTTTTCCTTCTTCGAACCACAACCACCATATATAAATGGAGTGAAGCGCGCGCGAAACGCATTCGCATTTCCTCACGATTCCCTTCGGGGGAGGTGGGGGGCATTTTTTTTTACACCAGTTGATTAGCGGAACTAAGCATCGCATAACCTGATAAAGCCAAGCACACAAAATTAAGTTTTTTCAGCCCAGCTTCCCTTTGTCGCGTTAGCCAAGTTAAACTAAATGAGCCTAGTTAAGTCAAAGTAAGTACAGCTGAAACTAATCAATCACAGTTGAGCACGGTATCACCTAATAAAGTCAGGCGTATGTAGGTTTAATTAAGCCTAGTGCAGCTTGCTGTTTTCATGTTAAGCGAAGTTAATTAGATGAGGCCAGATGAGTCGAGGTAAGTATAGCCAAACCTATTTAAGCATAGTTGATAATGCTATCTCTTAATTTAGCCGAGCGAAATTAGCCTAAATAAGGCGAACCTAAAAGCGGCCAATTATTCTAAGTCGACTTCCCCATGAGCCCAGAGAAGCCAAGCCCAGGAAGATACTAATTACTCCTTATCGACTCCAAACTAATTAAGCTCATTTAGTCTAATTAGTGTTAGCTAAGGCGAATACTAAATATACCTGATTAATTAGCCTGAGATCCAACCAAACACCCTAGATACTGGAGTTTCACGTGACATAATTACGCTAATTATACATAACTAATCTAATTAGGCCGCGCCAAGGTAACTATAGATAAATCTGATTAAGCGTGATCATCAAACTAATCGGATCATAATTAGGTCTCATTATTCAATATCTCATTAAACCCAAATAAAGTAATTGAAATCGAATTCTCATGAGCTCAGTCAATCCAAGCTCAGGAATATACTTTACTCCTGACCGAGTCGAGTATCATTAAGCTAAATTAAATGTAATTAGCGTTAACACGAATTAAAATTATTAGTGATTAATGTGTGTGACATCGAAGCCCACCCGAGGGACTCTCTTGTGTGTGCTTTGCTTTATCAGGTTATGCGATGCTAGCTCTGCTTACTTCGGCTAATCAACCGGTGTAGAAAACGACGCGAGCTCGGCGCTTGAACCGGCCACGTCGCATCCGCTACATAAAAGAACGGCACAGATCCTTTGGAGCAAAGAAAGCGACACACAGTTGTCGTTTTGGCTACAAGTGCCGTAACCGCGTCAGACAGACCGGCATGAGAGGCCAACTGATACGACGAGACGCGCATGCGCACCGCAGCAGGCGTCACGTCGCTAGATGGCGCGTCGATGCATTCGGCCACGCGATCCCATGGTCTGCACACTTTTGCTCACGCCTGTACAAGAAATGTCAGTCCGTTGCAAACTGTCGAGATCCAGACAAGCCAGCGGTCATTAACCCTGACACTTAAGTGATTTCGTCCCAAACGAGACGAACGGCACATTTCTTGGTTTCGGAGGAAAGCACCAGCGAAGCTTGAAAGCGTTTCTGACCAGATGTCTGCCTGCAATACTTCATGACCGTTAGACGCCTTGTCGACCTGATGGCCCGACGGCATGGTTCAGCAAACGTCACAACCCAGCTGGACGCGTTGCTTCCCCGCGCACCGAGTGAGGGGCGTTCGGCTGATGGCGTAGGCACCTGAATGCCTTGTCTGGACCGATCAGCTGTTTCGGTCTTCATTTTATGAAAGGAAGTGCCTTCTTCCTAGGACGCCAAAGAAATCGTACCAGCTTCCTCCTTGGTCAAGGAGCAATTAACTGGCACTCTGTTATTATTTCGTACGCATTCAACGGAAGGATCTTCAACACTACTAATCATGCCATTTAGCTCATCATGTGAGCCAGCACAATATGCTGAAGACTTTACTCGTGGTTAACCTTTCCTGACTGAATGCATGCTTCTGCCCTCCCTTCAGATTCTTACCGACACACCTCATTTGCAGTAAACACAAAAGTGAGGCTGCTTGCATTCAACGGCACGGTATTCGCATGATCCTCCACCACGCTCTGATCAGCTGATGCCACTCTATGCAGTGCCCTTGGCGAATCTGCGTTAAACTCCTCAGAGTTCGTGCTGCGGTGTTCGCCATCGTTAGCCTGAAAAACCTCTCGTGCTCCTTCACTAGAATTATTGGCACGTCCAACACTACGAATTCCGACAAACTCATCTCGTTGACTCTCTAGTCATGCAACCGAAGGAAAAATGGCTTCGACCTATACCGTCCTGTCACGGACGCCAATTTGTCTTGCAGGTTTTAGTGTGGTGGTTGCTTTGATTGAGGCAGAGCCTGAAGACAGGAGCAGAGAAGCCATTTTTTCACACAGAAATATAACTTAATGAATAAAGGGGAAAAAAAGGAAAATAAACAACCCAATGAAACAGAGTGAAGTTAGAAACGCCTTAAAGCTACTGGGACCGGTGATGTACTAACTAAAGGTTCCGCGGAACATTCACAGAAAAGATTACTGTCACCGATTGTCTTGACGCGTAAGTCGACGTGGACGGCGAACTCGTTGCTGGCGCGTGGTCTTGTTGGCGGCGAGGGCTCTCGTGGAGCGGATGAGGACGCGAGTCGGCGCAGAAGTCGTAAAAGGAGACTCCCTTAGGCGCAGCAGGCTGGTGACCTCCCTGCCGACATACCCAGCGGGAAGGTTGGCGACAGGCGCTCAGGCTCGACCTGTGGCTGGCACACAGACATTCAGGTGCTTGGACCAGCTGCTCGGGCGGTGGCAACCGCTCGCCCCCATGACCGTCCGTTCCCGAGAGCCTACGAAGACTCGTTCGCCGCTGCGGGGCCCTTTGTGGTCGACTCTGTAAGCCGATGGCATGGACCCCAACACCAGCGTCTCTTCTCCCTAGCTATCCGAGTCAGACTGACGGCATTCAATCTCGTCGTCTTCCTCTTCTACTCTGCACTCTACCATGCAACCTTCTAAATGGACATCGACCTTCTTGCCCTCCTCCGCCCACACGTGCTATGCCGCGCCGACGTCGTTCTGTTCTCAGCTATGCAGGAATCTGAGGCGTGGTGCCGCTGTAGTGTCCACACCAGCGCGTTTCGATTACCCGCGACACCACATCACTCCACTAAGCACACCACTGTCGCACTGTCACATTGATACCCCACTCGCTCATCACAGTCGCACATCTTCATCTCGACGACTAATGTCAATGAACATGATTAAACCTTTGTGGTAGCTGAACCAGGTAGCATAAAGCCGGACACAGCGTATGGTGAATCCCCCCGCAATGATGACGTCAACAGGCACACCATTACTAGTAATCGACATGCTTTCATGGAAACTATAGTGATTTGAGAAAAGCGGCAAGGTGTGCGCTCTCCAGCAGTTGGGTAACCGACGCTTGTGCTCATGGATACACTGCCAAACAGTGCTTCAGGAACGCGAGAAGCAAAGCTCCTAGCTTGGGCCGTGAACGCGCGAAGGCATTTCACTGACCTCTGGTGTGTTTCTCGTTGCCACAAAGCACTCACTGAAACTGTATTGAAATGAAATGGAGAGAAAATCGCGGAGCCAGCCTCGGGAGACTACCGAATCGCGTCCTGTTGGAACTCGTTAGTGTCATGTTGCAGCCCTTCACTTCATCTCTCCAAGACGCGACGCCGCCCCACGCCGACGAAGTCACTGCGAAAGGCAGGTGTAAAATATATAAGGAGAGTTTCTGAAGGCCGATGCTTGAGCGCTAGTAGCGCAGTTGGTAAAGTGCTCGGCTCATATAATAGCAGAGCGAGAGATTGTGGGTTTGACTCCCCGGTCATTGGAAGGAAAGAAACACATTCTTATAAATTTGTGTTCGTCATTTATTCATGCGTATTTCACCGACGTCACATCCACGATAGAAATGATGTTCGTGAACCTGTCTAACGCAAGACACAGAGTTTAGAACCATAGCCGAGGACACTACCTTCAAACACTTCTGAAATGTCTCCAGGAAGTGCATTTCGAAGTAATCATATGCTTCTTTAGGGTTTCCCACTTCAATAGCATGGTACTACAGTATATTTGCTAAAAGAATAAAGATACCCCAGCCAGAAAGGTTTAGTTTTAATAAATACTTAACCAACGTTTCGAGGCCTTGTCGCGTTCGTCTTCAGCAGTAAGCGAAAGTCGACACTCGCCGTGAAATTTACATTTATAGTGTAAACACGCCACCGCCGAAAGAAAAAAAAAACACCAGTAGTCAGGGCAGTGTTGATCAGTGCAAAGGTCATCTGGAACTACAAAAACGGACCAAACAAAAGAAGCGGTCACCATCAATCTCTTGAACAATGGATACTGAAGGAGTTTCATGAGCCGTGTCTACCAGGGACGCGACCTCCATAAGAACTCGCCCATTCAACTCGTTCCGGCAAGGGCCGTCGCCAACAATGTAACTTATCCCAAATACCCCTTTCGCATCGCCGTCCTCTACGCCCATCGTAGTAGCGAGCAGCTGGCAAAGATATTGTAGAAGGAGGGCATCCGGGTGGCAGACTAACCCATGTGAATATTTGGACGCCTCATTCCTCTATGAGAAGACCAACGGACCAAACGAAATATTCCCGGGGACAGTATTGCAATGTGCCCTTCGCTGATTGCATGCCACTGACATCGGCGTGGCAGAAAGCTTTCCGGAAAGAATACACCAACACAGAAACGACGCACTCTGTTTCAACATGGAAGCAAACTCCCTCATAGAACAAAATGAAAAGCAGGACTTTCGCGTCAACTTCGCCGGTGCATGGTCCATTGAAACCTAAATTAGTCGCAAAAGAAGACTATGCTTCTAATCATCAAATATACAAAGGGCACCCGGGAAACATCAACAGGTTCAAGGGGATGCTACCGAGCGTATTCGCGCGCTGTGCGATTCATGATGGCGCCAAGACGAGAATCAGCCCGTCTGCTAGTATAGGGTCAGATATAACGTGCGGTCACACGCCCTGTGGCGATTTCACCGGATGAAGCCATGAGCTGTACAAGAATACATATGAGACCAAATTGCTTCAACAAGTCGCTGAAATTTTTACTCATTGCTTCGTACCGATTAAAATGCACGGAACTGCACAACTTTGGCAGCGATTTGATAGCTTGCGTGATTATTCACTTGCATCTGACATGTAATTACTGATCGCAAGTAAATATCGACCGCGCGCCCGCGTGAAAAACTTCAAATAGGCAGAAGTATTCAACAGCATTTGCACACTTTGTAGCAGCATCATCATCATAATAATCATAATTTTCAGCCGGTTTAAGTCCACTGCAGGATGTATGATGATCTGCAATTTACCCTATCCTGCCAATGATATCTATTTGAATAAATCATATGCATGCTTATTCCATTTTAAGCATGCGAACTTCTTTATTTCGTCACTCCATCCAACTGCTTCTTTCGACTGCGTTCTCCACTCCTTGGTCAACATTATTTTGCTATTTATGACCACCGGTTCTCTGTTGTACGGTCTACGTGGCCAGTCCAGGTCCATTTCTTTCGCTTCATGGCAACTAAGATGCCTGCATCGGGACTTCAGTATACACAGAGAGAATTTTTTCAGGCGTCCATTCCGTTCTTTATTTCTTGAAATGTTGTGAGTGTTTTCTGTACTGCTGAAAGATATCGCCTCCCACAATACTTGAAACGAAGCATGCTAGACAGATGTGCTGCACGGAAATAAGCCCCGGAAGTGAACCTGTGTTTCATTCTTTCATTTTGACCTTTATTATTGCAGACGAATAGAACAATCGTGATTGGCTACCAGGATCATTGAATGATTAAATTAAGTGGCAAATCAGGGAAGTAAAGCGGAAATAAGCTGACAATTACTTTTTTGCTTATTTATTAATACTGAGTAAGAAGGTGAACGTCCAAACGCTGGCATTTTTTATAAGAATTATGCATAAAAGAAAAGCGGTGGCATCCCTCTAATACGCACACTGCTATGTCAATAAAGCAGAGGTAGGATTCTATGTACATTACCTCATTGTTCCTAATGAATAGAGAATCTATAACTAAAAGGTGAATCCGATTCTATAAAAATATATATTAACAAGACTAAATAAGCGTCGTTTACTCGACTTACATTGATATGCTTTTGCTTCCAGGAACCGGAGCATTCGAATCAACGTGCCACGCAGCCCAATCATATTTAATCTGAGTTTGAACTACGATCGTAAGTTTCCACTGCCTCAGTATTAGACGACATACTTCTACGACGATATATTTGTGCTTTTAAATGAAAAGAATGGTGCATAGTACGCAGTGAATCCACATTTCTCGTATAAGCCAGCAAGGTGTATTTCGTTGCAAAATCGAAATGTGGAAATGTTACGTCACACGTCTTAGGCCCGCATTCATAAACGAACCTTTCCCTTAACCGGCGTTTTGAATATCGGTGTTGCGCCTTTAGTGCGTCTGATAAACAAAATAGGCTGGCATTCACAAAGCGATCATGTAATCTTTTCACCCTGTTACCATTTTTATGCCGTAAAATTATGGGAGTCTACGGAAATTTTAGGAACGCAAAAGGTAAGGATATTGTTGGTTTGTGAATAGGAGCCGTACACCTTACTTTTCACCATAATTTGTTCGGGCTCTGATAACATGCGTCTGTTGCTTATAATCGGAAAGCCGCGTTCTGACTGTGGGCGCTTTGCAGGTATCTTCAATACGGATTGTAAAACTAAACGAGATAAACATAAGAAGTTAGCTGAGGCTTTGTTCCATTCAGCATGAAGTACGCAATGTTACTGGCGTAAGTGTCGGCGGGCCAACGCCCTTTGCGACAAGCGCAGCTCGGACTGTTGCGGCGCGTCCAATAGGCACATGAGTTACGGTGTTCCACTTTCTGGTTACTGTGTCTCCGGCCTCCGCAGTTTCCACGTCTTCATACACTTCTTCGAAAACAAACGAGCTGGTGACTCCATCCACCGCTATTTGAGTCATCAGTCACTATAACGCTCGTTCTTGCGGTAGCGTGTATGTGTGGTTGTTCGGCGCGCATGTCTCTGCGCTCACTAGTTATGAGTGGCACTTTGAAAAAGTCCAAGAAAGGCGCAAACTCTATAATCAGCTCATGAAAATTTTAGACAAGTATGTTCACAATGATGCCTGGCTGGAAGTTGCAGCCGCATTGAAACGAACCGGTAAGTGTTTCTGTATTTTTGCATTTGTGGCGAAACTAGTTACCATGAAGCGCTTTCCTTGGTCGAGAGGAGTGTGGTACTGCAGTTGGGCGAGCATTTGCAATGCATAAGTTCCTACAAGGAATTTTTCACCGGTGAAAAAAATTATGCGCAATGTCGGTGCAGCCCACACTCACTGCAAACATTCGGTTTAGCGTTAAGTGTCGGCCTGCGGGCCGGCGTTTTGTTCCTGAAGTCCCTCAAGCATAACGTTGCTTGATACAGTTGTTGTCCATTCATTGACTTCCACTCTGTTTTAATTTCAGGATCTTCAATCGTACATCGGTGTTTCCAGCTGCTTCAAAAAGGCCGAAGAGCCTAGAAAAGAGGACAAACGCGGTGCACGAGAACTATAGAAAATCCCAGTCATGGGCAAACACGCGAAAACCTGCTCCACACCAACTGTAGCGAGAATGATATGACCCGTAATTGTGCATCAACTTTTAATAGCAAAGCTGTTATAGCGGCCGTGAACTGTCCATGATGGTCAGAACAGTATCATCATCATAAATAGGTATGTGCCACAAAAATTAGGGAAATCCCAGTACTCACCACTGGTTCACTAAAAATGAAGAACGCAAAAGGTAGCGCAAGAAATGAATGCGAAGCGACGAAGCAAGACAGAAAATAGGCAAAGAAAGAGCGAGAGAAAGCTACAGCAACAGAAATTAAGAAAGAAAGAGAAATACATTGAAGCAGAGAGAAAGAAAAATCACGAAAAACGGAAAAAAAATATGCCGAAAGAGAGAGAGAGAGAGAAAGATGAAGTAGACATAAATACAAAAAAAAAGAGAGAGAGAGATACAAGCAGCGACAAAGAGATTTCGAGATAAAAAGAGCGAGAAAGAAAGCAAAATAGAAAGTAACAAAATAAAAAGAAAAAGATACAAAAGACGGATTCAGGAAAAAAAACACCAGGACTACGCGACACGCGCGGCACAGTCACAGCGAAAGCTGGAAGAGTGGCCTGTCTAGAGCCTTTTTTATACACTTTTGGGACAACTACTACAAGCACACTTGCATAGTACCCACTACGCCATAAATCATCATAATTTTTGTGTAGTGGGGAAGCGTCCACTGTGCCATTATTCGTCATTCTTCGGAAAAGTGAGCACTTTGTTGCATTATGAGCACTTTGTTGATGCTGTGGCTGACGACGATGAAGAATTATGCCTCAGACTTTTGTAATGAGTTGGAGCGTTGAACGACCCACTCGCATTGTGTGTCGCCTGGTTTTTACTTTACTGTTCTAAAACGCGTTATTAAACATGTTAACCTGATTCCTTACCCGACATGAAGCCTGCATAGGGTCAGTTTGCAACGCAGCTCCGAGCACCGGCGTAGCTCAGTGGTAGTCTGCTGGGCGGCTACGCAGAGGGCCCGGGTCCTATTCCCATTCTGTCCTAGGCATTTTTTATTTATTCAGTTTTTTTTCTCATTTCGCACGATACTGGTTACGGATACCGATGGCGGCGGCGGACAGCTACGGCGCAAAAACGGCCCTCGTGATCTCATAACAGCTTTCGCTGTAGAAAAAAAAAGAAAGATACAGAAAGAGAAGACAGGAAGAAAAAAAAGTCACAGTTTCACCGCAAGGGTGAAGCAATGAATGCGATAGCAGAAAATTGTAATGTTATACGAAGTGAGGCTGGCAGCTAACTCTTTTTGGATCCGATCTCACGCAACTCTAGAAAACGCTTGTTTAAGAGAATTCTCTTCGCGTTGAGAGCGCAGCACGTAGAAGGGTACGCCGGCCCGGCCGCCGAGAAGGGGAGATGAGAAGGGGAGATAAAGCGCGCGCCCGCGCCCGCGCTCGTAAAATCGAACGTCGCCCCCCCCCCCCCCCCCCGCCCGCTGTCGGCCGCCGAGAAGGGAGATAACGCGCGCGCCCCCGCTCGTAAAATCGAAGGTCGCTCGAGGGACCCCCCCCCCATCGCGTCTTTTCACGCTCACGAACGACGGGCGGGCCCGGTTATATATATACATATACGGCAAATGACGCCGACGGCGAAAACCAGCCGCGAGTGTCCATATAATTGCTATCGCAATAAAAAGCCGGCAGATCCCACACACTGTGGGAATCGATGTAATGCGAAGCAGCCAAATCATGCTTTACAAAATTCGCATGTCATGTTTTACATGTTAGGACCTGTCATTTATGTTCTTCATACAGTCACGTCGCGCAATACCAAATTTGGTGATATCAAGCTACCGAAACGGCCGCGAGCGCGCCATGAGCGTGGCATGCAAGTCATGTCGCACATGACAAGTCATGATTTCCATAGTACCACTGGTCATTTATGTTCGTCATACAGTCACGTCACTCAATACCAAATTTGGTGTATATCAAGCTAACGAAACGGCCGCGAGCGCGCCATGAGCGTGGCATGCAAGTCATGTCGCACATGACAAGCCATGATTTCCATATTACCACTGGTCATTTATGTTCATCATACAGTCACGTCACCCAATACCAAATTTGGTGTATGTCAAGCTAACGAAACGGCCGCGAGCGCGCCATGAGCGTGGCATGCAAGTCATGTCGCACATGACAAGTCATGATTTGCATATTACCACCTGTCATTTATGTTCGTCATACAGTCACGTCACTCTATCCCAAATTTGGTGTATATGAAGCTAACGAAACGGCCGGGAGCGCGCCATGAGCGCGGCATGCAAGTCATGTCGCACATGACAAGTCATGATTTCCATATTACCACTGGTCATTTATGTTCATCATACAGTCACGTCACTCAATACCAAATTTGGTGTATATCAAGCTAACGAAACGGCCGTGAGCGCGCCATGCAAGTCATGTCGCACATGACAAGTCATGATTTCCATATTACCACTGGTCATTTATGTTCATCATACAGTCACGTCACTCAATACCAAATTTGGTGTATAACAAGCTAACGAAACGGGCGCGAGCGCGCCATGAGCGTGGCATGCAAGTCATGTCGCACATGACACGTCATGATTTCCATATTACCCCTGGTCATTTATGTTCATCATACAGTCACGTCACTCAATACCAAATTTGGTGTATATCAAGCTAACGAAACGGCCGCGAGCGCGCCATGAGCGTGGCATGCAAGTCATGTCGCACATGACAAGTCATGATTTCCATATTACGACTGGTCATTTATGTTCGTCATACAGTCACGTCACTCCATCCCAAATTTGGTGTATATCAAGCTAACGAAACGGCCGGGAGCGCGCCATGAGCGTGGCAGGTAAATCATGCTTTTCATGACAAGCTAGTCATGATTTTCATAATATGACCAGCCATTTATGTACGCAATACGGTCATGTTATGCCACAACAAATTTGGTATAAATCCCATTAACGATACGGCCAGGAGAGCACAAAGTCGTAGGCGGCTAGATAGATAGATAGCTAGATAGATAGATAGATACGCTCAAAGTCGCCGAAGTTCGCTAAGAAATGCTTCGCATTTAAAAAATTTTGACTGATCATTCCGTAATAGGAATCGGTATAACACGACAGTGAAACGTGTCTTCACAAAAGTGGTTGTGTTTATTGTCCATTGATCTGAAGTGGATACTTGGACGTAAATCGATCTGGTCGGGAGGTGACAAGAAGACAATTAAAATAAACACCGACCACAAATAAACGCAACATAAAAGCAAGACGTTTTAGCGCCCGCACGGCAGCCTTGTTCACAAATGAAAAACAAACAAAAAAAAAACATGGCTGATCCCTCTGTCAAAGGAATCGGTATAACACGAAAGGGAAACGTGTCTTCACAGAGATAGTTGAGCGTTTATTGTGCATTGTGTCGCCACAAGGTCGAAGAAATGAATGCTACAGCAAGAAATTCTAATGTCACACAAAGAACGGCAAGCTGCTCGAAACTTGCTGCGTGCACCTCAAGCAGAAAGGACGCACGAAGTGCGCATACACAGGACGAGCGCGGACTAACTGTCACAGCTCGACACCTAAAGCGCGCTAACACAAAGAAAGACGCGCGAAACGACCACACAAGTATACACAGGACGAGCGCGAGCAACTGTCACATTTGTTACTGCGTGTGTGAGCAGCGCGGCCCTTCCGTAAACGCGGCCGCGGCGGCGAGCGAAGTGACCTTCGCGCCCTTTTTAACCACTGTAAATTCAAAGCAAACTTCGGTGGAAGCACAAAACGTACAAAGCGCCCGAATGCCCCGATCAGAAGATAAGCACGCGTGCACGAGCGACAACGCCCCGTGAAGGCGCGACGAACTTTAGAGAGCGCACTCCGTGCCACCTTGACGCCATCTCGCTATTGATGACAAAAACGCGCTGAAGTCGATCAGCTCTGAGGACCGCCAATGGTATATGGTGTATATAAATAGCTTGCCATTAGCAAGTTGAGGTACATACGCTCTCGTGGCCGAGTGGTATGGCGCTTCGCTCTGCGAAGCGGGAGGTCGTAAGTTCGACGCCCGGCGACGGACAATTTTCCTCTAGTTTTTTTCTTTGATCTCAATGTGTGAGTATATATTTTACAACGTCATATCCGTGATGGAAATAGGTCAGATGTGCCATGGTGAACCCCGGCATAAAACACTTGCGTGATAAAATGTCCGCCTCGGTAGCACAGCGCGTACGGTGCTCGGCTGCTGATCCGAAGGTCCTGGGAAGGCGAAATGGTAGAGGCCCGTGTACTGTGGCATTTCAGTGCACGTTAAAGAACACCAGATGGTCAAAATTTCCGGAGCCCTTCACTATGGCGTCTCTCATAATCATCTCGTGGTTTGGGACGTAAAACCCCAGATATTATTATTATTACAAATGAAAATGTCTGTGCGAATAGTCCGGTTATGTATCTTTTAAAATGTGACGTAGCCAACGTGCGTACACGTGCGGATTGCTGCCGTCATTGCGTTTTATATGTTTGCGCCCTTGTCTGGATTCTCAGAGACTCGAGAGAGAAGCTGGGATGACCAGTTATTTTCTCGTTCCGTCATCCCTGCATTATCCCAGTCTATTACGTGGCCAGTTTCTTCTGCGTGTTCGGCGAGCGCATTTGACGAAACCTTATTCTTTCTTGCATCATACATAGGTGTTGTAGTTTTTGCAGAAAGTTGCCCGTCTCGCCTATGTAACTGCTACCACAGTTTGCGCACGGGATACTGCAGGCAACGCCTGGAATTTTTTCCCTTCAGCAGCTTCTCTTTCACTTTCACAAAAGAATGACTCAACTTGTTTGTGTGCACGCGCGCTACCTGTACATCGTAGGGGCGTATCACACACGCAATGTACTTGCTGATCCCAGGGACATACGGCACAGAAGCACATTTGCTAAGCCGCTAGTTGTCGTGACGTTGCTACCTCACATTCCACAGCTACATGATATTCCACAAAGTTCACAAACAAGTCAAGGTAGCCACTTTGGGAAAAAATCCCGATGTATACATGCTGTACGGCGGCAATGAACTCATCTGGCTATTCGCAAACTGTCTTCGCATGATTCACGAATGATTCAACTAGAGACATTTTGTGGGAAGCCGGGTTCACAGAAGTAAAATGTAAATATTGACCTGTGTGGGCGCTTTTTCTGTAGACGCTGAACGACATGCGTTCTCATTCGCGCTTGACAAAAATGTCGAAGAAATGAAGCTAACCTTGCTGTTCCCGCTGTACAGTAAACTTCATTGCTGCAATCATGTCGCTCAGGTGTTCTTCAAACACATGCAGTGCGTCCGTCTTGATTGCGCTGAAGCAATCATCCACGTAACATAGAATCATCCACGTAACATATTTTGGGTGCAGGATAAAATGAACTCCGTGCGCGTTGTTCCAGGCGCACCATGCTAAGATTGGCTGCGGTGACAGAGATGGCAGCACGGATAGCTGTCCCGTGTACCTGCTTGTAAAAGTAACCCTCGAACGTGTTCTCGAGGCAAAACGTGAAGAGGCGCCGCAAATCCTGGACATCAATTGGGGCACGCTCGGGGAACGTTGTGTCTGTTTCGAGGGCTGAGACAAATGCTTAAATTGCCAAGCTCGTAGTTCAACTGGCGTGTAAAGACTGGACGTCAAAAGAAACCAGGCTATTGCCATCATGGAGAGCAATGTCGCGTACCTTGTCTATAAAGTCACCAGAGTGGCGGACGTACGTGTTGCTTCGGCCTAGAAGTTGTCGCAGAACGCGATGAAGGTACCTGGTCAGCTTATTAAGGGGTGAGCGAGTGCAATCTACGATGGGCCGCATTGGTTCCTCGGGCTTGTGAATCTTTAGAAATCCGTACAGGGCTGGCGCTGAACCATTATGGCATAGGATGGCGTAGTACCGGGCCTTGTGTTGAAGCGGAACGCAGCGGAATACGTCAAATATAAGCTTCTGAAAGTCATAGTGCAGCTTCAGTACAGGGTTCTTCTGGAGGCGTTGGTACGCGCTGTTTTCGGAACGCAGAGAGATCATTTGTTATGAAACTCAGCGCTGTCAAGCGGCACTGTAGCGTTGCCTTTGTCTGCAGGAAGCACCACTATCTTGGGGTTCTTTCGAAGGCGTTTGATTGCTACATGTTCTGCCGAAGAGAGTGATAAAGATGACACTTGAGGCTGAATCATGAGAAGGCACCAATGGCGTGAGAGCGAGCTTTGTCATGTCTGGAGCCAGGCCCGTAGCCAGAAATTTTTTTGCGGGGGGGGGGGGGGCACCTGTTGAAAACCTTGAAAACCCCCTATTTTCCTTATTTTTCCCGGTAGAACACCCCCCCTCAATCCGAATTTCGGGAGGGTGGGCCCGGGGCCCCCTAGGCCCGGGCCTAGCCCCCCCCCCCCTGGCTACGGGCCTGTCTGGAGCGTTCAACCTGCATCATCTTGTTTTGCACTGAACACATCACTCTTTTTGCGTCCGTCGTAAAAGCCACGTTGGATTTCAGGCCTAGTCTGAGACCAGTGAGTTCAGTGGCATGTGGCTTGTGTGAAGATAAATTGTGCAATGTAGGAGTGACCGGGTTGAGTCTCGAGCTCAGGTTTCGATATGCAGTCTCTCACTCGCCCCTTCTTATGGAACCCGAGTGCCTGCATGGCGTTCTGTGACCACTTGTAGGCAGAAGCAACACGTACGTCCGTCAATCGTGTGACTTTATAGACAATGTGCGCGACATTGCCATCGAGGACGGCAATATCCTGGTGTCTTTTGAAGTCCAGTTCTTCTTCACCCGAATACCCACGGGGTTGGAAGTTGACACGTGTGTCTAAGCCCTCGAAACAGACACAACCTTGCCGGAGGGTGCACCAATTGATGCCAGGATTTCAGGCGCCTCTTAACGTTTTACCTCGAAAACACGAGCTTGACGTTCGAGGGTTGCTTTTACAACCAGGTACACATGGTCAGCGATGGGTGCTGCTGTCTCGGTAACGGCAGCAATTGTTAGCACGGAGCGGCTTGAACAACGCACACTGATTTCGTTTTGTCCTGTGTCCGAAACCTTTCTACATTACGTGAATGATTGCTTCAGCGTAATGAAGAACGAGGCACTGAATGCATTTACAGAACACCTGAACGGCATGAAAGCAGCAATCATGTTTACCGTAGAGGAGGAGCAGCACGGTCAGCTTCTTTTCCTCAACGTCCTTGTCAAGCGCGAAGAAAAGGCCATTTCACTCAGCGTGCAAAAAAAAACAAAAAAAAACAAAGCGCCCATACAGGTCGCTATTTGCATTTTAATTCTGTGAACCCGGCTTTCCACAAAATGTCTGTAGTTGCATCGCTCGTGAATTGCGGAGAGAGTTTGGGAACAGCCAGAAGACTGCACTGCCGACGTACAACATGTGCATCGGGATTTTTCCCAAGGTGGTTACCTTGACTCGTTTGTGGATTCTGTGGAACGTCAGCTAGCACGTTCTCCATGTGCTGACAACTCGCGCCCCTGGAAACGTGCTTCTCTACCGTAGGTCCCTGGGATGAGCGAGCATATTGCTCGTGTGATACGCCCCTACGATCTTCCGGTTGCACACGCGCCAACAAGCAAGTTGAGGCATTGCCCTGTCAAGTTGAAAGACAAGCTACCAAAGGTAAAATTTCCAGGCGCTGTCTACAGGTTGCCGTGCAGAGACTAGGCCTGTGCGCCGGTCCCAAAATCACCGGCGGCGGCGCGCCGGGGTTTCCACCTCCGGCGGCGGCGTGTCATCGGTGCGGGGTTCATGGGATTGGCGGCGGCGCGGCAAGGAGGGGGGCGGGGGGGTAGGTTCAATATTCAAGAGTTGGTGGGGATAAAGGGTTTTCCCTTGAATTTTGAAAAAAAAATCTCTTTCCTTGAAAGGGCAACGCAGTTAATGCAATAGCAATATGTCTTAATGTTATAACGAACTAAGGCTGCAGATAACTCCTTTTCATCCGATCTCGCAAAACTGCAAATGCTGGTGTATGGGAATGCGGCCGCTTCCGGGAAAAAAATGGTTTTTGTGCAGTTTGTCGTATCAGTGGTCACAGAACGAAGCGGTGAGATCGCGCGTAGAAGGGTATACGAGGCGTTCGCTGATGCCTGCCGAGATAGCGCGCGCCTGCGCTCGCGACCGCGCCCTTGAAGTCAATGTTCACAGTTGCGGCTCGAGCCACGCAGCCCCTGCACCCCGGCGTCACATCATACTCCTTCGCTCTGCAAAAGACGGACAGGGCTTCCTTTCTGGTTGAGGAGCAATCGACGGCAGGCCTCGCACGCGGAGTGATGTTATCGCACGCTCTCTCCGTGCGGTGGAGATGGACAGCTTGTTTCATCTATGCTTCAGCCGTGTTCCTCGCTAGCACTCGCCCGCTTTTACTGGCGAGTACAGCATACGATGCGCGTACAAAATTTATCGATTTGGACTTTATGCGGGACATGAAGGCGACAATGAAAACCTGTACGGAGTATCCATATAATTGTTATAGCAATAAAAAAATATGCAAGAACCATGGAAGCGGGCTGGCCTTTTTTAAATGCGAATGCA
This sequence comes from Rhipicephalus appendiculatus, assembly GCA_030522465.1. Classification (NCBI taxonomy): domain Eukaryota; kingdom Metazoa; phylum Arthropoda; class Arachnida; order Ixodida; family Ixodidae; genus Rhipicephalus; species Rhipicephalus appendiculatus. The sequence continues at coordinate 3,804 of JALIZH010016535.1, read as the reverse complement.
TTTCTTAGTCGGGCTTTGTCAGGCATCCAGCGTTGTCCGGCGTTGTCCGCGGAGGAGGAGGATAGGTTGAGGAGGTGTGCGCGCCGGCAGGTGTTATCTCTCCGCTCTCACGCCCTCTCCCATAGCAACAGCTGCGGGCACGCGCGCTTATCCTCGCCCCTAGCAACCGGAGCAGGTGGTGCGGGCGGAGTAGCGGAGAGTGAGTGGAGAGGAGGAGCGCGCTCTGGTGTGTGAGGGGGCGCTCGCATCGCGGAAGCTCGGCGGAGCTCCCGCGTGTGTGGAGAGAAGTAGCAGAGGGTAGGTGGAGTGCTTCGCCGCTCCTTCTCTCGCCGTTCGCTCTCTCTCCTCCCTGCGCCTCACTCTCCCGTCCGCTCGCATTCCCTCAGGATTCCCTTCGGGGAGGTGGGGGCATTTTTTCATAGTATTCGCTGTAAAGCGTTCGTCCGTTGGAAGAATCAAATAATCCGGCGCCACTTCTATCGGTTTTATTCTCCACGACACTTATTTCTTCATAAAATATGTGTACAATATGAGCGTTCAGCGTTAAGCCTATCAGGATTTCGAGCTTGTCGGCTACATTCTCTTATTTCCGCTTGCGCAATCGCAAAACTCACCAAATGGAGCGAAATCATTCGGGCACCATAGTTATGCGAGGTGAGGAAGAACGGGTGGGTGAATGCATGGCAAAGCAGGGTAGCAGAGAATTCACAACTGATATTTGTCGTATATGGACCAATCAAGAGTATGTGCCCTAAAAATGTCACGTGAATCACCGTTCTGGCGTCACGAAGAGCGCCCCCCCCCCCCCATCCAAAAAAAACAAAAAAGACGAGAAACGCCAAGGGAGAATGACACGTTCGATGTTGTATCTTCAGAGGTTGTTTTGAGGCTTTAAAAAAAGACAGGGCGCGCAAACACGGACACAAGAGAGTAGTCAGGACACCGCTAACTGAAAAAATCTTACAGCGACGAAAAAGAAGGTAGACAAAACAAAATTAACACAGCTTCGCAATATATCTTCATCTTAGCACCGCACACACACGAACACAGAAAGATAAAGAAGATCCGACGACACAGCGCTCGTGTCATCGGTTTTTCCTTATGCTTTCTGTGCTCGTGTGTGTGTCCGCTGTGTTAAGATGAAGATTTACCAACTTGCCCAAATGGCCACCTTATTTGCACTATAGTGGTGTCAAACCTGAAGGAATTGTGGAGCTGGGCAGTCTTCTTTGTTGCTCTTCCATTTTCTCTTGCTTTCCTCCTCTCTTTCTTTCTTTTTCTCTGCATCAGTTTTTTATGTCTGCCTTTCTCTATTTCTATTGATTTCTTCCTGTCTCTTTATCTATGTCGTTTTATTTCTAGGTCTTTCTATTTTTCTTCCTATCTTTTTTCCTTTCTTTCTCCTATTTTTTTGCATGCTTCCTCTTTTTTTTTCTATTTTTATACCTGGTTTTGCCTGTGTTACGCCAAGTCACGACAACATACGAAAGCATAGGCCCCTAAACTGCTCCGCACTTGATATCATCATGAAGGCGCTCGAAGAACAAGATGAAGAAGGCTTCTCCTTGACGTGAGCGCGCGCTCAATATGCTACAGATGGCTATCCTATACGTGTTTTTGCCTGCGTTACGCCAAGCTACGAAAGCATGCGATGACAGCATACGACAGCCCGGGCCCCTAAATTGCTCCGCACTTCTAATATAATGCTTATCAGCGCAATCCCACGCAAGAAGCGATACCTACCAGCATAGGTCGGTGAACTCACTCATAAGTCGACTCACTCGGACCCTCTCAGACTTAGATCGAGCCGTGAGTCTGAGTCTGAGTGAGTCCGGCTGAGTAATATTTTGGTGAGATGAGTCCGAGTGAGTCCGGTTGAAGAAATTTTTCGTGAGTGTGAGTCCGAGTGAGTTCGGCTCAAGAAAATTTTGGTGAGTCTGAGTCCGAGTGAGTCCAAAGCACAAGATATATTTCTTGAGTGAGTCTGAGTGAGTTACACCTTCTTTTGCCGACCTAGAGTCCTATCTACTCGTCTTCAGCATTAGTGTCAGCCTTGTCAGGATTCACGGTTTTACTCACGTCTACTCACACATATTCCAAAGCAGTGTCGTTCATAAATCATTTCAATATTTATTGATCAGAGGCGCGAATTACGTAGGGGGTGCCTTGACCTCTCCCCCCCCCCCTGCCCATTAACGTTTCCAGGGAAGTTCTAAATAAATATATCTTATGCTGTCACCCATTTCAAGAAAAATTACCGTACTGGTTTGTGAGTAATCATAACTCGTATCGAAGGTACATATCAAAAGGCGCCAAGAAGAGCACCTATTACGTGAGATATTGGTGTTAAAGAGCATTGACGCCATGGTCGAAAAAAGCAAATTCTAGGCTAACGGACTCATGGAGTCGACTCACTCGTACTCACTCAGACTCAGATCGAGCCGTGAGTCTGAGTGAGTCCGGGTGAGTTATGTTGTCGTGAGTTTCAGTCCGAGTGAGTCCGCTTGAAGAAAATTTCGGTGAGTGTGAGTCCGAGTGAGTCCGGCTCAAGATAATTTTGATGAGTCTGAGTCTTAGTGAGCCCTGAGCGCAAAATATATTTCATGAGTGAGTCTGAGTGAGCTCCACAAGTTTTGCCGACCTATGTCTACCACTCAGTTTGGCTTGATGGTCTACGCGAGAGATAACTGGTCACTCTCAGAACTTCAATCTTGTTTGAGTGTTTTCACGTAGGGTTGTTTCAACATGAATACCTACCAACTAGCTCATCTATCGGTTATTCTAAGTTTTTCATTGCCTTTACTTCTCTATTTATTTATCAACTTAATCGAGTCAAAATGGACGGAGGAAAGTGCCTTGACAAATCGAAATATATTACTTATCTATTTTATTTATCTATGCACAATCTAGTAGGTTGAAGACTCCACGAATATGTTATCCAGCGAATTGGGTAGTCGCCCTTTAAGGCTGGAGGACGCCGCAGCGGTGAGGTCAGGCAATATTCTTGAGAATTATAGAGGAAAGATACAACTTCATAGGAGCTATTCTCGATGTGTCTATCTACAGGACATGTCCACAGTTCATTTCCTGACAGAACGCATTCAGTTACTCGAAAAAAAAATGTCCCCACCTCCCCGAAGGGAATCGTGAGGAAATGCGAACGCATTTTGCGCGCGCTTCACTGCGTTTATATATGGTGGTTGTGGTTCGAAGAAGGAAAAGGCGCCTAATTTCTGCAGCCTGGTCGGGAGGACGGCGCAGCACCTGTTTTTTTTTTTTTGCTTTTTTTTCTGTTTTTTCCTTTCTTTTTTTATTTTTTAAAATTTTTTCTTAATTTTATTTTGTTCTTTTTTTTCTTTTTTTCTTTTTTTTTTATTTTTAAAAATCTTTTTTTTCATATATAGCTCCGCCGAGCTCCCGCGATGCGAGCGCCCTCACGCACCAGAGCGCGCTCCTCCTCTCCACTCACTATAACACCTGCCGAGGCCACCGCGGACAACTCCAACGCCGGATGCCTGACATAGCCCGACTAAGAAATGCATTCCCATTTAAAACTGGGGATGCGTAAAGCACGCAGCGATGGAGCGGTGTTTCCTACTGGAACATGCCAATCGCTGCTAATGTGCAATGAGAGACAGAAGACACCGACTGGACACAAAGACTCGCAGTCCGCTTTTAGTTAACGCGCACGCTGCGAATTTTTATTGTTCAACAACGCACAGGAGAAATCTCCCACCGGCACCACCTTGGAGGTCAAGATCCATTGCCATATATACGGGGTGGCCAGTGAACGGTTGTGCAGCG
>JALIZH010016534.1:0-15847 GCA_030522465.1 Rhipicephalus appendiculatus | reverse complement strand
CTTAAACATATATCAGGAAACGATTACACACTGTTTTCGACAGGTCATCACGCGCGTTTTCTAATTTGAAATCACAATGAGCTTTTCTTTAGAACACCTGTTTTATTTACAGTGGGGTGCACATATTCCATGACATTGAAGTATTTCACATCAATTCACAAGTCGCTGATTTTATCAGTGAGTTATATTTAAACTTATGATCATGGATCAGCTCAAAGTGACAGTATGCAGCGTACGTATTACCATGAAACTAGGCATGTTTACATTGAACTGTCTGAGCTCACTCTGCTGCAGCTGCTGTACACGCATGGCACGCCGCAGCACAGTTTAGGCGCACACCGGCTAAGCACCACAAGTGAACTTCTCCAATGGGACGCATCACTCTGCGGGCGCTTTATTTTTTTATTTTCTTTTTCTTCTTTTTTTTGTCGAGGAACCCCTCGGTGGGTCGTACATTGTACGCTTGAGCGATCACAGACGACACTAGTACAATGTACCCGTGCCACAAGAAGCAGGAACCGCAGTTGGACTTGTGGCATTAGATTGACAGGTTCATGATTTCTTGTTGCACTGCGAATGACGAGACGAGGACGATACAGGGACTACGGGACAGGCGGTGCGCAAACTCACAACTCATTCGCAGAGCAACAAGAAACCATAAACCACCACCAACTAGCCAAATTCATCGCTCTGCTAAATGTGACTGACAGCCCTTACCATTGCCTTACAATGCACACAGTGATAGCACATTCGTATGCTTGCACGAAATTCACCACATGAAATAAAAGCTAGCTTCATTGCTACTGCGTCGGTAAACAGAGCGTATTCTCCAAGATCTCTTATCAGTGATTGCTGAATGGTGGAATGTTATTTAAAAACAGGCTGTTAGCACAGCAGGGGCGTGGCCAGACTTTATGCAGAAAGGGGGGGAGAGAAGGGGGTCCGACCCCTCTGTAAGTACATTTTTGCCAGTGCTTGCACACATGCGGGGCGTGGGTGAGTCGAATACCGAACACCACTCCCTCTTCCCCCCCCCCCGCCCTTCCCTAGCCTCCTAGTTATATTTATTATGCACAGGTAACGAACTTTTAACTCCAAGTCGTCGAAAAAATGCCCCGACGACGCTCTACTCGGAAAAAGAAAAGTGTGAATCTCGAAGGCTACGAATTTGCCACCTGCACACGTCAGCAGTAGCTGAAAAAAAAAAAAAAAAAAAAAAAAAAAAAAACACGCTTTAAAGCTCTACTGGCACAAACATGTTGTTACACATAAAATATTACAATATGTCTTGGTTTTTTGTTTGGAACGCTTATTATAAAACGGCGCTGCTAAAGTCAATTCACTGGTATAGTGATATTAATCTCGGAGGCAATGACTTTCGGTTTCGGACTCGGGGGCAACTGCGCGTCACGATCATCATCAACAGGCGACCTTTGAATCTGTTGTTGACATGTCGTGTGCGCGTTTGCTGCATGCCAACGGTGGCGGATTGTTCATCGATTCACCTGCTTTCTTTTGGATGTGTACTTCGACGGCTTCCACGGTGACGTAGTTCACGCATACAAAAGATATAGTGCGTGTCACTGCAATCTCCGAATCCGTAGTGGATCGGCAAGTACGGAACAACGACTTCGGTGCGGCGCAGTGCGTCTCCTCTGTCAACGGCTTCCGTTGAAGCTAGTGCTCGCCGCAAGCTGAGTGCTTCCGATCAAGCATTCAACGAAGTGTACGCTGGGAGCCACACGGAGAGCGCTTTTGGATTTGGTCCTATTGCTGAAAAGGTAAGCTTTCCTGCTTGCGAGCAACGAAGCGCTACAAGTGCATGCCTGCCAACTCTCCCGATTTGCCCGCGAGACTCCTGAATTTCGGCGAACTATGGTAGTACAGGCGCGGCGATAAGTCTCCCGAAATATAGCCTTCTCTACGTATACGTAAAGAAAATAACGATGACAAATGAGAGAGGTTCTAAAATTTTTGAACGTTGTTCTGTGGTGTTCGCCATGCATGGTACTTTGCTGTCGTGCGAAAGAACGTACACGCGTCGGCAAAATAAGTCGGGACGGGCGAGAGGCGACCAGAATCAGATAAAGCTGCATCGCCGAGCCTTTTAACGTCTGACGAGACATAGCAGTGCGCGTGCGCGCCCTTTCACGCTCGTAGCCATGTCTTTTTACGAGCTTGCAGCAGGCTACGTGATTACATGCAGCGTTTTGCGGTAGGGGTCGCTTTCTTTGTTCAGTCCATCACGCGCAAAGTTCGCCGGTTGCACGTTGGCAGTGAGTAGTACACCGCTCGCCTCGCATTTATCGACAGATCACGCGTAGGAGCCGGACCTTGTCTGGTAATCGTATGCTAGTAAAGTGAAGCATGTTTTCGGCTCGACGTCTGTTCGTTTTTGGTGCCCTCGTTCGCATTTCAGTACGATTCCTTTGCATTGCAGTACGATTAAAAAAAACATGCACAAAAGGGAACTAATTCTGCATATGTGGCACCGGTTTGTCACTGAGACAAGATATGTTATCTTATAAATCGTGAAAGTGAGCACCGCGCGCTTCGCGCCAACCGTGCCCCCGTCGAACTGAGCTAGTGACAGATTGAACATAGAGAGCGCCCCCTACCGCAAAACGCTGCATTTATTCAGCTATTGCGCTGCAAGCGCGTACAAAGACATCGCTGCGAGCGTGAAAGGACGCGCACTGCGATGTTTCGGCAGACGTCAGACGGCGCGGCGATGCAGTTTTATCTGATTGTGGTCGCCAGTCGCGCGTCCCTACTTATTTTGCCGACGGGTGTACGTACTAAGATTAGGAAGGGGCTACTCGCTGCCAGGTGAACACGGCAAACTATGTCCCTTCATTGTACGCGCCGTATAATTGCGTGTACCAGTACGATCGCTGACGTCTCAGAACTTTACTGGACATCATTACTAGCTGTATGTAAGGTTACTGCATTCCTCAAAAGCAATAACGAAAAGCAGCCAAGCAACAGCATCCGCGTACGCAGGGTTCCCCTTCTGTGGGGGCGAAGGTTCGTCGCAGCCCCCCCCCCCTACCTCTTATGTCAATTTATGGGGCCGGCTTCGCCCCCACCCCCCCCCACCCCACTCCCTTTCACCTTGGAGGTCCCCAGATTGACAGGTATGCAAGTGTGTTGCACGAGAATCAGGGTCCGAGCTAGTTGGTAAAGCGACATGCTGAAACAGATAAGTGCACCAAGACAAGGTAAACGAAAACGAACTCGCAGAGAGCTACTTCCTACTGATAATTATTGCAAAAAGTAGACGCCATATATGTGGTTTTCTTCGCTCATCACATGGTAAAACGCATGCTTGAGAACACATTATAGCCTTGCTTATTTCTCTAAAGATAAAAAATGTTAACATTCGCACAAATGCCGGGCGAGGAAGCAAAAAATCTCTTGATATCATACAGGAGTAGTTTTTGACCAAGCACACGAATATGCTATCGAAGGCAAAATTGACTATGAAATTAATGGTGACATGAACTTAATGTGGGTTTCAAAGTAGCAGCCAGCACAAATGAATAGGAATGAAGCAACAAGGAATGGGACCTGAAAACGGTGTGCGTCAAGAGGTAAAACCTAACTGAAAAAAAAAGGGAGGTCGTCAGAAGATAACAACGAAATCCATTGGTTTTGCAAAAACGCAAACATTTTCTTCGACAGCGACATTAGAGCGCTCGGTCAAAAAACTTTTCCTGCATGATAGCAAGAGATCTTAGCTTTGTCATCCTGGTTCCGTGCAAATGTTAAGATTTACAATATTTAGCGAAATAAGCTAGACTAAAAAAATTGCAAAAATTTTTCAGTGGCCTCTGTTCTGAGGCATGGGATGTTACCACATCAACGCAAAGAAAACGACACATGTGGCGTGTTAATTTTACAGTACCAGTTGGAAGTACCACTCTTTGTGTTTGTTTTCGTTGTCCTTTTCTTGACGCACTTACCGTTTTCAGTACGCAAGCGTGTCTTTCAGGCCTCTCATCTGCTGGTGTGTTAATTATGACACTTTTATTTGCTTCATTCATGTCGATATTGAGTTACCAACTCGCCCAGGCCACCACTTAATATATCGCCTTCCTCATGTGACTGTCTTCGACTTAGTGCGCATCCTTGTTTTTGCAGTGCACTAATCACGTGTCTATTTGCCAGTAGCTTGCAGCCACATTTGCTAAGAGCATGGGCTGTCTCCTGTTTTCAGTTGCCATCTTTGTATTTGAATCGTTGAAGTAGTAGTGACACGATTTCGAGCCATCGCAAATCGGACATTTATCGTTTCCTTGGCATGCAGTGTTAACACTCCTCCACACCGGAGTGTTAACACCACGTATCAAGAATTTTACTGAAATACAAATAGACGCGAACCTTCGAGGAAGAAAATTAAAGACAGAACAGAAAGGGCGTCAGTCACTCGTGGGAGCGTCAGTCAGCGCTCCCACGTTTAAATGCACATATATACCCTACAAAGTGGACGGTGGGATGACCGCCACCGTAGCTCAGTGGTAGAGCATCGGACGCGTTATTCGAAGGTCGCAGGTTCGGTCTCTGCCGGTGGCAAGTTATCTTTTCACCACTTTGCTTTCTTCACATTTACATTACAATTACTTCTAATAACACCCCCTATAATTTCCTTGGCATCAATGTCTGTTAGTTCTAAATAATATTGCCTGTTACATGGATATTTTCAGGAATTGAAAAAAAAAATAGTATTTATCTGCCAAAGGCACTGCATCGAAACAGCTGCTCATGAATGCACTCGAAGCAGAATAAAATTAGCATGTCTTATAGATTTTTGACAACAGTGAGCCTAACTTGTGGCCTCGTAAGTGAAGTAATCGTTTTTTGACCAATAAGCAACCTGTGAAAGACTGATTATAAAATGATCCAGTATACCTTATTTATGTAACTGGAGTAGAAGTCTACAGGTGAGCATCAACAAATACATTGTGCTGTGTTTCCAGCAGCAGTGGTCATTGTATAAGCGGTATTTATCTGCTCACATGGGGGGCTTGCTCGGTCATTGGTGCATATGGGAAATCTCCCTAAAGAGGGAGGGGAGTGCTTGCTTGGGGTTTTACGCTAGTGCAAGTTTCATTTAGTAGATTGAACATCTGTGCTGGGTACATGTCTACGAAAGGATCCTTCAAGGTAAATGATGAATAATGCTACTCTTCTGTCTGAATTGTTAACATGGTTTATACAGGGTGTTTCAAGAAATGTGTCCACTATTTTTAAAAAATCAGCAAAATGCGGTATTTGCTCGTTGTCTTCACAATTGCTTTTTCTGTAGCGGCAGGCATCTTAAGATGGTTGAAGACATGATTAGGGACAGTAATTAAGAAAGTTAAATTAATTACCTTTTTAATTAGCGGAGTTAGGGGGTTAAGTCCAATGGGAGAATTGAAGTCCTTCATGCGAAGAACCCATTTCAGCTTTGGAATTTCGTAAAAAGCGGCCTCTAGGAATAATTGCGAGGTAATGAAATTCTCCCTAATTCAGCGGCCAAACCGAAACCGAAACGCGGAAGAGCTCAACTGCCACATTTGTCTGAGACTTCCACAATTAGTGAACGTCAATATATCAACAATCAACCGACTTCTTGGTCCGAGTGTGTGGGCTGCGCTTGCAGTAGTAGCACGCATGACGCACGTACGTCAACGAACGGGGAAGCACAGCACCTCTGTAACCGTTGTCTTGAACAGTGACGTAAGTCTAGTCGTCTGCTTGTTGCGCTCATCGGTGCTTGGGTTTCGGTTTCGCCGTGGAATTTGCCTGAATTTCATTACGCCACAATTAATAATAGAGGCCGCTTTTTCCAAATCTCACAGCTGAAATGGGTTCTTCGCATGAAGGACTTCAATTCTCCCATTGGACTTAACCTCCTAACTCCGCTAATTAAAAAAGTTAATTAATTTAACTTTCTTAATTACTGTCCCAAATGAGTTCTTCAACTACTTTAAGATGCCTGCCGCTACAGAAAAAGCAATTGTGAAGACAGCGAGCAAATACCGCATTTTGCTGATTTTTTAAAAAATAGTGGACACATTTCTTGAAACACCCTCTATTTTGTTTATCACCCATTGTAGTGGCTTACTGGTTATGGCGTTCTAAGCTAAGCAAGAAATCTTGGTATAAAGGCTGAAAATTTAGTATCTTGGTACATTTCAAACCTTTTGAGACGTGCATGATATGATTGGAGAAGCATTTTCTTTCCCCACCATGTATCTTTGCTAACACATTGAGTAAGCCATGGTGTAGACTAAAATGTAAAAATGCTTGCGTACGTAGATGTGCACAGTAATAAACCCAAGTGGGGAAGTAGTACTAGAGCTTTCTATTATAGGGTACCTCATAATGAGAGTCTGATTGTTCCCAATATTTTTAAATGTTTAGTTTAATGTTATGCATGTCTTGTATGCAGACTGTTGAAAGGACAGCGCACTACATCGTCTTCGATGGACTGGGTGCTGACGATGCAGTGCACTCTTCATCACATCCCGAAAACTGCTGTTTCGGGTTCACGACCTCACTCAAAGGGTTGCAGCAGTGGTGGAAGCTCCTCGAAGGGTGCTGCATTTCCTTGTACATACCTTGTACATTTCTAGAACATTCCTCAGATGCGAAAGTTTCCATCTCAATCTATTTGACCTGCCTATTTATTTTCCCAAAATAAGCACCAGTTTGCCACAAGACTAACCGCGATACATTTAGAAAACTATACTGATGCATAATGTTAACAGCATTGCATGGTGAAGTGTAGACAGCCTACCTGTATGCAACTTAAGAGGGCGATGCACAAGTAGTGTGTCATGAATGCAGCAGAAGGTTGTCTGTTCATTAAGCCCTCTATCTACCACAAAATCTATTGAAAATGCCTCTTCTTGGGCACTGGTATGACCCTGCTTTTTTAACAGTTCTAAGCCTGCTGCGCGAGCTATAATTCTTTACAGGTGCAGCTGTGGCATTCACATCTATTTACAGTACATGTTTAATGTTTGTAGCACTCTTGAAACGTAGGTTACAATCTCGGGAGGATGTACAAAGTCAGTCATTAAGCTTTGCTCTGAAAGGGGATTTACCCGGCTATTTCATTATTGCACCTACCGTTTCCAAAATAATATCAGTTTACTTGCCACTTTTTGCTCACAGCACATTAATCACAGAGCTTCCAGAAATTTTTGACGATAGGTGTGGCCACAGCGAGACGTGAAAGCAGTGGTTTAATGAGAGAGCGGACTATAGACCAGTAGTAGGCTTTGTTGCGCTTTAAATATGCACACTAGCTTTTACAACTGTTCTGCAACCATGAAAGCAACTTCTACTGGATAGGCCTACTGTATGCGCAAATGCAAACACGTAGCCTGAAAACACATGATGTACAAAAACCACATGCGAGTTCCTTCTAAGCAGAAACTGTTTGCAGTTCCAAAACCTTCTACTGTCAAATTTGAACAAGCGTCCCCCCTCCCACCCATAGTGGAAGATAATTGGACAAAATTTGGAGGGCGGCCTTTGCTCGGTCGCGAACCAAAATTCGAGATGGTGGCGGAAGAGCCTCTAAGAAAAAATGCACACCTGTGCTCCTAATGAAATGCTTTATTAAATACGCATGAGTTTACTGAATTCCCTGAACAGGAGGGAATCCTCGCGTTAAATTTCATGTGTTATGACAAGGAGGACATGACATAACACATGACATGTGTAATGTCATGTGTTATGACAAGACGTGCGAACTGTGGCGTATCAATGTGAAGATTGCGATGTGATTGCAATGTGATTGCAATTACTTCAGTATATTAGAGAAATAAGGCATGCTGCACTGCACGACTGTTCTTGCTGTTTGTATGCTTCACTGCACTGTACTTGTGAGTTGCACTGAAGCATGTTAAAACCAGTTCTTCATTTTAAAGTGCAAATAAAGGTTCTTTTGTTATATTTTGATACACATGCCTTGGTCGTTAGTGCTCCACGTCATGCAATTCGCGTCCTATTTGATGTCTTCTTTGGCCGCAAATGCGATGCCGCTCTGCGCACTCGAAGAAGGTCTCTGAACAGCCTACAATTTGTCTCTGAATCCTGTACGAGTTCTGTGTTTAATAAAGCTCGATTTCATTTTGCACTATGGATAACTGTGTGAACGTCGTGCTTTGTGAGTGTGATTACTTTGTATATTTTTGTATGTAACCCCCCTGCTGTAAAGCCCAATGGGGCGATGCAGGTATGCAATAAATAAATAAATAAATAAATAAATAAATAAATAAATATGTGACAACACATTTTGAGTCATGCCTTCATTTTCAGCTACGATTACATTGTGTATGTGAGGGCCATATATCCCGTGCGTCACATGCACCATAAAAACAGCGCTGGGGCCAGGATTTTCCCACTGTGGCAGGAGCCACTATGATTAGTCTAGTGGCCATAAAAGGACTGGAGCCCTTTAGCTCTAAAGGGTCAGCTTTCTAGCGCTTCCATGGGAGCCAACTGGGAGAGGGGTACCGCTCAAATTATGGAATTTTTCGCATGGGCGTTGGGGCGTAATTGTGCATAAACACCCCTACACCCTTTTTGCCATATGGGTGTAATCTTGCTATTACACACCCATGGGTGTGAACAAGAATGTTCTCACCCATGGGTGAAAATTTGGAAATACGCCCATTTTATAGGTGTAATCCTGCTTGTTACACCCATTTTGTGGGGTGTAGGGGTGTGAGTTATAGACACCATATTACACCCATATGGGTGTAATCTGGTTTACAGTGTAGGTTGCGGGGTGTGTCATAACACGGCCTTTCTCATACTCTCTTTCTCTTCCTGATGAAATGTCTTTTCATGACCTTGACCACTGGTCTTTTTTGGTCTTTTTTCTCCTGTGTTTTCTTTTCTACTGTTGTCTACGTTAATACAGACGTGTCCGTCGGGCCGTAGAATATAACCACATGCTTTCTACCACTCATGCACTCTGAGAAATTGAAGAAAAAAAAACACACGAAAAATTGGCTTAATACATGTGCCTGCAGACTACAATATACGTTAACAAGAGCAGGGAGCTCTCTAAAATAGATACGCATTTCACGTAAGGGGGGCCTAGTATTCTGATCTACAAAAATGAGAACGATTTGTAATTTTCATCGTGAGATTAAAAAAACTGATGTTCAGTTTTAATTTGATGGAGTTTTAAAAGGTTATTGCCACAAATTTAACAAAAGTATAGCTACGAAAATGTGTTTGTCAGATAAAAATAACTTAGTGTTTCCCTTTATTCTTACTATAAGTTCATGCTAGACATCGGCGTATCGTCGAGCTCAATTTGAATATTAAATATGGCCAAATTGTATCTCACAGCGGTTAAAAAATAAATGAAAAAGACTTGCAGTAAAACTCCGGCTTTCCTGAATGATATCACGATAACTCGCGAAAGCAAAATATTTATTTTAACACGGAAGTAGACGGCCCAGCTTGCTCCAGCCACCATCTGCAACCTACTCGCTTTCAGTCCGCAGTGCTGAATGTTCTTTTACGTTCGACGCCGCCCCGCCATACTCTTGTTCACTTCGTTCGTTCTTTTCCATTCCAATGTTATACTACTCACCGGCACAGACACATACTTATTTTCTGAAAAACGGCATCACGACTATTTTCAATGCCTTTACTGCTTGCCGCTCAGCCGTGGCCATTTGCCCCATGGACGCCTTTCACACGACTGCCATTAAACGGCGAGCTCTTCTGCTCCGCAGCACTCGTCACGTTAACACATGACCGAGATTGAGCCGGGTTGTGTGTAAGTGCGCATATATATTTTCGCGTCTACGTCTGCCGAAAAGAAAGGCGACAGAAAACTGTCAATGCTGATTCGAAGCTATGGCCCGATACTGAACTTTCGGTTTCTTCCTTGCTTCTGTTCTGCCTGCAACGTAGTTTTCTATCGGAGACGGCTCATGACTCGATTCTTTCGTTTCCGGCGCTCATGCTCGCTTTTTCGGCGCCGACGGCACCTAATGCGTTTTCGGCTTCTGTACTTCGGGTCTTCGCTATAACATTTCATCCTTTTTGGGTACGGTTGTTTATTTGGCGCAGTGTGACACGTTGGAGGGATATTTGTGAAAGTGGCCAGTACGCTGGTCCATTGAAGGAAACGCGCGCTTGGCTACAATTGCTCTCTTAAATGGCTGGAACGACGGAAAGAACTCAAAAAATCAAAGCATAAAACAAGCTTACGCTACCAGAAAGTCAGTGGAAGTAACTCAGTCGTATATGTTTATCGACAGTGAAGATACGGGCGGTGGTCTCTGCATGCGAAATAGCGTGCAGCACCAAAGCTTGAATGCTTCGTCCAACTCCTACAAGTACTTACCTAAAAGGCCAAGCGAATGGACTTCTTATTGCTATAAGTTAAGCATTTTGAAGTGCTTGTGGCATTGTTCGAGATTCTTTTATGTGCGGCCATGCTGCATATGGCTAAGCTTATGTGTATTTGTCATGGGCGGCAACAAATGCTTCCCAAATTGGGCTAGCTTTAGCACCCAACGCCGGTCGGCGAAAATGACCAATGGAACATACCGGCGGCAAACAAACATTAGGGTCGTGAACGAAAGACCATGCGCATGCGGCAAGCCAGACAAGACGCGTGATTTTGCGAAACGGAATATATGTTGAAGAGACGCAAGCACCATGCCATTAAAATGGAAAACATTAAAGGGGCATACGCTAAGTGTGAAAACAACTTTCTGCACGGACGTTGGGGAGTTAGTTGCGTGGTGTGGAACCGGCTATGGTTCATAGTCCTGTGTAACGCATGTTTCGTGAGCTAAACAGCTTCACCGAGAGTGTCTTAGAAATGGCTTTGTGATTATTTTTTGTGCATTTAATTTCTATTTTATACATGTTTGTCTAGAATCAGGCCCGGTCAAAATCTTCTTGGTTGTTTTCATGATTGCAAAAATTAGTTGAAAGTGCTCAGTAATGTGAATGTCAGCTCATCTTATTCAATGAGGACGCTTACAAAATATTTACTCGTAGTCAAGTCGTGGAAGGCAAAGAGTTAGATGGAGTGAATAAATTAAGAAGTTCGCGGGGAGAAAATGGAATCAGCCTCCCCACGGTGTGTGTATGGTGAACTAGAGATCACTGCGAGAAGTCTTCGCCCTGCATTTTACATAACCATGCTGAGAAGGATGATAATGATTGTGATGCCACCTGCTGTAAGAAAAACGTTGTGCTCTATTTCTATGCATCGACATAACATGACTCGGTGAAACACAACCACCTCACTCCTTCTGAGAAGACCTTTAAAAATGTGCTGCTTTTCTGAGAGCAGGTCTTCTTTAAATAGAGAACAACAATAAAACAATAAAAAAAAAGTCACAGTTTCACCGCAAGGGTGAAGCAATGAATGCGATAGCAAAAAATTGTAATGTTATACGAAGTGAGGCTGGCAGCTAACTCTTTTTTGGATCCGATCTCACGCAACTCTAGAAAAACGCTTGTTTAAGAGAATTCTCTTCGCGTTGAAAGCGCCGCACGTAGAAGGGTACGCCGGCCCGGCCGCCGAGAAGGGGAGATGAGAAGGGGAGATAAAGCGCGCGCCCGCGCCCGCGCTCGTAAAATTGAACGTCGCCCCCCCCCCCCCTGCCCGCTGTCGGCCGCCGAGAAGGGGAGATAACGCGCGCGCCCCCCGCTCGTAAAATCGAAGGTCGCTCGAGGGACCCCCCCCCCCCCTCGCGTCTTTTCACGCTCACGAACGACGGGCGGGCCCGGTTATATATATACATATACATATACGGCAATGACGCCGACGCCGACGGCGAAAACCAGCCGCGAGTGTCCATATAATTGCTATCGCAATAAAAAAAAACAATGGCTGGCGCAACTGCAATGGCTTCATAGATTTGCAGTATTATTGCATTTATTTATTTTTTATGTATATGCACCTAAACAAACGTGTCTTGATATATATCCACCGTCCCCCGGAATAGCGCTCTCGAATAGCGCGGACTGTTCGATTCATGTTTTAATGTATTCAGATATTCAGGTATTCAGATATTAATAAACAAAATTGTGAAGATTTCGGAAACAACGTTGAAGAGAGAGGAAGAGAGGTACTTGAGCGGATTTTGTCGCACGTCACCCAAAACATGCTCGCAAATTACGTTCGCTTCTGCGCGTCGAACCTAAGATTTCCAGGAAGCACACTGTAGACTCGCACAGCTCAAATATTGGTTTTCTGGAGTCAGCTTCGACCGACTTCTCTATTGATCTGCGCAATATGAGCGATCCTCAAAAGTACATCGCTAAGGAAGAAGGCCTCGGCACACAACGTTGGGAAGCGAGCAACGTGCATGAAATAAATAAAAAAACACAACGCTGATACAACCGTAAACAGAGGAAAAATGATCCTCATTCAGGCACATCTCTAATACAGACATGCCTGCACACAAACCTGCAATACGAGATAGCAAAACATGTAGGCGAGAATTCAGAGCTCTTCCACATTTGTGAAGATCGAAGCCAGTGAAGCTGTGAGTATGATGGGTCTGGCAAAGTGAATATTGCTATAGTTACGCACCACGACAGCGCTGTTCACTTGCTTGCGGGCCGCAAGCCTGAACGAAACTTTGTAAACAGTCTATAGATGTGTGCGTGCGTGCGTGCGTGCGTGTGTGCTTGTGCGCGTGTGTGTGTGTGTTTGTGTGTGTGTGTGTGTGTGTGCGTGCGTGTATGTGTTTGTGTTATGTGATCATAAGTGCATACATAATAATCATAACCCAGCACTTGCAGTAGCATGTCACGCAAACAACCAGGCTAAAATCTACAGCTTTTCTCACGTACGCTCAAGGATACCGTTGTTTCTCTTGCGCATGAGGCATACATGACCTCATCAACGACCGCTAGCGTAGGACTCAAAATTAAATCTGTAGTACATAAGAAACAATGCTGTTTCAAAAGTACTAAAATGGCACGACGTTCGTTTCTTATCAAAGTGTGCATGTCTTCTCTTTGAAGCAAAATTGTTCACGTCATTCAGCTGCGTCAATGAAATCATTTCTTTATGCTTGCTTTTACGCCATGTGCATTTTCGTTAGGTAAGAGCGACGGATTAGTCCAGCTAATCCGTGAGCCTGAAATTGTTTTTCTACGCGTATTTTGTCCGCGGACACGATCCTCCAGAGCCTGGCCGTATGCAGCTTCTCTGTAAAAAACGATAAAAGCGCACTGCGGAAGGGGTAAGAATATTCGTCACGTCCGTTCGGGGGTTTTCACTCCGATCCTCAAAGTCGGTTCTCGCAGTCGCAATACGTTCTAGCAAACGTAATAGGCAACATCTGTCATTTGCGCAAGGAAGCTATTCGCAACGTGCGACGGCAGTTCTGAAGTGGGCCAGCTTTATAGCAGGCATCTCTTTGTGCCGTCTTGCGTGCACTTAGTGCTCTCTGGGAAAACTTGCTATACACATTCGCATAAGGCGTGGCATTGTAAACCGGATGCCTGTCTGTTTTATCTCGCGCCATTTCGTCTCCATGGTTTATGTCTCTCCTTAGACCTAAAGAAGAAATATGTTTATGGAGGCTACTTCTACGGGGACAACTGAGTGCTACATATTGAACTTTATTTCACAGAGTTGTGATTACGATAAAACATATCCTGTTTTACAGCGAAAGCTGTTATGGGATAACAGCAACAGCCGATTTTGAAGGCGGAGTTGTGCGCCGCCGCCGCTGTCGCCGCCGTCGCCTTATCGGAGAAAAAATATCCAGGATCTTGTAGAATTTGAGCCTGGCCCCTCTGCGGGGCAGTCAATTATTCTACCAAACAGTCAGGCGGGTGCTTGAAACTTCCTCTAAAAAAGACCCCCATATGAGCGCCATTCCAATCAAAGAATAACTTTAACATATATATTTAATATAGCATGGTAGCATGGTGACGTATTTCCGCCACGGAACTGACATTGCGTAGCAGAAATACGTCACGAAATTTTGTGGCGTCGTACAAGCTCGAAGCCTAAAAGCCCGAGACAGCCCGTTTCTCCTTCGTAGGGCTGCCTTCGCCGCTAAGAGTGAAGACAATTATTTTACGACTCTGCTTCTTTCCCGTACCCTGTACGCAAGATAGGCTCTGAATACGGCAGCATATAAGCCAGTTATAATTACGCGAGAGCCTTATATGCCTCATCAAACGCCAAAAGTCACCGTCGGCGCCGGCACAGTCAACACGAGTCATGCAAAAAAAATCGCCATCACGTGATGACGTCACCATATGATATCATCACATCACAGGTTGCCAAAATTTGTGTTGTTGCCAACAGGTCACTATGATGTCACATGTTCAAGTAATCACATGACACCGTCGCTTGATCAAAGGTGGGTCGGTCACGGAAGCAGTGCAATAGTGTACGTGAGGTGAAGAAAGGTTCCTTTGTCTCCGATCCCTGAGGCTGTGCGAAACCACATTAGGTGCAGAAAACTTTCGGGGAGGAAGGGATATAGATCGACTTGGAAGAAAAAATGAGACGAAGGCTTACGCCGTCCAGCCGAAAGGCAAAAGCATAAGGGACCATATTTATTCAAGTCTAGGAGTATACGAGCGTGAGGTCACGCCGAAGTGACCCAGTTCTAGACAGTAGGACTTGGCGTGCAATACAAGCAGAGTTGCCATTCGAGACAACGATGCAGACGAGCCGAGGCGGCGGAGGATTTGATTAGAAGAGCATCCGTCGTATGCTGGAGGTTGTCGCACATTTATCACCCGCAGGAGAATAAGACAGAGTCCAAGCAGGCACGCCGTGAATGTTTCGTGTCCTTTGGGATGCCCTATCGTCAGGTATCGCTATGTTGAAAGAAAATGCAAATGGAGCCGCCAGATGATATGTATATGTACGGGCATAACACGTGTTTTCACTTACCGTGAATATCTTAGTTTGCGTTTTAGAAGCGCTATTCCAGATAATAATAATAAAAAAAAGAAACGCGTCGTGGTAGTATTCTATTCAAGCCAAATGGAAAGACAGAAAAACGAGAAAAAGATAAATTAAGAAAAGCACGAAAAGAATGGCGATACTTTTATTCTATCTTCTGAGATGTATCAAGTCAATAAAGGAAGGAAAGCAAAGGAAAAAAACAATGAAAAACACTGAAATGAAATACTGAACATTAAATAGGGGGGGGGGGACATTAGATTCACCAATGCCTGCTTTACAAAGGCGACGGCTTCCTTAGGCATTTCATCGATCAGAAGGTTCCTTTCGGGCTACCACTGTTGTTTCCCTCGCAGCGTCTGCCGGGTGTGCACTTTATATTGCCTCAGTATTTCGTCTCTGTACGCTGTACATTCTTTCCCGTCCAGGAATGCTGCTATCCAAGCATCTTTCCATTCACGCTGTACCTTTTTATGTGCCTTTTCGCTTCCGGTAAGGAAACGACGAAATGGGACTATGTCAACGGCAGCTTTCTGTTATGATGATCGGCCAACTTCGTTTTATTCGGTTGGCTGCACGTTTAATGGAGTGAAAACGGAACAACTTTACATGTATTATAAACAGAGCATAGTTCTGACTCAGGCTAATGTGGGTTCGTTCTGCTGCGACTCGTTAGTGACAGCCCTATATCAGATGAAGGGTATTTTTTTGTTTTGTGCTCTTTCAGAACTATTTCTGTTCATTTAACTTTTTTTTATTGTTTCATGCATGGGGAGCATGGTAGGAATTATTAGATGAAGGCTGAACCCGCATAACGACATTGCAGTTAGACCTGTGCGCCGGTCCTAAAAATCGCCGGCGGCGGCGCGCCGGTGTTTGCACCCTCCGGCGGCGGCGCGTCAACGGCGCGGGGTTCAT
>JALIZH010016533.1:0-69967 GCA_030522465.1 Rhipicephalus appendiculatus | reverse complement strand
GTGAAAATAACACTAAATATGTCACGAGCCACAGCACAGCTCACAAACGAAAGTCGATTTCTTCACCTTCCTCCAAGACGCCTTTCAGGGTATATCCCAATATATGCACTGTTAACATCGATGAAAACTACGCAACAATATATCGGTGTTGAGTTTAAGCTGGAAAAGCTTCGGTGATAGCATACCAATACTGTACCCAATGACTTTACTTGCGAAGTATCATGAGAGTATCATGAATAATAGCACCTGCTGACAGCCCTTTTTCGGGGGATAACTAAGGTCACCTGAACTTCCAGCAAGGTCTCCGATTCCACTGGGGAATTATCAGGAAGAAAGGGCAGTTCTGCTTGTTACAACTGTGCCGTTAAGATCTATGAATACTTTATTCATGCGGACGGCGTACACCACAGATTCATTCCGCCGCAGTTCTGCCATAGTGTTACGATGGTAAAACTGCTAGGCAGAAAGTGCGTGTTACGGCCAGGTCGTTAAGAGCCATGAATATCTTATACATGGGGACGGCCGATACCAGATGTTCGCCCCACAACGTTTGTACTTTAGAGCAGCCGCGGACAGAACCTTTCCATTCACGTTGCCGCTACATAGATAAATGTAGCTTAAACTCTTCGCCCTAACACCACAGCAACTGCGCTCCAGTTTTCCGTTACCGAGTACTGTAACCTTTGATGAAAATAGCAACCGTTTCTAACAGTGCTGTAGACTAGTCGCCGTGTCGCTCTTTAATAAATGAAGAAGCAGTTACTGTGCTTGGCTTCCAAACTAGCTATCACGAAAATTTCACAGTTATTATTTGCTGATGTTTGCGTTTCCATATGTACTGCATGATGATGTAGCTGTGCTTTATTTCGGAAACAAAAGTATAAGAATGTCTTCGTACTTGATCCATTCCATGCCTTCTGTTGTAATACTCTGACACCAACTATTCCGCGAGTAGCAGCTCATATTCGCTATTCGCGTAGAGGGGGCGATTATTAACTTTCATGTTTGTCCTAAATGACCTATTAAAAATCCATAAGCTCCCTTTCATGCTATGCAATCTACAGATGCCATGTCTATCACGGGAAAGAGAAAAAAAGAGCAATTTTTACAATTAAAGTAAAGAGAAATGGAAAAAAGTCACATGACCCCTTTAAATCAACTTTACGCTAGCGAGTAGTGGGCGCCTAGTGTTGATGAGACTCCAGCATAAATAAGTGATATTCTGCAGCAGCTCTATATCGCTCAGGGTTTGCGTGTGGTGCAAACAGAGCTCTGGCAAATCATGTTTGCCACAGACGGTCTCGTGGCTACGGTATTAAGTGCCATGACTACGACTAATGTTAAGGCGTCTGTAGGCAGGTTACAGCAACACTAGAATGCATATTAGTGGTCATCAACATTCAACTCACTATACCACCTTCATCTTGGCTGCTGCGTCTTGGACAACCTCCTAAACTTTTCACGAGCTTGGAGTAGCAAGACTAGGTCGTATCAATCCGGCCGATCTCTCTAACTTTGGCTGAGACAAGTACCTCTCATCTTTATGTAAGATCAAATGTCGACTATGACTTAAAGATTCTGGGCAGTATAACTATGGTTCTGATATGATCGTGTGGTCAGTCGATACTTTAATAGCGTTGAAAATTCAATAGTTTTCAGGCGTCTTACAAGCGCAGAGACGAAACAAAAGCATTCATTTCTGAAGCAAGCGCAGGAGTTGGAAACACGTGTTTCGCGGGAGGTATAGTTCCGTGCTGTGCATATGCTAAAGCAACAAGAATGAATATTCGAAGAATGAACAATCTGACACCGACAGATAAAGATTACCCGCGCCACGGATAGCGACAACAATTTGATGTAGGTTGGTAATCTCCTAAACACTTGACTTATGTTGAATTCCAATGGCAGATACAGATCAACTTTTTCTGCTCTGAGTGGAGCAGTCACATTCCAATGGCAGATTGGGAGCGTGAATTGTGCGTTCCAATGACAGATTGAGAGCAACCGCAGATTACGGATTGCTCCGTGGAGCAAGAATTCTTGTTCCGCCGAAATTGGCGGATTTCGCCGGAAGTTCGCGTGACGTATTCTGTCCGCCCGCATTTCATCCCGTCAGGCCGGATGTTACAGTCGCGGGCAGCCATGAATGACCAGTAAAACGCTTCGCCCCCCTTCCCCCCTCGCGCCCTATCACGCCCCCTCGCAAGATTTCCGTGTATCGACTGCTCCCGTCAAGGCGCACGCGTTCCAGTCGCAGATTTGACGAGAGCAATCCCGCTCGGATCTACGCTCTCCGTTCGCGATCCGGCAGAGCGCTCTCCATCTGCCATTGGAATTCAACATTAGCATACTTCCGTCAGCATGAAGTATCATGATAGGATGATTGGATGATCCCATCCGCTTTTGTTCATGCTATCTTGCAGGGTAAGCGCCTTTTTTCGGTCAAATTAGCGTTAAAAGTTACGACCATCGCTCTGTAGAGGTAAAATGTCCTTCTGTTTGATGGTCCCCGAGTGGGCATAGCCAAGTGACGTTGAGTTTACTCGCGGTCTGCCGCAGTGGAGCAGTGGTTATGTTGCTCGGCTGCTGTCCCAGAGCTCGCGGGTTCGATGCCGGCCGCGGCGGTCGCATTTCGATGGAGGCGAGATGGCAGGGGCCCGTGTACTGTGCGATGTCAGTGCATGTTAAAGAACACCAGATGCTCGACATTTCCGTAGGCCTCCACTACGGCATATCTCATAATGAAATCGTAATTTTGGGACGTAAAATGCTACGTAATATTAAACCGGCTGTGCAAAGTTAAGTTTTTTGGTTTTGTTAAAATTCGGCTCTGAGAGGCACGTGAAAACCACATTTGTAGATACGCGTAAGTTATGTATTGAGGGGACCACAAAGTCAGGCAATAACTATCGCTATTAGCCACCAAATTAACTAAGATTGAATAGTTAACTTTTCAGTGAGGGCAGCAAGCGGGCATGTTTGTATTGAAAAGTTGGAGGCATTCGCGTTTCTACAGTTACACTTGGCAGAATTCTTCTAGCATGTCTGTTCCCCGAGATATCCCACTGCAAAGTTTAATCGCGGTTTGCATGATTACGCATGCAAGGCGGAGCTGATCGGCACAATGTTCCTGCTTGATGTGACGAGCAGTCATTGCTTGCTATCGCCAGCTGGCAAGAAAAGGGTAATCGTTAGTATCTTTGCCTATGCCTTCAATCCGTTGTCAGATTAAACGCCGCACGCAACTACCGCGGCACATCGGGGAGGAGCTTTGCACCAGTGCTCAATGGTTTCCATGCGCAATCGTTAGAGCCCGGATTTTTAGGCCCTAAAAAAGCCAGTTTTAGGCGCCAAAAATAGGCAGGGAAAACGCCGTTATAACTTCTAAAATCGTAAATATGGGCTGAATAAATTTTTACATAAATTCAAAATATTTCAGACAAAGACGTATGCGACCTATATTTATGATATTAAAGCAAAATGTGTTATTGTTCATGATGGCACAAAGGCACCAATGGCTGAACTTAGCCATGCAATTGTCCTCTTCCTTGCACGGTTCGTAGAACACCGTCTCTCTTTTTATTCCCTATCATGGTGAGTCAAGTGTCCACCGTTAGACTCGAACAGAGGGATGCCTTGTACTGCACGAGTCTAATCACCTTGGGTCAGTTGCTAAGGCCCGCTCACCAGGTCTGAACATTTTGAGCTGACAAGTGTTTTTCATGGACTGGGTGCTCACAATCACGTCTGCCAAAATTTTCAACGCTACGCGCCGCGGAAAGATGTGAAATTTCAAAATGAACGCCGCTTGCCCTTCTCGCAGGCAGGCGACCCAAGATGAAGGGGTTGATGTACAACAAGGAATGATCCTGCGTAGTTATCTGAGCTCTGACGTCGCTCCTCTGGGCAAACACTGGTGCTCTCATATCGCTCGCACTAGCGCGTGACACTGCGAGAAATATTCGAGGTGACATGTGTAATTTCTAATCTGTTGTTTGACTAGATGAATGAAAGTTGAGATAAATAAAAAAACAGACATGTGGATTATGTCCGCGTTTTTATTTTTATTTTTTACTTCAAATCGCAGCGAGCAATGTGACTAATCTACGTCCATTTCATATGCGTTAGTGTTTACGCCGTTCCCGCGTCGCGCCGGCGCTAGCCCTCACAACACTTGGCGCGTTTTTTGGTGCATCGGCCTTAACAGCAGTTCCAGCACGATACATGATCCGTGCCGGCCTCTCCAAACCACAGAAACAGGCAGTACACTACAGAGAACGCCGCAACTACACAACACCGCTCGCTTGCATGATATGGCTGAGGCACGTCATGCGCACGCAAGATCACATGCGCATGACGCCTCCTCGAATCATGGTTTCGCGGCCCGTAATGGACCAACATGAAAAATTATTGCGGTCCAACGCTCTTCATTGTGCACGCAACAACTTCCAGTGACTAACTACAATTTTTCATGTGACCCGGGGAAGGGCCCATTAAGAAGTAAATTACAAACAAAACCAAAGCCGCGTGCACATCACATTTTTCTTACTTTTGATGTACACTCTCCTTTCCCCCTGACGGCACCGTATGGTTTCCCATTCGTTCGCCACCTTCTCGCGACTGCACAGAGGGACCTCCTATTTCCTGCCCACTGCCACAACCATGTTTTCAACGTGCTTTACTTCCTTGAAAACACTGGAATGGACAAACGGCTGTAGTAGCCTTTCTAATAACACCTTGACTTGGGCGAGTTGGTACATACTCCGACGAATGCAGGGCGACTTAGACGAAGACAAGTAGACACACAAACACAGACGAGCGCTGAGAAGCCGGTGCTCGTTTGTGCTCTGTGTCTCATTGCCTTCGTCTAAGTAGCGCTGCATTTTTCGGTGTAGAAGCCGCCCGCGCGTTCTCGGCCATGGACGCCACTCTCCTCTTCTTCTCCTCTCCTCTTCAAATCATTATTTCCCTCTCCCCATTCCATAGCAGACGCTGAGAGGTGCTCCCATTTAGGGTTTCAGAAACAGAGTCTTTTCCTATGCTGAACCTCTCCTCCTCCAGCCGCTCGCGGCATGTCAGCGCGTTGGCGTAAGATTGCCGGCGCGTCCCATTTTACGGCTGCTAGCGGTTGTATTACGGAAGTTGGTTGAAATAGAGGGCTAGTTTGAACGCCATAGTGTTCCTAAAGGTCAATGTTGCCCGGTAACATGAATAACTGTCTCAAGCTGCACTCGAAAGTGAAATTTGAGGATAAATAGTGTGAATATAGGCACCGATATGGAAAGTAGGAATTAATAGGCGCTTATAGAAATTAAGGCACGAACGCCGAAAATAGACACTTATAGGCACTATAAAACACTATAAAAGCCCTTCGTAACCTATAATTTGTGCTCATATATCAATGCAGCACTATAGGAAAGCAAGGAACGAAATAGGCATTTGCGTAAAATCCGGTCTCTAGTAATCATACAAACCGCGATTAAACTTTGTAGCGGGATATCTCGGAGCACCGGCACGCCTCTTGCTGCCCTCACTGAAAAGCTAATTATTCAATATTAGTTAACTTGGTTGCTGTCAGCGATAGTTACTGTCTCGCTTTGTGTCCCCCCTGGATACATAACTTATCCGCAACGGTGGATTTAGCATACCTCCAAGCGTGAAGTTTAAATCAACCATAAAGCCTAATTTTTAAGTCCTTGTGTATTGAGTTTTACTCGCGTGTATTGTGCGCCAAATAAAGCGGTTCCACACCCTTCGTCCCACAATGCATTCATATTTGTCAGTATTCCACCATGAAAGATCACTTTGGATGAAGTGGCATTGGCACTGAAAACGAGTATTTCACGATATGAGTGTTGTTTTTATTGCCCCCCCCCCCCCCCCCCTCAGAATTCTTGGTATATAAAGGACAAATATTTCTTCGTTGACCTTTGGTAATCGCCTGAACCTTTTTTCATTAGTTTCACGTAATAAGCTTGAAACGTAATACGTCCACGTGCTTTTGATATTCTGGGTGTATATTTCTGTCATTCCCGTTTGACGTAACGTCAGCCTTGCAGTGGCATGACACTTTTTTTAGAAAGAGCGGTCATTCAGCGGATCCTATATAGGTACACTCATTCAAAGAAAGAAAACAAATATGTACCTTCATTACGAAGTTAATTCAAAAACAAACATGTCAATTTCTAAAGGAATGTGCCCTCTAGTATGACGATTGCTGTTCTGCCATCGCAGCCTGTGTTGAAATCGTTTAAGAAGCGAATATAAAGTCAGTCAAACAAATGTGGTGGGGTTTAGGGCCTGCCACTGTCCTACAGAATGTCTCTCTCTTACTTTGTCGTCGTATTGGTTGCCTACCTGCAACTCTCGTTGGCGGTATCCAATGAAAGCAACGACATTATAGATAGCTTCGAGGTACGTATCTATTTTGAAATCAGAGGTTGGGACGTGTTCTGTGCAATGATATTGACTGTCCGGAGAAAAGAAGCTGCTCAATAATGCCTGACCCACTCCCTGCAGCTGGGCATTTTGGCGGCAGTTTCAAGAAGCAATGACTAATATGTGTGGTCCGTGAGGCTAACAACGCGGTGGCTGATTCACAAAAGTCTTTACTTGATTACATTATGTGTGATAGGAAAATTTATTTATTCTCAGGTTTTTTATTTCCCAAAATCGTCGCCACACAGTTCTAAGACACTGGGACAAGTCAACAAAATTGCTTATTCGCACATCTGCCCAGTGGCGTCAAAGTTAAGAAAGATGCATCTGTACTAGAGCACTGCACGGGCTCGGGCCTACCCGAAAACCCGGGCCCGGCCCGGCCCGTGGGCCGGGCCGGGCCGGGTAAAGTAGGTTTCACGGCGGGCCCGGGCCGGGCTCGGGCCT
This sequence comes from Rhipicephalus appendiculatus, assembly GCA_030522465.1. Lineage (NCBI taxonomy): Eukaryota > Metazoa > Arthropoda > Arachnida > Ixodida > Ixodidae > Rhipicephalus > Rhipicephalus appendiculatus. Next base: position 63,082 of record JALIZH010016533.1, on the reverse strand, counting down.
GAAGCTCCGGGCTTAGGGCCGGGCCCGGGTTTGAGATGGCGGGCTCGGGTCGGGCCGGGCCTGGACTTTTCTCGATTCTTAAAGAGACACGAAAGTGAAACATTGTGCAGTGTCTAAACCACTGTGCCAGCACAGTGGTTTAGACTAATAATGTGTATTCTGAGAATTTGAATATCATTCCTTTCACCACCGTAAGTTTATTCAGACAGGAAAAAAATCAAGACCAAAGTTCCATTTTATAATTTCGTGCTGTAATCTCCGCGCGTGGCGTCACGGATTTCAAACTGTATTCGTCGTATTTTGGGGGCACTGGATCTTCAAAATTTCTTGAAACGTGGTATGTTAAGTTTATGGGCTACTCAGAGGTCAATTTACTTCATTTTTACTGATTAGGATCTACATAGGCCCCAGTAGACGCCGTCAGAATCTATAGCGTGACGACTTCTGCTGCGCGAATTTCAAGGTGGCGTCGCCACCCGCATTTCCGCGCTTACGAAGTCTTGTCACGGCGAGCGTGGTTACTTTGGAATTGTAAAACAGTAATTTACTGATAATCAAAAAAATATTTTTCTCTTTAGTGGCCCTTTAAGTTTATGCCAGAGAAATTGCTCATACATATATGTTTCACATTTTATCTCGAAAAAAAATGGTTCTTTTTTGTGGGGCAAGCTATTTGGAGTTCTATGATGGACAAGTACTGAACTTCTTTTCCTTCTTGCATATGGGGCTACTTGATTTATCTGAAACGGGCGAGCTAAAAGTAAATAGGCCAGACGCTTACATAGTTAACATCTGGCTATTCTGGGCTTTATTCGCATTCTTTATTATTTTGTATCCCAAATGGTATTCTGTGATCACAGTAATTAAGGTATATAACTTATAACTTATCATCGCAAGAGCTCTAAAGCTGGGAAACGATTTTGAATATTCCAGCCATCCACTAAAACGAAAGGACTACACGGAGTCTCGTTACATAGGATCCCTATAAAGGCATTTGTTTTCCGTGGCTCTGTCACGGCTCCCAGTGGTCATGTCACGCGAGATGTACATGTACAGCCTGCCTTGTGCGCCCACATTGTTAGCGTTTGAGCTTTCGTCTTGTTCAGCTATAGCAGGGGTCTCAAACTCGCATCAGTTAACGGTCTGCATTCACGAAAATTTAGTCCCGCAAAGGCCAGGGCAAGGGATAGGAGGGGTGGGGGTGCGGAATAGGTTGTACCAAATGTCACCTGATTTTCTCATTTGAAATACATTTCCCATATCTCATATATCGGTCATTTCTGAAAGGTATTTTGTGACGTGATTCTAACAACATATTTATACCTATCTCCAAAATGACTAAAATCTGGACACCGATTCTGAAATATAGACTTTTCTTTCACGGCTATGTATGAACGCATGGTGGACGCATGGGGTGTCTGACAAGAAAATGCTTTATACCTGTCATGCCTATGTAGCTTAAGGAAGTACTTATAAAGAAAAAAAATCGGACGAAGGCAGCCGTGTGCGGGCCGCGGGCCGCGTGTTTGAGACCCCTGCGAGAGATACATGATACTGCCGCAACAACGTTGGAATGTGCAGGAATAACATAGGTCCATTAAACAAGGCCTCGGGCAAAGTATATTTGCTTACGAAATGCCTGGCTTGAAAAAAGACAATTACGAATTCCGTGCCATGTGATTGATGTCCCTTTACTTCGAACCATATGAGTAAGCGTCGAAAAGCTTATTCGCGCCAGGTATTACCAAACTGGAACAAACCCTGAAAATAGATCGAGATCTCTTCGTCCTCCTCCTGTCAGTCGTATAGTCCAATGACCACCTTCTATACCAGTGCAACATCGTAACCATTACCAGTACACTGTTATAATATGGGAGAAAAAAAAACAAGAGAGCGCGGTGCAAAACATGCATAACATACACTGCTGAAAACTGCACGGAGAAACGCTCAAAGAGGAGTTTTATAGATGGCATTGAAGACCAGCGCGACGTTCGGGAACGACAGAAATGAAGGCAAGAGCTGGACACCTATGTTCATTGTGCAGAAGTCCGCAGAGACATTCTAAATTTGCTCCAGGGGTGGAAGTTAAAAGCAACGACTGGCGACGCCTTCACAATTCGCAAGGCAGATGTACTCCCCTGCTAGCGTAAGCAGTGCGAGAAACTTTAGGGCGTCAGGATATGTGATGCAACAGCGCATAATTTGATTTTTTTTGCTCAATGACATGTGAAGAAACAAGCTGTAAAATATGCCACAAACAACTGCTAGAGTGTATAGTATACTAGCAGCGGTGGGATAGATGAAAAGAATGCTATGACAAATAATTTTTCTTCGTTTCGGCTGCTTATACGTATATCTAAAAGTACACGTGGTGCGCTCGGTTGACTATAATTTTTGTCTATGTTAGTGCAGTTACAAGAACGTAACGAATTTTGCTTTCCTTCTCTATTTCTCATGCTGTGGCAAGGGGCTACTATGCTGAAGACAGGCGCTACATATCATGAAGGGTGCACGATTGGCTTTGTCGTCAGAGCATGCTTTGAATTTTAATTCACCGCAATGTAAACAAAGGGAAGAGAGCGTTCTGTTCCTTGTGTCCTCTGGTTTTATTGCGCGATGTATTAAAACTGAACTCATGCTGCAGATCACTTTCCTTGCTACAATATCTGCGGCGAAACGCTCTTGATGATCTCGTCGTTGACGTTTCGGCACCCAGAACGGGAGCCTTCTTCACAACGATTGTGAACAAGGCTCTCATTGTGGGTCCCGCAACGTCAACGCGTTTTTACTCCCTTGTGGTCGTTGTCCTCGTCTTTTTATTCAATCATTCTTCCGGACCAGACGGGTGTCCGTCCAAGCCATGATTGCATCCCCATAGTGTTTGCAGAAAAAGTTAGTACAGTGTACCACTGCCAGAAAGCATTCATTGCATCAAGTATATCAGCTCAGCTGTTTTCACCGTGAGCCCCTTTTTTGCAATAAATAACCATAGGTTAAAGTATAATTTTTAGCGAAGCATGCACCACCAAAGCGTAGATATATGATATATGTCATTTAAAACACCTTGTCGATTTCGTGTTCGGGCGACAGCACATAGATTATTGGCTCGGGCCTCGGTCGGGCCCGATCTGCGGTCGGGCCGGGCCGGGCCGGGTAGGCGAATTTTTTCGTCGGGTACGGGCCGGGCCCGGGTCTCGCTTTGAATCACCGGGCCGGGCTCGGGCGGGTAAGTTTAAACAACTTCCGGGCCCGGGCCGGGCCCGGGCCGAAAATCGCGGCCCGTGCAGTGCTCTAATCTGTACATAAAAAAATTACGTATGGAAACTATAGCGCCCGGTATCTAATATGATGTATCCAGTAGGTTCACTGCCGGACTTGATAATAAACATGGGCAACACCTTGTTGGTCGTGCGCAATTTACGCTTAATCAATTTGTGTATGACGTTTAGTATCAACAGACCAGTCGCGTATATTCAACGCTACGGAGAGAGCAGTTGTCGGACATCACTACAGAGTCCTTAATGAGGGTAACACATTGGAAGTGTTGCAGTAAACAATGATTATATGCAGTAGAATCTGGCGATGCAAAATGAAAGCCTGAGCGTCAGCATACTTGCTTTTCTTTTGCAAGACTGCCGAACTCTTTTATGAAATCCTTCAAAAGATAGGGCCCGCAGGATATCAATGCTAGTGTTATTACTACCTTCGTAAACATTTCTTCCTACAGGGCATTGCATACTAGGGAATTATGGGCACCAAATGCAACAGTTTTTATAGCATCGGTAAAAACGAAGGTAGCAGCAGTGGGCGTCAAAGTCGTTATTGAATCCATTTTTGAACATTTGTTTTCTTCATTCATGGCATTTAAGAACATTCGTAAGTTGTTGTATGTAAAACAGACACTAAAGGGACAATTCATATGAAGAAATGATTTGTAATACATTGTTTTAATGTGTTTATTTTCTCGTGAAAAGGGTATAGAATTCATTTGTCAAACATTGCAAAGTGCAAAGTTTAAAAAAATGGTTTTGCCGTGATCGAGCATTCCCGAATGTTGACCACAAGGAATGTTTCTGATTAACAGGCTATTCTTTTTCCGCAGGTGTTTGAGAAATTCCCGTTTGCTATAGCGATATCCGACGTCAACAACGACACCACGTATGAATGCCTGACAGCAAAAAGGGCATGGTTTGATAAAGATGCCAAGAAAGGCGAATACATTTGGCAACTCAGAGGACACAAGGGCAAACCAAAGCAAGTTTTTGTTTTCATAATGCAAAACAAGATTAATGAAATAGGGGTAGATATTTGTCTTGAGGGCACGCAACATTTCGAGCCTACAGCATGTTTCGAAAGCTTCAAAGATGGGACCCTATTGTCCTTATTTATGTTCCTAAACAAGATCTTTGAGCGGCTTCCGCTTTCGCCGCTCACGTAGCCCCATAAATTTGGCGTGTAAAAAAAAGCTGTTGGCGGGTAGCAGTAGTGGGTTGGAAAAATAGCTCTCATGTATACACAACTTCTCCCTTTGCATAATCAGAAATTGCTAGGAAACGCTGCCTTAAGCTTTACGCTGAATTCAAGGTGAGATTAATATTGAGGAACATTCTCTCTTCATTTGTAAACGTGCAAAGAGCCGTTCCATAGATTGAGGCAGCCTATAAATCCGCGTTCTGTTTTCGCGTAGTCAGCTGATCTTGACTGTGAACGGATGTTCATTGTATTCGCACGCCTGCTCTTGTTCTCACGACCTCAAAACCGTCTTCAGCGCCACCTAGTAAGCCCCATTTTTAAGGGATCTTATCCTTGTAGCTGACATCGTCAATGACAGACGATTGTTGTAAGAAAAGTGAGATAGAAATAAGAGTTTCGCGTCACATTTCTCCTCGTCCTTGTGACACAATTTCAAAATCAGAAGGGAAGACGATATTACACCACTTTACACTGTTTCTTTCGCGGTAGAACGCTTGTGTATTGGAGAACGTAAGCACGAGGTATTCAGAGTGCAAGTTCTATGACTGCACACTTCCTTCAAAGGTAACTCACTGTTTTGATCTAGTTGAAATCTCGCGGCTCATGCACATTACGCTTTGGCGCCATGCGGAGCACCTAAAACCGGGAAAATGTGGCACTTCTAAAGGAACGAATGCTTACGATTCACGAAAGCAGATAGATGATTTCTGGTTCCGAAGCTTTGCCAATATTAGTATTCCATTATTACATACATCATGGCAGTCCAAGAAGCCACTGTGAGATCACATCAGTGCACAAACTCAGCGAATTAGAGTAACGTATAAGTTTTGAACAACTCATAATGGTGCGAAACAAAAATTAATGGTCTAAGTAGTCCGAGGGAGCTTTCTTCCAAAAACGTCTTTAATATGGCTGCCTGCCAATCAATATGATATAGCCCCCCCCCCCCCCTCACAACTACCCCCCCATGCACACACGCCGGTGCGCCTGCATGATCCTTCGCCCGAAGACCGGACCGATTCACGTCTGCTTGAGCCCCCCTCGTCTGCAGCCTTCGGGAACATTGGCTCACACATTTTTATAGCATGACGCGCAGGCGCTGTTATGATATGCAATTTATACGCAACTTGACAGTGACGGCGGCTGCAAAAATGCGCCTCGACTGTCCATGTTATCGCTATGGCTTTATTTTTATTGCGACAGCAATTATATGGATAGTCTCGACGGATTTTTGCCGTCGCCGTTGCCGTTGCCGTCGCCGTCATGTTGCGTATGAAGTCCAAATTGATAATATGTCCCCTGCGCATCCTATGCTCTATACCAGCGGGTAATAGCGCGCGAGCGGGGGGTGATGAACGCAGCTGAAGCGGAGATCAAACGAGCTGGCCCATCTCCGTCGCTCCGAGGCGCATGCGATAAGATCCCCCCCACCTGTTAGACTGACCGTCGAATGCTCATGCAGAGGAAACGCCCCGCCCGTCTTTCGCGAGCGTGAAAAGACGCGAAGGGGGGGTGGTCCCTCGAGAAACCTTTGATTTTACGAGTGCGGTCGTCGCTGACGCGCGTGTTATCTCGCTATCTCCGCAGCCGACAGTGGGTGGCCGGTATACCCTTCTACGTGCTGCGCTCTCAGGTGAAGAGACTGTGGTGTGAAGAGTGTCACTGGAGCGGCCGTAATCTCTTAAACCAGCATTTTCTAGAGTTGCGTGAGATCGGCTCCGAAAAGAGTTAGCTGCCAGCCTCACTTCGTATAACATTACAATTTGTTGCTATCGCATTCATTGCTTCACCCTTGCGGTGAAACTGTGACCTTTTCTCTATTTCTCTCTCGGTGTATTTTTCTATCTTATGTTTTTCTCTGTTTTTTTTTAATTTACTTTTTTGTCTCTGCACTTATTTATTTCGCTCTCTTTCTCGCGCTTTCTATTTTTTTCTATTTCTTCCCTTTATTCCCCCCCCTCTCTCTCTCTATTCCTGATTTCCTCTTTCGGCTTATTGCTTTGTCTTTCTTTGTTTCTCTTTGTTTCACGCTTTCTGTTGATCACTGTTTTTCTATCTCTCTCCTATATATGCTACTTTCAATCTCTATCTATCCATGTCTATCTCTATCTATTCCTGTCTATTTCTTCCGCCCTCTTTCTATCTTTTTTTCTCTGTGTTGTATTTCTTTCAACCTATTTCTTTCTGTCTTTCTTTTTCTCTGGGCTGGTTTTCTTCATCAAACTAAAGTATTGCATCCCACCATGAACAAATCGACGCAGCGGAAGAATGCGTGCCTGGCGACCGTCTTCGAAGAGCGAAGCAGAAGATGAAGAATTGGACGAAGAGAGTGCTCGCCGGCCGAGTTGTTGCGTTGCACGCACTAGAAAAGTAGAGCCAATTGATGATGATGACAGTTTTTGTTAACACCTCGTTGCGGACCTCGAGCCATATTTCAAGAGCTCCACTCTTAAAATACAGCCAGAATATGCAGGAAATATTGCTGCGTGAAGCATTCCGTGAATAAACGTAGCAGGAAGCACTGGCACGTGCCCAGTGTTTGACGCGTGAAAGCGAGAGCCTTGTCCGCTGAAACAAGCGGTTGGAAAGTAATGACATGTCGGCCGCGAGCACGGAAAAAAGTACCTGGGTCTTGGGGCACATAGTGACAGGAAAGGCAATGAGGTTTTGGGACCGCCCGTGCACGTCGTCCGCTGGAAGACGTGGGGGCACATAAATGCGACGGGCATTGACACTGTGCGCTTTTTGGATGATATATACAAAACAAATTTTCCCAAAAAAGGAACTCCGAGAAAGATACTCATTAAAAATTATTTATTAGATAGAATAATTACACTGATTATGACCCGCATTCGTCATATTAAGGTATAGAAGTACGCCACAATGGTGAAGAGAAAAGCGAATAAGCTGCATTTGTCATATACTCGTTCCATTGAGGCAATTACGGAGCGCAGTAGTGGTGAAGAAGAAAGAGCCAGTAACTCGTATACATTTAACTGTGGCCTCCCATTCGGCTATTGGCGGGGGGGTGTTGGACATTGAGTGTTATATTAACGCGATAGCGTTAAAGAGCTCATTTCGCCGAAATTCCGGCGTCGGCGGCAGCGTCTTTGGTTGTGAGCGAAAAATCATCATCTTGTCCGTGACCGAAAAATCGAGGAAGATGGAAATAACATAAATAATAAAAATTTCCGGGTGCGAATGAGGATCGAACCCGGGTCGTCTAAGTGGCAAGCAGGTGTTCCACCACGCAGCCATGCTACTGCTTGTGATTACATATAAAATAACTTCCTCTGCTTGGAATTGCAGTGAAAATGACTCGTGCTTTGCAAACACGCGCGTCCTGTATACAGGCGTCACAATACAACATGTAATATCGCAGTAATAATGCGTGGCACAAGCGTGGGTAGCCATGGGGCGTCAGAAGATGTGACTATCATAACCGACATTGTGGTTCAAAGCCGTGTACCCATTACAAAAGGCACACACGTTACTGCGCGTATTCCCTTAAGACCACGTAGTGGGTGCATAACAACTCCGAAAACATTGCATGCATTACATAGTGTGCACTAAGGGATTGAAGTACGGACAAGGGACAGGATATCGCTATCGCGTTCAACTCTTACAGGCGATGTTTAAGGGTCCTCAAATTTTTTCAGAGGTATTTTACGGTGAACTGAAAATCTGGTCCGATATAGCGAAGCCAGGTGAGACTTAACGAGATTTAGTTAATCGGATAGAAGTAAGCCTGTCAAGGGGTAAACAGCGGTCCAGCCAGTGACAATAACCCTGTCGACCAGCGACAAATAAGGCTGTCGCAGGTTCGGTGGCTCCAATTCGATATACACCGGTGGGTCTTTGTCCAAGATGGTGTTATGAGTCATCCCGGTTGGGGTCACGACTCAGCAGAACCGTCGGCTCTTGCAGGCGAGAACAGAAATGAGGAACAGGGAGACATGGCGAGGCTTAGGAGAGTTAATGGGAGCTTCCCCGGGAATTGTTAGCAAGTACAAGAAATGACAGGCAAGCAAGACCAACGTTTGATTCAGATGTTGGTAAAAATTACACGCTTGCGCAAATGTTCAACGACGTAGATTGTACATAAGGCCTATATCAAATAGAAATATACGCTTCTTTTTGTTCAAATATTCCAGGCCCCAAAACGTGTAAAGAGCGCTGCTTATATGTACGTTTCAGAAAAACGGTGTCGTTCTATGTAGCGGAAGGAAACAGCCCGGACACTTTCACGTACATGGATGGCTCAGGTAAGAATGTTTAGGTAGTTTTATGAAATGTCATTTTATGAGCAGCATTAATTGAATTAGAAAATAATGCTTGAATAGGAACCGTGAACAGAAAGCGCATTGTATAGAAACAGTGGTTGTAGACTGATGTAATGTGTCACAGGGCGCCTGTTTGGCGGTAACGTATTACAAAGGAAAAAGCATGCCAGAGGCAATAAAACATTCCCAAAGTTGCTGTAGTGACGCTTAACGGGCGATAAGAATAACCAGCCCACGCTTGCGTAGGAACTGGGTATGTTTTCGCGCTGGCAGAGCATGTCTGAATATATTTCAGTGAGCAGCAGTGCAATTACGCCGTATGACACGCCCGAAGCGTCAGCGCTGGGAAGTCTACTGAGTGCCGCAGTTCGAACGTCGTTCAAACATCATGCTCACGACCAAATTGGAAAAATGAACTTTAGAGGCGCTATCAGCCGCAGAGCAAGTATAGCGATAACTGACAAAATAACCGCATCTCTCGACTGGTTTGCAGTTTTAAGAAAGGGCAGGAGATGCTAGTGGACGACGACTGAACGCGGTGACTGTCGACATCCCGAAGCGACGAAATGATTGCCAAAGTTAAACTAATGATCCACCGGGATCGATGAATGACAACCGAGGAGCCCAAGTAGGCTGTGGTATCTCACACGTGGATATCTTACACGCGGCTCAACATGGCTATCGTGTAACGCCGCATGGCAATAGTTGGCGAGCAGTTCGAGGCGACCACATAGGACCTCACGTTCCTCGTACAGAAAGTCTGCGGTCGGGTGACGAAAATGATTTCATTGATGTGACACACACCATCGTCATCCAGACGAAAGAAAAAAGTCACGCAACGTCATAATTAATGCCACAGTGAAGCTTGGTGCATTCCTTGACACCGACAATTTGGTACACCATAAGTTCATATCGCGTGGGCCATCTCAACGTGTAAGTTTTGCGCAAGGTGCGCATTGCGGTTAGATGGGCGCGACGGGACAAGCGAGAAAGCAAGTGTTCTCAGCTTCACGATAACGGGCCAAGCCATACATCGCTTGTTGTGCCTGAGCTACCCTACCCGCCAGATATCGCCCCCCTGTGACTTTGGTTGTTACCAACTCCGGAAATCGCCTTTAATCATTCACCATAACGAATTCGTCGTTCGGGCTCTTCATTCCACAGATCCATGTGAGATAAGCAATTTGGCCGACCGTTTTAAGCGTACCTGTGCCCATCAACCGCGGTCAGCATACTAACCGGATGTAACGGATACTGCAGATAAGGGCGCGAATCCGCGGTACCCATTCGGACTTTAAAGCAAGACGAGGCTTTTGGATGGATGTTCCCATGTCATCTGCTATTAGAAATAAACCAACGCGAGCACACTACTGGTTTCATGTATTTCTATACCAGAAAACCTGAACCTGTAGCGCCGGCGATGAGACGAAGCCCATCTTTCGAAGCTAGATAAATGTTTCGTTTCTGCAGGTATCAGTCTACTTCACGGTAATGTAAAATTTCGCATAGCCAAGCAGTGCAGCGAACGAAATTCCCTCCCGACTCGACTTCTGTCAATACTTCTGGCTACCAATCATTAGCTTGCGCTCTTCATGACATAGCGCACGTGTAAGGGTATGGTATGATTCTCTAAGGAGGCTTCATTTACTAGCTCAGCAGACTCATTCACAGTGCTTTCGGAAGGTTCGGAAAACCACACAAAAATATTTTCGCAGAAAGTGTGCCTGGCTGTGAGCACTCGTACCTCTACACTACGCGACCACACTTCTTTTTCAAGTGATATTTTTGTTTTAAGTAATTGAAAGTCAGCCCTGTATCACATGGCGTTTGTTAGTGCCTGTTTCTTGGCAAAGCTAGCCTAACTGGATTCTGTAAATGACCACATGAGTATGGAGCGGCACGCGATTATGGTGTCATTTGCTTGCATGATTGCTGTTAACCAAGGCATCGAAATGACTCTTTCCGATCAGTGTTGCGGAGTTGCCACTCCGGAATTGGAATGACTCCGGAATCATTCCACATTTTCGCGACCACAGAATGGAATGGGAATGGAATGGGGACAACGCTTGGAGGAATGGAATGGGAATGGAATTACGTCTTTTTTCCGAAAATAGATCACGTTGTCATCTACGCGCTGTTTTTGAAACTTCAAACATTAGGAAGTCAGAGCCTCGAATTTAACAATAAAGCAGTATTTTTAAAATGGCTTGCCTGATTACAAGCATGCTACATTTATAAGCAACTCGCCTACTAAAATTATGTCCTTATATAGACTGTGTTACTCCACACGAAAGAGGCGAATTATCTATGCACAGCCTGATCTTTATCTCACGAGCAGGTTGAGTACCTGGCACACGTAAATAACCTTTGCGACAAGGAAGACATTGCATACCTGCGCACAGCGAACACAGAAAGTCGTCCTCACCCCATCCATGCTTGCGAGGCGCGCTTGACAAGCGTGAGTGCTGACGAGCAGTGCGGCCTAGTGTTCCATATTCGATGCAAATGCACAAGGTGCCGAGCGGTGCACTGTTCCAACTAATACCAGCATATCCAGAGGGTTTTGTTCCTCATTAACCAAATCTTAGTTTTCTCTACATTCACGACCGCTCCAGACGCGTGGCAAAACTGCTTAGTCTTCTTGAACACTACTTTTGTCAGCATAAAAATACGCTATGTCGTCATTTTAGCATTAACCCTTTGAGACGCTATGTACACAATTGTGTACATGATTTGTTTTGGCTCCTTGTATCACCTAGGGGCTAAGAGAGAGCGAGATACATTCAGCTTCGGATAGATTGAACCAGCTGCATAATAATTTGTCTTCATTTAATTTCATTTCGCAGCGTACTGTTGCGTATGATCACATTGCTGAAGGCACTACCCCGTTCGACGAGTCGTTCGATGATGCGCGTCCTGCGAGCCATGTTAAAAGTATACTGTTTCTTTGCTCTAAATGGACATAACGAACAATGAATTTGTGCTATATTTCCAGCCCGAGATTTCATTCTATTTATGCCAAAATAGAGCATGGATGACTTCAGGATAAACAGATATTTAATTACAACTTAATTAGAATAAGTTACTATAACACACATAAATGAACATATTATGACATTATTTTTGTTTCAATAGTATACTGAGTGCCTTGAAATAACGTTGTATTATTTTCACCCATTTACTGACAGTTCTTCATTGGTGGCGTCTGAAAGGGTTAAAGGGACCGACAACTGATTTTTCTCGACCCATATTTTTACGGCGCGACAGAAATCGCACCCTTCCTAGTGTTTGTAGCTGCAGTAGTTAATCCCAAATGCACGTAGTTATTTTACAAGCATTATTTTTCGATCTGAAAGGCTCTAAACACACATGAACCTTTCCTCCAGCAACGCCGAGAATTGATAGCGATGCCGCCAGCCCTGCTTGCGATTTGTGAAAGCTGTCGTCGTTCTGCCTTTCTCTGGAGTTCCTGTAACTATGCTTAACCACCTTTATTTTAAGCTTTTCAACTATTTTTAAAAATACCAGGCTGTTAAAACGAGATGACGTGGCATTAAACACCTTCCCTGTGTTTGTACTGCGTTGTGTGTGCCTGCGCCCAAGGTTGCCTGCGCCTGTGTTCTGGGTGGCTTGTACCGGCGTCGTTACTCTCTCGATACACGAGCCAAGCCAAGTCATCGAAAACGTCACTATGTATATGCACGGCCGCTCCGAGTAGCAGTGCGCGTCATTTCTGAGACGAAATGAAGGTAGAAAAAGCTATGTCGCCCCAAAATGTTAGCGACCTGGAAACTGCGTGCGCGGTTGCATGAGCACGCTGAAAAGTTGCTCAAAACGCGCTGACGAGCATGGGATCATTACGTCACGCGAAGGCCAGCGCCACTTGAATGCATACTGCTAATGCAGGCCTATATGTACATTTTTATGGAGTAATGTCTTCTAATATCAAGAAACGACAATATTTCAATACTAACAAAAATATCGTTGACCGCGAACAGCATTCAACGGTCACATGGCCAGGTACATCGGATCGTTCATGTTTTTGCCACCAGAGGCGCCAAAGGTCATTTTTCACGACTTTCAATGAAGAAATAAAAATATAAATCCACCTTTCACGAAAAAGACAGGGTTTGTTTGAGTCAATGCAGGGGACAATCTTTTTATCAGTGGAGTCATCTCATTTCATGTTCTGGGCAGTTGTCGGTCCCTTTAACACATTTAAGCTTAAACAGTATTAAAACCTCTCCACTCGTTCAAACATGCTGGACCATGCAAATACTATAGGTAGCGGGAGAACTGCCCCTATGGGAATTAGTAGGGTGGTCGTACTGCACGAGATATGTCACCAAGCTACTATCCCTCGACCTTGGTAACGTGTTTTGCATACTTTAGCAGTTCTTAATGCATCTGATGACATTAGCTTTATGGGGCATTCATTCTTACTCGATATAACTATCAAGATGCCTTTGCTACGTTGAAGAATTACAGGAATGGAATTGAACAGCCCGGCCATTCCCCTAGTGGGAATGGGCTAAGTTTTTTCATTCCGAGGAATTGAAAGGAATGGAATTGCGGCAAGTTCTAATTCCCCGGAATGGAATTTGAATGGAATGGAGGCGCCCATTCCGCAACACTGTTTCCGATCGCCCGGAGAGATGCTTGGTGCTTAAACTTGCAAGACTGTGGATAAAATCGTTGTGCATCACACCAACTCAAGTGATAGTGATGGTGAGCGCAAAGAAGACGCAACATTTGAACAATGCACATGGCACAAGCGCTGCGTAACACCTGAACGTTTAATGGAACATCATGAAATATTCAGTAACAAAGGTGGTGCTTACACGCACAGTCATGAGTATGCACCAACTCCTCCGCTTTCAACCTAATACTACGTCAAGTGCATCACACCACTTTCCAAAGAAATAAAAGCATCTGGCCACATTACATGCGCTGCTTCGGGACAGCCCCATATCACTGCGGCAAGATGTTTGACCTTCACAGATACGGTTGACATTCAAGGCGAGCCATCTCATGGCAAATGGCTGAAGGAAGAATTGAGAAACTAGAGGGGAAACAGCTTGAACATGTCGCTGCTCTGGCTCTTCCCTGAGCGGAATATTCGTAGGGTAATCTGGTGCGCATACGAAGTAACATAGCACCTGCAACGTTGATGAAACGAGGTACCATATTAAATTTGCTACAATAAAAACGTTTCATTGCGAATATTTTTTTTCTGCAATATCGCTTTCTGGTAACCCGTCCTAGTAGGTTAGCAGCTACGGTGCCGTGCTGCTAAGCGCCAGGGCGCGGCTTTTAATGATGACCAGAATAATCTCATTTCAATAGAGTCGAAATACTCTTTACCTATATTGAGAGGCACGTCAAATAGCTCCAGGTGGTTCTAATGAATCCGTAGACAGCCACTACGGCATGCTTCATAATCAGGTTGTAATTACAGAGCGTGTAATCCCAGAAGTATCCACTTCTGTTCATTCTCAAACGACATAATAGTACCCATTAAAGGGTACCATTATGTCGTTCGTAAGATGTCAGAAGGTGATTTGGAATGACAAAAATTATTCCAAATCACCTTGTGTAAAGTGGCTGCACCATCAAAAATCTTCAATTATAGAAACTCTGGGGCAAATATGCATGTGGATATCAGCTACATCAGATTTCGTTTATATTCCAGTAAAACATTTCTCCAACACAAACTGTACGTACTATATTTGAGTGACAGCTAAATTATGCGGTACATCTTACGTATTGTGTACGAATTCTATTTATCATTACCGCTGGCATTAAGCTCGACTCCCCCGAGAAATTTACTTCTGCTATTTACGGTATACTGGTATGCATATGGATTAGGTGCGGTCTAATAAAGAATATTGTTTTTGGTATACTGTTGCAGTCCTCAGAGCATCGCGTTTGCATACTGACTTCTATTCGCTGGTGTCATTCGAATTTTTCTGCAGCAGCATGCATAAGTGGAACGACATTCACCCAGAATAATTGATAGAATATTTATATTTCAATTATTTTAAAAAGGGACAGCTTTATTCCTTTCTATAACATTGTACAAGCGTTTTTAATATATTTCATGCAGATGATGCCACACCGGAGCTCGGGAAATTTTACTACAGCGACTACAAAAGCTGCGGAGTCCTGGAAATGTCTTACAATGGACCGCGTGAGTACAAATTACGAATATGAAACAGGTTATTCCTTCTCTAAGGTCTCGCAATAGTTTAATGTCTCCCAAAAACGGTGCACTTTAGCACAGTGAGCACTGCTATCAAAATTTATGTTCTGGCTGTTGGAATTCTGGCACTAAGTGTCGGTCCACAGCAACGAAGGAAGGTAATTTTTGCGAGAGCGGGTTTGTTTGACACAACCTTATAATACCTTAACCGTTTAGTTTTGGGGAGTTTTTTTATCTAAAAAGTTGTTCTCACTTGATATTAAATTTATTGCTTTTGAAAAACATGTTTTGCTCGATGAAAAAATTGAAGCGCATAAGTCGAATGGGCATAAGGACGTTTATTGGTTCCAAGGCCAAAAAAAAAAAACCTAGAAGCAACCCGATTAGTGTTCAGAATTGGCGAGTTTCACTTTCTTAAGCCTAGCGCGGCTTAGTGTAAGCTTCACCCATATTTTTCGCCTCTTTATGTTAATTAGGCAACAAGTGATACGTGCTGTGTTGGTACATACTTGTAACTATTGTAGTCGTGAGGAAGGAACGGCAGAAATTGATACGCAAGAAGCCGATTAATGAACTAGCTCTGAGAGGGAAAGTACAGGAATTCAGAGTTTCAGTTCAGAATAGGTACGCGGCTTTAACCGAGGAAACCGACCTTAGCGTTGACGAAATGAATGATAATCTGACTAGTATCATTAAAGAGTGTGCAGTGGAAGTCGGGGGGTACAGTCGTTAGACAGGACACTGGTAAGTTATCCCAAGAGACGAAAAACCTCATTAAGAAACGTCCAAACCATGAAAGCCTCAAATGCAACAGACAAAATAGAGCTGGCGGAGCTTTCCAAGTTAATCAATAGGCGTAAAGTAGCCGACATAAGAAGGTATATTATGGAGAGAATTGAGCATGCTCTAAAGAACGGAAGAAGCCTCAAAGCTATGAAGAGAAAACTGTGCATAGGCAAAAATCAGATGTATGCATTAAGGGACAAGGAAGGCAACGTCACAACCAATATGGATAGAATAGTTGAGGTAGCGGAAGAGTTCTACAGAGATCTGTACAGCAGCCGAGACAGTCCGGATGATAACGTAAGAAGCAATAATAGCCCAGAGGAATCTGACATCCCACCAGTATTGACAGGAGAAGTAAAGAAAGCCCTGAAGGG
Organism: Rhipicephalus appendiculatus; assembly: GCA_030522465.1. Lineage (NCBI taxonomy): Eukaryota > Metazoa > Arthropoda > Arachnida > Ixodida > Ixodidae > Rhipicephalus > Rhipicephalus appendiculatus. The sequence continues at coordinate 46,964 of JALIZH010016533.1, read as the reverse complement.
AATGCAAAGAGGCAAAGCCGCTGGTGAGGATCGGGTAACGTCAGACCTGTTGAAAGACGGTGGAGAGATTATGTTAGAAAAACTGGCCACCCTGTATACGAAGTGTCTCTCGACAGGGAGGATACCAGATTCTTGGAAGAATGCCAACATCATCTTGATCCATAAGAAAGGGGACGTCAAGGACCTGAAAAGTTACAGGCCCATCAGCTTACTGTCCGTTGTCTACAAGCTATTTACAAAAATATTTGCTAACAGAATTAATACGACATTAGAGTTCAATTAACCAAAGGACCAGGCAGGATTTCGTACAGGCTTCTCAACAACAGACCATATTCATACTATCAATCAGGTGATAGAGAAATGCGCGGAATACAACCAACCCCTATACATAGCCTTCATAGATTACGAGAAGGCATTTAATTCGGTGGAGACATCAGCAGTCATACAGGCACTGCGGAATCAGGGCATCGACGAAGCCTATATAAACATAATGGAAGAAATCCACAGCGGATCCACAGCCACTATAGTCCTCCATAAAGAAAGCGACAGAATCCCAATAAAGAAGGGCGTACGACAGGGAGACATGATCTCTCCAATGCTATTCACCGCGTGTTTACAGGAGGTTTTCAGGGCCCTAGATTGGGAAGAGTTAGGGATAAGAGTTAATGGAGAGTATCTCCGTAACCTGCGATTCGCTGATGACATTGCATTGATGAGTAACGCGGGAGACGAATTACAGCTTATGATTACTGAACTGGATACGGAAAGTAGAAGAGTAGGTCTGAAAATTAATATGCATAAAACTAAAGTAATGTGGAACAATCTTGGCAGAGAACAGCGCTTTGCGATAGGTGGCGAGACACTGGAAGTTGTAAAGGAGTACGTCTACTTAGGACAGGTAGTAACCGCGGAGCCGAACCATGAGAGTGAAATAACTAGAAGAATAAGGATGGGATGGGGCTCATTCGGCGAGCATTATAAAATCATGAATGGTAGTCTACCACTATCCCTCAAGAGGAAGGTATATAACAGCTGCATCTTACCGGTGCTTACCTACAGAGCAGAAACCTGGAGACTTACAAAGAGGGTTCAACTTAAACTGAGGACGACGCAGCGAGCGATGGGAAAAACATGATAGGTGTAACCTTAAGAGACAGGAAGAGAGCAGAGTGGGTCAGGGAACAAACGGAGGTTAAGGATATCATAGTTGAAATCAAGAAGAAGAAATGGATATGGGCCGGCCACGTAGCACGTCGGCAGGATAACCGCTGGTCATTAAGGGTAACTGACTGGATTCCAAGAGATGGCAAACGCGTGAGGGGGGAGACAGAAAATTAGGTGGGTAGATGAGATTAAGAAGTTTGCAGGTATAACGTGGCAGCAGAAAGCACAGGACCGGGTTGATTGGCGAAACATGGGAGAGGCCTTTGCCCTGCAGTGGGCGTAGATAGGCTGATGATGATGATGATGATGGTGGTGATGATGATGATGAAATAAGAAAGAAACCTTTGTCCATGAAGAAACTTGTAGCGCACAAAAAACACGGACGAATTAAGAGACAACGGGACGATGCGCTGACTTCCAACAGAATGTTTGTTGAAGTGATCTGAAACATACACGTTCCTTGTGCGCGCAGGCGCAAAGAGACCCGGGTGGGCCGACTAAGCAAAACCAAAAGAACGATAACTAGGGGGCGGGATCGCTTTGATTATACTGAATGAAGTGTTACACATGGACATGTGGGGAGCCACACCACTGTGTTTTGTTCAGGAATGCAAATTCTTTTTCCGTCAAGTCGATAGAAGCTGTACTAATAAGGAACGTATATGTTTCACATCACTTCAACAAACATTCTTTGGAAGTCAGCGCATCGTCCCGTCGTCTCTTGCTTCGTCCGTGTTTTTTGTGCGCTAAAGTTTCTTCATGGATCACCACCAACACGCCCACTCTCCCCTTCTTGGAAACCTTTGTCATGCAGCTTGTATTTGCATATTTCACAGCTCTTTCTCATTCTTACTTTGTATAATGAATACGTAATTTCAGAGTGCATATTGTGGGTAGCAGAAGAGTGCAAAGATTCGCCTCCTCAAGAATGCGTGGACCAGTTCCAAAAACATTGCGGTGAAGGTGTGTCATTGTACAACAAAGATATATGCCTAGACAGTGAAGTGACCAACTGGTGATGTAAGTTTTGAAGTTTATTATTTCATGTGTTGTCATCCCACGTAAAGAGATCCCCCTAATAAAACAAAAAGATGGAAAATGAAAATGCGAGAGCACGTAAAAATTTACTCCTTCGTTCAGTCTTATTTTGCTTCTGTACATGGTTATATTTTTTTGCTAAATATCGTGCGCCTACCATAATTTTTGACGTTATGGTACTGCGGAATTAAATCACAGCCTGCTAAGCTCCTTATATTGTACACTGCGTAGGAAATAAAAACAACATTCTTTTTTTTGTGATTACTCAAAACGTTCACAATTGGTCCGCGTCTACCTCCACCGCTTTCGCGTCATGTACAGTCTACCTCGAAACTTTATGGAACACATTGGCGCCTGGGCAACAGCCTCTTCGCGACATTTCCGCTTCGTCAGCGACGATCGACAGTAGCGCTACGTCCAAGAAGCTCTCTAGCCTCAATCTATGGCCTGTTCATTTTCTCACAAGTCACAAATATTTTCTACCTCTCTTCCCTCCTTGCTACATGCTCTTTTGGCTTTCACGGTTGCGTGCTTGTCTGTAGAGAGAACTGTTTATAACATTTAATGTCGCAATCCTCACCACCCGCTAATATCTACGCAATGGTACATCACTGGACGCAGACTGCGATAGCTGTGGTGCTGCTACTAAAATGCAAGAGCGATGATGTGATCTTATTATAGATGCGCGCTCTGAATGAAACGACCTAACTAGTAATCTGTTACGCCGCTGTGACAAAAAAAACAATTGAAGGACCCTTTCTACATTCCAAACTGTGTTCTGCGAAAGCGTGTGGCCATTCCATTGATTATGCCATGTCTTTTTTTCTTTTACACTCTCAGTGGGATAACACACAAACCGAATGTGTGCGTGTTTTTTACCGCGAATCGCACCGAGACGCGAGACTCATCTTCCTACGTTCGCATGCGTTAGTATTTTCTCGCGCTTTGCGCATCGTGCAAACGCCATCCGCGTTCCAGCTCTTAAATTGACGGACCCTTTGTAAATTCGAAACTGTATTCCGTCAACGCCTGGGTCCATTGAGATGGCGTCGGTCAAAATGATTGCAAACTCTGGGCACAGCGACACTACGCAAGCAAAGTGCGAGCGCTATAGAGTCCGACACGGCCGGCGTCCATTTGCGCATCCCGGCGGCCACCTGGCTCCGTGCCAGAGCTCGGATGGACGGACGGACGGACGGATGGACATGGACGGATGGACATGGACGGATGGACAGATGGACAGACGGACGGACGGACGGACAGACGGATGGATGGACGGACGGACGGACGGACAGACGGATGGACAGACGGACGGACGGACGGACGCCGGATGGACGAAACGGACGTCGGAGGGACACCGGACGGACGTGAGCATGAGACATTAAAGGCCTTCGCCTTAAAGATTACACCATCTCCCGCTAAAGGGAACCATGTGTAGATGCGAAGCAGTGGGCGCTAACGCTTACACTGGCGGCGGCGGCGTTGACGCTGGCGCTCATCGCATCTGCACAGGATAGAAACCTGGGGAGGCGCAAAGCACGCAGTGATGGACCGGTGTTTCTTACTGGAACATCCCAATCGCTGCTAATGGGCAATGAGAGACAGAAGACTCTGGACTGGACACAGAGACCCGCAGTCCGCATTTAGTTAACGCGCACGCTGCGAATTTTTATCGTTCTGACAGCGCACAGGAGAAATCTCCCACCGGCACCACCTTGGAGGTCAAGATCCAGTGCCATATATACGGGGTGGCCAGTGAACGGTTGTGCAGCGCGAGCAGTCGGTTTCTTCTTCAACCAAGAAACTCGCTAGCAGACTCTGCCTGCGTCGGCGTCGCGAGGCGACAGAGGGGTGGGGGGGAGCGTAGGAGAGGAGCGAGAGGGGGGACGCGCATGCGCAGGGTAGTGTGGACGCCGCGGGGAGGGATGCCTAGGGGAGAGAGGGGGGAGCGTAGGGAGGGGAGAGAGGGAGGGGACGTAGCGCATGCGCAGTGGGAGTGTGAACGCCTGCGGGGATGGATGCCTAGAGGAGAGAGACGAACGTAGAGGGGAGAGAGAGAGAGGGGACGCGCATGCGCTGTGAGGGTGTGGCCTCCACGGGCAGGGATGCCTGGAGGAGAGAGAGGTGGAGAGGAGGTTTTTATTTATATTTTTTTAATGAGTTTAGTGCATGCGCAGTGGGGGTGTGGACGGACGGACGGACGGACGCCGGACGGACGTGAGCATGAGACATTAAGGCTTTCGACTTAACATGCTGGTGAATAACAAGAAGAACCAGTTTCGCCCTTAGGCTGTGTTCAGCCCTGAAACGCGGTAGTTGGCGCGGACAAGCAGTTCAGCGTGCGCTCGCCTGGTCTGTATACTTTTGTCGCTGACTATCTACTGTTCAGTAATGAGATATAGAAATTGCATTCCACTTTGCCTTTTTCCAGCTCTTTTCCTTGCGTACAAAACTATAGCTATTCGTGAAAACCATACGCAAAATAATAGTTTATAACATTTGAGTCTGCTATTTACGAAAAATTCTCAGGCAAGCGGTAAATAAGCCGACACCGTTGTGTCACCGGCGGTGGACATGTCCGGCTCATCAAAGGCAAGGCACGTCGGGACACGCTAACGCACTGCTGCTGTACCTTGGGCTAACTCCCGCCTGCTCGGCATTATTAAGACCAGACAGGATCTGGGGGAACGCATGCTCGTAAGATAGCGTGTTTCTTAGGGCAGCGCGGAACTAATTTCGTGAGATTCGGTTTGAAAAAGCGCCTGCATTTCGGCTAACATTTTCAAGTTCAGCAGGAATCTGTGTGTTCTGGCGCTGCAGACACGAAACTTCAAGTAATGCAGAAACACCTTATGCGCTCGTCGGGGTGAGATAATTGGTCGGAGACCTGTTGGGCCCTCCACGGGGTTATAAACTCGTTTAGATGCCACAGCGGCCAGATTTTGAGAGGGTCTCGGAGGTTAACTGGGTGGAGGAAGTGGCGCTTGCTATCGCGCATTACTGCTCTTTAACGACGTCATCACCGAGTATTTCAATGAACTGCCAACAAAATCAAGAACCAACAGCTTGTTCAGTTGCGCAGATTTATTCGTTTTGTGTAACCGCAAAACTTATCAGCCAGGGGAGATGTAAAAAGATCATGGCTCTGGCCAGTGGTTCGTTTCAATTTTTCTCTGTCATAATCTTTTAATTTTCGCTTGGATTTTTAGGACAGGGCTGCGAATGAACGTGCTAAGGTCTCGTGCGTCGAAGCGAAGCTATGACTATGTAGGACTCCGTAGTGGTGGGCCCTAGAATATTACAGACCACCAGTGGAATTCTTTAACGTCCGCCTACATCTGCGCACGTACGCGTTTTTTTTATCTACACCGTCCTGCATCGACATGCGACCGCCGCAATCTGAGATCGTATCCACATCCACGAGCGTAGCGTCTCGTTATGCAACACATTGGCGCCAGAGCACCAGTGACCTTAGCTGCTAAGCTGCCCCGGCGAGCATGAGTACAATTTTTCTGTTTCATGTCAAATACCGTAATGCACCAAGAATACCCATAGAAGGTGGGAGGCCGGGAAAGAGGAAGGCTTGCGATAAAAAATTCGTTAAAAGCAGGTGTGGAGCCGACATTTCGACAAGCGGACTTTTCTTCAAGGCGGAAACTACTAGGACAATAGTTTCAGTCTTGAAGAAGACAAGTGTGCTTGTCGGAAACGTCGGCCTGAACGTCCCTGCTGTTTTGAAGCACATCTGTTATTAGATGTGAAGCATCTTATGGCGAAGCTTAATCCGGTGGTGGTAGTGGTGTGCGGCGTGCTCTCCCTTACTGCGCATGCGCAAACCCCTCCAAAAAAAATAAAAATAAAAAACCTCCTCTCCCCCCTTTCTCTCCTCTAGGCATCCCTCCCCGCGGCAACCACACCCTCACTGCGCATGCGCCTCCCCTCCTCTCTCCCCTCCTGTGCTCCGCCCTCTCTCCTCTAGGCGTCCCTGCCCGCGCTCCCACTGCGCATGCGCGTCATCCCTCTCCTACATCCCCCCCTCTCTCCTCTACGCATCCCTGCCCACAGCGTCCACACCCCACTGCGCATGCGCGTCCTCCCTCTCTCTCCTCTCCTACGCTCTCCCCTCTCTCGCCTCGCGACGCCGACGCAGGCAGCGTCTGCTAGCGAGTTTCTTGGTTGAAAAAACCGACTGCTCGCGCTGCACAACCGTTCACTGGCCATCCCGTATGGGAAACGTGCAGCACCTACAGGGGGCGCAGCAGCGCACTGCACCTATGCGCCGCCAGCGCCGCGAATGGCGACTTGCGGCCACTTCAGTGTCAACTGGCGTGCTACGAGTCGTCGTCTCTCCATCAGCTACGCCAGCGTTGTATGCAAGTGCGACTGCGCGAAGGTGACAGGTATGATAAAACGGGTAGGCTTCCAGAAAGTTAACAGTGCACGATTCTTTTGGGGCCTCAAACGAAGAGAAAAGATTTAAATTTACGGACTCAATCATGTTTTCGATGTAACGTAGCACAGAAGCGCGACAGTGTTTTGAAAGGGCGATTCGTGCGGCCGGCCGGCGTAAAACTCGAAGCATAGACCGTCACCATCGATGTTTGCAAACATTTCTTGCCATTTTGCCTGCTTATTGTTGAGTAAACGATGGCATGTGTGTCTGACATGTGTTAGACAGCCCCTTGCTATGCGCGCAAGTAATACGTACGGTCGCCGAACTGCACGTGTTGCATTTAGTAATGCGTGGCATTTGCGCGAAGTTTTCTGTGCAGTAGTTCAGCTCCGTTTGTAGGCGTTGCTCGGGCTGCAAGAGTCCTTGAGTAAATTTGTGACGTGCCAGCTTTGCACGCGATATCTGAGCTGTCACGTAGCGCAATAGAACGGCGTGGCCCGGCTTTGCTTGCACGTGCAGTGCTGTTAAAGACTATGGCAGTACATGGGAAATAAATCCTGAAATTCTCGCGGTCTGCGACGCAATTTTGCCTGGCACGCGGGACTTCTTCCTGAATGTTACTGTTTACGAACTTCAATACAGCGTAAAAGCAGCAGAAGCGTACGAGGGAGAATTGCTGGATCTGTCGATTGCTTTTCGCCAATTAATTGTGGACTGCAGACTCGAGATCGCTTTCCCGGCTGCCCCTCGGTTCCTCCAGCCCGTTAAAAATATCAGTTAATATGCGTGGAGAGTAAATTCACAGCGAACTAGCTACAGCACGTACTTCATGAACGTGCCCGCGGGATCACTTGCTTTACGCGGCGTACACTAATCCAGTGTTCCCGCCGGTTTCTGAAGCACAGTCACGGCGGAAAACTGAAAAACTTTGTTCCAGGGGCCTAGTTTTTATAGTTATCGGCACAGTTTACGACACAGCAATTCATACGCGACATTGCGAAGCACCGCTAACAACCTTACACGGCTGCGTTCATGGGTCGGCTTCTGCACGGAACACGCCAATTCCTTTCGTTCACTACCGCACCGCGGCGCCACCGGCTCAGTGCACGTTCCCCATATATGGCAATGCATCTTGACCTCCAAGGTGGTGCCGGTGGGAGATTTCTCCTGTGCGTTGTTGAACAATAAAAATTCGCAGTGTGCGCGTTAACTAAAAGCGCACTGCGGGTCTCTGTGTCCAGTCGGAGTCTTCTGTCTCTCATTGCCCATTAGCAGCGATTGGCATGTTCCAGTAGGAAACACCGCTCCATCACTGCGTGCTTTGCGCCTCCTCAGTTTTCTCTCCTGCGCAACGCTGCGATGAGCGCCAGCGTCAACGCCGCCGGCAGTGTAAGCGTTAGCGCCCGCTGCTTCACATCTACACATGGTTCCCTTTAGCGGGAGATGGTGTGATTTTTTTTTTCGCTGTCTCACTATTTTTAATTAGTAAAAAAGAAGTCTAATACAATCGCATATGTTTTTAAAATGAAAACAACACAGTTGTGCCATGTGCAAGAATAATACCACGCAAGAATTGCTATTGGAGGACACTATTTGCTTTCGTTGCAGTAAATAATCAATTCGTTGAAGCGGCTACAGAGGAGTACTCTGCGCGGTTAATTACACTTTTTGATGGCTATTACTTCTTAATTTCCAAGGGGATTTTACACTGCACCATTCACTGCTTTGCGTGTTGACATTACATGTTCGGTCACTTAACATTTATGCGGAGGGATGTCGGAAGTTGTGAATTATTGTTGTATGGGGTTTGTCGCTTGATTGTTTAACGTTCCCCATTACTCTGATATTATAGCAATCATTTGTATCGCATGTTCTAATAGAATCAAACTATATCTTGTACTCCTTCCAATCACTTCTTTTCAGATCTTCTGAGTTTACAGGACAACGTGCTGCGCATAAACGACGTCAGCATGGAAAGCCCGGGAAGCTGACAATGGTGGTGGTCCTAGCTGCTCAAGAACGGCTCTTGAGAATAAAGTGTCTTTTGTATTTTTTGAAACTGTGCATAGCGTTTTCATGCTGTAGTAACAGTGAAACGTCTACGATGAGATGGAAAACGATAACATGAAAAAAGAAAAATCCCCGCATCTCCACGAAGTGAATCATGACGAGTGGATGAAGCTCTGGGTATTGTATGGGTGAGACCATATGCTGCCCTTGTGTTGCCCCATATAATGTAAATTGAGTGACATAAAGTTACATAAACTGACATAAAAAATCGACGGCAAAGCAAGGTCCTAAGGTCCACAATGTCTACGTTGAAGTCGCCGACTAGTATAAAGGGTTCGTGCTTGAAGGTGTTTCATATTGTGCCGTCACTATTACGATTGTTGTTCGTCAGTTGTAAACCTTTTTTTCTTCACATTGGTGTGTATGTGCCACAGGTATGCGGTAATGTGCCACAGGTGATTGAGAGTTTATATCTGCCAAGGAACAGCGACAAACGAAATTGGTAATTTTAACGCCAGTGCACGTTGAAGTCGCCGACTAGTAAAAAGGGTTCGTGCTTCCAGGTGTTTTATATTGTTCTGTCATAATTATGATTGAGATTAGTCTGTCATTACATACTTTTTTTCTGTCTCACACCTTGCGCATTTCCCCGTGACGGACACCGCGGACGGACAAGCCTCGGCCCTAAGTTGCTTCACCCCTAAAATACTTTAAGAAAGGGAACTCGCCTAACATTCTTTGGAGGAGATCTATAATGATGGGAAAGCATGTGTAAATTGTCTTCCAATGATTTTGTGCAGGTGTTGCTTGCAGAAAAGATGTAATCACGGAAAACTCTAGGACCTCGATATTTACGGTGTCTGTGTCGTAGTGCTATGTTAATATTGAGCGCGAGGTACTCCACTGGAAACACTGGCGCCCACGTGGACGTGACGTGCAAGGCAGGAATCAGCGGCTGCTTCGTCTGCTTCGAGTGCACCGACGCACGCTGCGAAGAAAATTTCAGAATGTCACCAGGGCTGCAATTCTGATACAATAGGGAAGATTCCCGCTTCGGCTTTGCGCGCAGACACTTGAAGACACTGCAATACGCAGTCGCCATCTTTGAAGGCTTCGGGTATGATAGGTGAGTTCTCGGTGCCGCCATGCAGGACGTACGCAACGGAACCCGGCTTCCAGTCTTCACATGTGTCCGCAGAGTAGGAAGCTGCGTGAAGCTTCAAGTTTGAAAAGTTAGAAATTGTAAATAGCCAGCGACTGCAACCCGCGCGTGCAGCCGGCCCTTCTGCGACAAAGATTTCTACTTTGGCGTGCTCACTTCACGACGTTTGTGAGGCATATACGAACTCCGAGACCAATCTTTGCTGTTACCACCGCGCGAGGGCAGGGGCCGGCCGCCGCCGCGGCTGCGGTCACTGCCTCGGTGTCGCTGCCACTGGGAGGGGGCACTCACCAGCGATAAGCTGGCCGACCACCTTTGGGCCGTCCGACAAGCCGAAGGTGCCGCCCGGGTCCAAGGACTTCGAGCGGTTAGCCGAGGCACCGCCATCATCATCGACGGAGGGTGGGACGGGACAGGGGTTAATTCTTTGTTTCTTTGTTTCTCTCCCGAAGGAAATTGCCGGATTTTGAATAAAGTTTTTTCATTCATTCATTCGGCGTGGGTCTGCAATATTCGGTAAGTTGCCGAAAGCGCACAGTGCGACGCTCGCCTGTGTACGCTGTCCCGCTTATTTCGCAGTTCTCCTGGTCCATACGTTGCCCACCTTTACGTCCACCCAAAATTGGGTTCACCACCAAACTGAAGTTGGCCCATCCATCCCCTCTTTACTTATTTTATATTGAGCCACAGCAATTCCTGTCGGAAAGGTGCCACGCCTTTTGCGTTGTCGACAGGATTTTGTCACACCGTAATTTCTGGAGAAGTTGCCAAACATCTTGCGCACTATAGCATCCCTTTGTGATCTCTACACCTAGTTTTTGCACCACTTTGCAGATACTTGGTGCTAAATCTTCTCTCTTTTGCGGCAATTCCTAGCCCATGCAATTCTTGTGGGCTGCAGCTGTTTGGAGAACTAGTCCAGCAAACTTTGTTGCGATGTTTGCTTCAATTCGCGTTGTGCGATGTCAAATGTTTTGCCTCGTAGGCAGCTATTCCGTCTCACAGCAGTCAGAGAGCCTGTACATGGTTTAAAGCAGGGGTCGGCAAACCGCGACTCGCGAGACAATTGTCTGCGGCCCCCCAGCCTGATATGAACCCCCCCCCCCCCCCTTCATTTGTCACTACCTATCTGAAGCCCGACGTAGCAGTTGTTTTCCAATTCCAAGTGCGACTTTTTTTCCAATTATGTATTTTGTCAATTTCCCGAATTTGTTCTCTTTACCTGCGAAAATTGTCCTCCCCCCCAATTCACCGTTCAGCCCTCGCTATGTCGGCTTCATGCAGAGTGGGCCCTCTGCTTCAAAGGTTTGCCGACCCCTGGTCAAATTCTTTGGTCTAGCACGTTTTGGTCCTGTAGACACTGGCATGTTCACTAGAATGAAAAAAGAGCTCCAGGAATCTTGTTAAAAAAGAATTTTCACGACACGCCATATGCTAATGTTTGCCATAGCGTCAACTGACAAATTTATGAGATAAAAAAAAGCAGAAAGGGAAAATCCACCCGCTACGCTGGTCTAATGCCGAGCCAAAGGTCGAGGGATCAAATCCCGGCTGCGGTGGCCTTATTTTCGGTGGAGGCGGAAATCATTGAGGCACGTGCACTTAAATTTATGTGCACGTTAAAAAACCCTCAGGTAGTCGAAATTCCCGAAGCCCTCCACTGCGGTGTCCCTCATAATCATATCATGGTTTTGGGACGTTAAACTACAACAAGTGATTATTGTCAGCGGGAAGTTGCTAACTGAGGAGACCGCTAAACGCAGAGTGCTACGCCACTTGAGTAATTAATAGAACTCAACGTGCAAAGATTCACAAAAAGGCAAATTAGTTTTGCTGACACAAGTTGCCGTACGCTCCATTTTTCTTAAAGTTTTGAAGAAATTCTTTTTGAAAAGTTTCGATCACATCCACGCAACAACAGTTACTTGTGATTACACTTATAAATGCTCACATACGCTGAGCCCGCGCGCTCGTTTAATTTAGGCTTCATTATGGTATGTCCCATTTATTTGTACATACAAAATGTAAAAGTGTATGTCAGATAGTTCGCCCTCGGGGATTGTCTGGATTTCATGCAAGAAGCTTTCTGCGGATACCCCATCTCGGTCACCGCGTGCAATTGCGCGTCACTGTGCATATTTCATAAACAAATAGCACCTGTCAACAACACCGTGCTTCCTTTCGTACAACATTTTATTTCAACTCTAAAAACTTCCCTCGGTTGCGTAAAGCGCCGACCGCCAAGCTACGAGAAGCACGTCGGCGTTATCCTATTTGGCACGCAAGAGAAACGCGCTTGATATAGGGTGACTTCGTAACTCCTCGCCCCCCAATATTGGGGAGGAGAGAGGGTCGGGTTGTTTGTTACGTCTGTAGTATGGATATTTGATGACTCAGTGCTCCTATTATGTAATGCCGTCCGCCGCAGGGGAGTACAGGCTATGGTGTTCGGCTGCTGACCCGAAGGTCGCGGTGTTCGATCCCAGCCGCGGCGGTCGCATTCGATGGAGGTGCAGTGCTAGAGGCCCTTGTACTGTGTGATGTCAAAACACGTTAAAGAACACCAGATGATCCAAACTTCCGGAGCCCTCCTGTACGGCGTCTCTCATAATCATATCGTAGGTATGGTACGTAATACGCAAGATATTATTTTGTAATGGTATATATTATCTATTTTGCCATTGTAAACGATGTAGCATAACGGCGTCACCTGTTGGAGCGCACCCTTTTAGACAAAGAAGCGCATAATAAATGCCCTCTGCGCAGTTCAGCCTTTCGCACCCTCGTGTTTCACTTAACGAGCAGACGCTGTGTGGTTGGGAGCTTGTGGTGCAGTGTCTTGCCTTTATAACTGCACATGGCATCGTCGCCCCGTGCTCCGTTTATTGACCGCAACTGCAGCACGGCGGCACGCAAATGAATCGGCCGTGCAAATATCGAGCGGCCCAGGCAGCACTGACTACCACGCTCGTTAAAAGCTAGCACTTGAGACACGGCTGACGAGGACGCGAGAGCGCGTTTTTCTTCAAACTAAACGTATACGCTTACGCGCTGATTACGTGCGAATTGGTACATCCAGGGGCCCAGTCATGCGCTTTAAGCATGGCCAGAAAAAATTGAAGGACACTTTGTAAATTCCAAAATGTGTTCGGCGAAAGCCTGTAGCCAATGAACTGACTATATTTTGTTAGTTTTTTGTGCATGACATTCCCAGTGGAATGGCATTTTTCTTCGCAATGTCTGTGCTTGCCGCCTCTATGCCCTCTCTATCCATTTAATCAAGCTGGTGGGGCTGGCCACTATGAGGCCACGACTGTTTGCTGCCGGTCCTCCTATAATCGAGGGGGGTCGTGCTGCTAGTACGAACACGGTGGCGATAAGGGAGGGTCTTGCCGATTGGCGTGCATGAGGCATGCGCGCGCGCGCTCTCCGTGGTCAGGGTTTCACTCGCGCGCCCCGTGGCGGCGACCCATTGACTCGTTCGTCCCCGCAAGAGAGAAGAATTACGTGATTACTGAGAGAGTGTAAGGGGGGAGAGGCCACGGCTGGTGCCGTTCCAGGGCACGGACGGACATACGCCTGTATGCGACATTAACGGCTTGTGCCTTAAAGCTACCGATCGGTAGTCGATGCTTTTGAGATCATGACAGCTCTATAATTAGCGCAGCACGCGGTCTGGAATTCACATTTATTTTTCAAATTCAGCTACAAACCACTTGCTCTTCTCTCGACGGATGATGCCATAAACCAAAAACTCGTGTCGCGGAAAATTTTCTCAGCGCGGAATTGTTGGCACTTTAGCCGCAGCCATTCAAGGTTAGAGACGCGCGCACGCAGTATCGTGTAGTGTTGCAACATGGCGACACGTCCACCATGGATTGGTGGATTGCTTCCGCGAGGCAGAGCATGGCAGAAGGCAACGCGATCGGTCTGAACAACCGCGTGCCCTCGTTGCGTCTCCGCTTTGATAATACGCCTGCCCGCTTGCGTGCTCCGAGTTCGGTGTGAACGTGCGTTTACACCACCGCGGCCGCGCTGGCACGGAAACTAAGCCACTAATCCGATGAAAACAAAAAGTGCTGAAGGTCATTACGCGCGCTGACGGATGGAGTCTTGCCCCCCTTGTCATCCCCCCCTTCCTGAGTAGCTTCGTACAGCGTTCGCTGGTACGAAGGGACAAAGTAAAACACTTGCCGCGTGCGACAAATCCGGGTAACTACTCCGCTCGTACGTGATGGATTCTGAAGAAAATTGCTGCAGTGGATTCTTGAGACTCCACTAATGAAGTCATTCGATGGTTACTTCAAAAGTGTTGCAGGGCTCCTTTAAAATTCCGCTTGCATTTGATCTACGCCTCACGCAACCTAATTCAATGTATTTTTTCAATATGCAACACATTGAAAATAATTTATTTTCGCATATGTCACGTCAATGAGTCACGCCATTTAAATGCGCGTCCGCAAATCCTTTTGTCACGCAATTACACACTGTCCGTACGACTGCGCTACAGTGCGTCGAAGGCGGAAGCGATGTATTATCTCTCGTTGAGTTGAGACGACGCCTCCTCTAGACAGATGCCCACCGCGTGAGCCAGAAACCTGCTGTCCTTCCCCTTCCCTCCTTCCTCGTTTCTAATGAGGGTGGTAGCTGGCGATCCTTGGGGTGACCGCTTGCAAAACACATGTGCTTGTGCGCACACTACCACTCCCTACGCCACACCCCCCCCCAGCCCCATTGAAAACAAGACGGTGGAAGGTGGCGCCATCCCTTGGCCAGCGACGACAACTCAAGGCAGCACCGCTACGACGGGTTATCATGCGACACCACAGGCATCTTTCTAGAGGAGGCGCTGGTCAGAAAATCGATGAGAGCTACACGCAACGCTCGAGCAAGAAGAACTTGAAAATACCTACAGGGCTTGCTTGCCTTTTTTGTCACCGTCGCACGCATACCCTCGTGTAATTGCGATGCGAGGAAATACTACGTCACATGTATAGAAGGATGAAACTGAAGTCACATTCGAAAGCAAACGCAGTTAGTCAAATATTTAGCACACATTTTATCAATACGCCAGGGGGCTGTCGGCTTATGCGGGCAGCTTGAATTGGAAGCTACGGTGTTAAAAAAATGGGGAAGAAAGAGGAAAGGGCGTCGAACGCACGAGCTTCGACTGCCCACTTAAAAGATAATTTGAAAGTACAACGAAATGCCTACATAAAACGCCAACTTGTCAACAGCAGATACCTGGCATACAAAACGGTTTCCATACAAGCAAAGCTTGCGATCAAACAATGCTTGTATTCTTAGACCATGTGACATCGAAAAAACTTGAGAGTCCACTTATAAGATCAGGCAAAGGCATTTTTGATTTGTACCTATTGTGCTCATCAAGGTTTGAAGCTACCTGGACACTGCAACAGCATTTGTTTCAAAAAGGCTTGAAAATAAAAAAAAAATATTATTGATATCTCAAAAAATTGTTCAATAAACATCTCATTCAGAATAATAGCGTATTGTTTTGTTTGTGTGCTTTTCCTGCTAGAATACTACAAAAATCTCCGGCAATAGGGATCCTTCAAAAAAATCAGTGCGATGGTACTAGAGGAAAAGAAAAGTTAATAGCTATTCGGCCCTTTTGTAATTACATATTCTGTAGCGGTAGCCAGCTAAACAGGATGAGATACATCAACGGCGGCAGTAATTAAAAAGGTAAGCTCATTAACGTTTTTTTTTATTTTGCTTGGATTGAGGGTCGAGTCAAATGAGTTGAAGCCCTTGCCGCAAATAGCCCACAGCTGCTTTGAGACTTCCAAAAATTGGTCGCAGGTAATTTCACCAGACTGATGAAATCCGATCAGTTTCGCCGGCGGAACCGAAACGAAAACGCAGGACAGCGCAAGGGGTGTATGCTTTCGAGATGCACAGAACAAGAGACCATCGTTATACAAATTACTGTTGCTCTTTGGCCATCAAATGGCCCTTGCGCCATAAAACAGCATATATCTTCGTTATACAAATTATCCGCCGACTTCACTTCTTGGCTGCATAGGCTGCGCTTTGCATAATAGCAAGCATGGCGCGTGCAGGTTAATGAATGCAGATGAGCTGACAGCACATCAATGGTTTTCCTGAACAGTGATGTCATTCTGGTCATCTGCTGCTTTCGCTCATTGGCGTCCCGGTGTTGGTCTCACCGGTAGCCTTGAGATATCAAGTTCAGACCTTCATTGAAGCTTTGTGCACATCGCCCACGTTGCGCTGCCACCATGATCAGTTCACCTGAGTATCAATGCTGTTCCTCCTCACGCCGCGGGACACCAGAGTTCGAGACTCATTCCCGTGTAGCTCTCGGCCCAACAATCTCTTCGCTATTCGTCTCCGCTTGTGAATGAATTAATGAAACATTTATAGCAGGAAATGGTCCAGTTGAACGCAATTACAACGATACCGGCTCTAACAATATATCGGGTATAACTATGAGAAGCTGATGCACCATCATATTTTGTAGGTTTTCTATGGTGATATAACTCGCTTACAGCAATGCCCGCATGTCATATTATCGGTTAAACAATGAATTCTGGCTGTTGCGTGTCCATGCTGAAAGGTAATGGAGCGCGAAATCCTTAAAAAGAAAGAAGAAACGAAAAATTCAAGCTGCTGATGCCCCGCTCACACCTCGACAGTCCCCCAGGCCCTTCAGAGTCGCGTTATGCTTCCCTGCATTGCGGTCTGGCACTGCGGCAAAACTTACTTTTGAAATCTGTTACGGCGGGGCAGTGGTGGTGGCTTCGGTAAATACACTGTCCCACAAGCAATTCGAGTAAAATGTTGAAACTATGAAAAGTTTCCGCATCCGAGATTTCAGAGGTCACACAATGGCTCTATGGGGCTTGTGGCATCCCCATGAAAGCGTCCGAATTTGCAAGCATGTCCGAAAAATCGACAGCATTGTCATCCTTATCACTGATGTCTGTTGGCATATCCCGTCCGATAAAATAGTTTCCTCACAACAGCTTGCGATGCCCCTATCTCGCTTTGTTCTTTTCGTGCAATGCGTTTATAGCAATTATTGGTTATAACAATGATATTTCCGTGGCACTTGAGTATTGTTATATGTGGTTTTGACTGTATGTTGAATAAGTGAAGGACAGGGCTGGGCAGAGATACTAAGAAAAGTAATCCAGAATACAGATATCGAAATACATGGATTTCAAGCCTAAACTACAGATACTGAGATACATTTGTCTTTGACGTAGCGGGATCTTTCGGAGATACTTTTGCAAAGACATGAAAAAATGTATTCGGGAATAAAGATACAGCAATACTAATACAGCAACACTTTTCATTTTATTTTGGCGGGTGCTAATACACCGTGAGAGATTTAAGTGCAGTATAATGTTTTGCAGTATAAAGTTGCACTGCATTGAAAATTGAAGTTTTTTTATTCAAATATAAAGAAGCCCCCAGCGCCATCAATATTGTCACGTGGTTGTGATGTCGACGAAGGCAACAGTCGGCGTGTGTCAAAGAAGAAACTCTTTATTAGGCCGAACTTGCGGCCGAGAAACTGAAGGTCAGACTATAGCAATACACGCTGGCACTGAGAGCGGCGAACAGAGCGTCGGCCGTCCATAATCTGATCATCGCTGGAACGCACCAGCTTTTATACATCACGCGTCGAACATTCTGGCCTTATCACTGGTCGTCGCAAGCTCTGGAATAAGCTAGAGTGTTCGCGTCTTGTGCGCAATCTTAACACAACGATCTACAATAATCGTGAAGCTTCTAGAACAATCAGCCGCGGTTTGCGATGAGCATACGGACAGTCTTTGTGGGCGAAAACCGAGTACAACAAAAAGGAAAATAAGAAACGCGCGTGGCAATATATTACTGAGAAGAAAGAGGTGTGACAAAGCACATAATTGGCAATAATGACCTTATAACAGGTATCAATTTCAATAAAAAAGTTCACAATTTCATAGCAGGAGTAACAAGCTTTAGACACCGAAATCGACATACTTGGGGACAAAAATGACCTATGCGAAAAATAGCATTGTTCAAGCAAATTACTCGAATCACCAACGAACACTAGTGAATTCAGAAAAAGTATAGATTCATTTCGCACATAAGATATGTTTTGTTGAGAAAGTTACTCTATTAGTTGCACTTAAGCAACCGGAGATTCTCAAGTAGGCTGTCTTCTAGACAGCGTCGGTTTGTCTTCAACACAAGACTTGAGAAAGAAAAAAAAGACGTATAGTAGCTCCACAACTGTGAAATCTGAGGAAGTGTGTCGCACGGACACCCAGTGATTCCCGTTCGTAGAGTTCTCACAGCTCCGTTTACCAAAGCGTCAATGACACCAATGTTTCATGTAACCATGTAGGGTTTCCCCGGCACGAGTTGAATCTTGGTAGACACATTCCCATACTCGGTGTGCGACATGTGCTCTTCTGTTTGCTGCGCTTTATCGACATCCTCCTTGTTACGGCAGTTGCGATAGACCTAGTCTGCAACGAGTTGCGTCAGGTTAGTTCCCCCTTCAAATGTAGTCACGTAGCGATTCAGCAGCGCAGAGGGCAGCGCAGAGGGAGGGGCATCTGCTCGCTCGGCGAGGCAGTGGCGCCCTCTCTAGCTACCAGCTGTAGCACTATGTTTGCGAAACGTTTTAGCCATTTTAAGTTTATTAATGCGGTTACTTCCTGTCTATTTCTGTTAAATACATCATTTCAGACCTTCTTCCTTCATATTAATCCAGCTTTGAGCACTGTTAGCCTTTTTTATGACCTGGAGTGAGCGCTTTACTGTGAGCATGGTCACGCCACATGAGATGTATAGATGGACAAGACGGGCTCCTTCAAGTGCTCCGCACTGAAATGCATATCTGCCGGTGCAGACGAGCACAAATTCGTGTTATAGTGAATAAATGCTGCCCTCATTGGCGGATTGTCCGGCAGTGTGGTGATATCCATTCTCGGGTCACCTATGTACCGAAACAATTTCGCACTCACGTAGGTCTCTTCTGACCGTGGAGAAGACGAAGTCGGTTCCATCTGCGGAATCATCAGTTGTCTGGCTCGGTCGGCGCCACGCCAGATGTCTGGGCATTTTCCGATCCCTATAAACTGGCTAAAATCACATGCGGGCAATGGAGCCCAATGTGTGAGAACTGCACAATTCAAACAGTGCCTTCCTAATATCACGTTAGTTTGGAGGTGAGAGGGTTTTAAGCCGTCCCAGGTCGCTCCTACCAGCTCTCTAAATAGACGTGGAAAACCGGGACAGCTGCTCAGAGCGCCCGATCAGAGACTACAGCAAGCACTTATCGCCAGGGCCGAAAGGGTGACTTAAATAATGCTGTCGCCACCAGCACCCAACATGCGCAACACCAAGCCGCAACAGGCGAAGTCGGCTTTTGCGGTGGCGGAAAGTCGGCTCCGACGGTGGCGGAGCCTGGTAGCACAAATGACAGTTTCAGGCTTGTAAATCCATTGGGAACGCACCCTGACCCACTGGAGGGTTGGCTGAGGGCGCGACAAAGATGCAAAAAGAAGAGGACGTAGAAAGAAAAAGTCACAGTTTCGCCGCAAGGGCGAAGCAATGCATGCGATCGACGAGCAGCTCGATACTTTGCAGCATAGGTCGGCACTTTAAGGGAGTACTCACTCAAACTCACTCACCACAATTTTTTTCAGCCTTCGCACTCACTCACGTTCACACTCACGTCCACTCACACTCATGAGTACTCACTCATACTCAACTCACCACGTTCAAATGAGTGTGCGTGAGTGTGAGTTGAGTGCACTCATGAGTGAGTGTGTCGAGCTCCATAGGTCGGCACTTTAAGGGAGTACTCACTCAAACTCACTCACCACAATTTTTTTCAGCCTTCGCACTCACTCACGTTCACACTCACGTCCTCTCACACTGACGAGTATTCACTCACGTTCACACTCACGACCACTCACACTCATGAGTTCTCACTCACGTTCACACTCACGTCCACTCACACGCATGAGTACTCACTCATACTCAACTCACCACGTTGAAATGAGTGTGAGTGAGTGTGAGTTGAGTGCACTCATGAGTGAGTGTGCCGAGCTATGCTTTGCAGCTTCCCGCTGACGCACAAAGAAGAACGCTTGAAAAAGACGGGCGGGTATACAATTTTGGCCGAACCGGCCGCTGTGAGAACATTAAGAGATGATGTGTGCTCCTCAGGAGTGCTCAGGCGATTTCCACTTGTCTTCCCATGGCGAAGAGCGTGGGTGCCTCTAGCTAGTTGAAACATAGTGACATATTCTTTTTTGATACAGAAGAAAGCAGACGGGGCATTGTGGAAGCCTTAAACGTTGATTGTCACGAACATGTAAGATAAGCGAAGTACGCAGGATGTTGATGGCGCACAGTCATTATGGTGATCGTGGGACTTTTATCTTTACTTTGCCGTCATCCCTTTTTGCAGTCTTTTCTCCCGCGCTTTTGTTATATACTGTCGATGTATAGCCTATATTGATCACTTGGATAGGTTCAGCGTGACTTGGACGAAGACAGGAGACACGCAGAACACAGACGAGCGCTGACTTTCAACTGAGTTTATTTGCACTTCAACAAACCTTTTTATGCACCAAACTCTGCCCTGTATTAACCAATACACAGAAGAGCAAGGTTAATACGCGCAGGTTTTGGTGCATAAAAAAGGCTTGTTGAAGTGCAAATAAACTCAGTTGAAAGTCAGCGCTCGTCTGTGGTCTGTGTGTCTCCTGTCTTCGTCCAAGTCGCGCTGAACCTATCCAAGTGTGCATCAACTCGCCCAAGTCAAAGTGCTATTGGAACATATATTGCTCGTTTGCGACAAATAGAAATTGTCGTAACTCAGCGCTTCTGTCTTAGTCCTTCTTTAGCTGGCCTTCCGTCTTTTGCGCTGCTTTTATTTGAAGCATCTATAGAAAAGCCGTCGCTTGTCTTTAATTAGGCCAGCAATAATTGAAACTGGTCCCCGAGAACTTGGGATAATTTTTTCTCAGAATAATAGCCGCACTGTTCTCTGCTCTCATTTAAAAAGTTCTTTTTTTTTACTATTTGCGTTTGTTTGGATTTTCATGCACGTGTTAATTTGCTGTGCAGTGACCTTTGCCTCTACGCGCTGACATTCTGTGCATGTGGAGTTGCGTTGTGGCTGGTTGGGTGTTCGTACAAAATCACGTCGTTCTCATGCTTCAAATAGCCATTCATTTGTGAGCCGGCGCGTCTACTGCTACCCAAATGTCTCTGTTCTCGTGTTTACAAATGAAGCTTTTTTTTAATCACAGATTCCGTAGGTAGCGTTTTTGTACGCGAAAAATGCGGCGCTGAACGCGGCATCCAAAGTGCACCCGTCACATAGGAATTTGTATGCGCCGTTTTTCAACAATCGATGATCTCTCAAAATTGGGCAGAACACAATACGTCGTCTCACTAACAGATGACGATAGGTTTTTCTTTTCGTCAAGGTTGCTTCACATTTCATGTTGCCACATGTTAGGTTCTTGCCTGAATATGAAAGTGTTGCCTTACATTCCGGTGTCTGGCCGGGAACGTGAGGTATTAGGCACGATGCAACTGTGCAGGTGGGCCCTCGCCCCTTCGCCCTCAACCGATCAGAAACTTTCTGCTTCCTCCGGGGAGGAAAGGGCACTAAATCGTTTTGAGCGCACTGCGCCATGTTTCCATTGAGCAAGAAACAAAGAAAATCAGGGCAGCTTCGAACTACAGTGGTGCCAATCCTGATGGCACGCGCTCCGGGTGCTACAGATGTCTATGCTATATGTGGTTTTGCATGCGTTAATATCATCATCAAGCTGCCCGAAGACCAAGAAGAACAATACTTATTTGAGCTTTGCTATATAACATATAGCATAGCTCAAATGGCTATGCTATATGTTTTTTCTCCTGCGTTACGCCAAGTGATGACGACGGCATACGATCACAGCCAAGGCATACGATCACAGCCCGGCCCCCTAGAGTGATCTCCAGTTAAAATAAACGGATACAGGAAAACAGAAAAGATGAAACTAAATAGAAAGTAAGAGCGCCACCCATTCCGCATTTCCTTCAGGCTTGACAGTACTAGCGCGAAGCTTCCATAACTTTTTTTTTAGCCCTGCGTCTCCTCAATCATGAATTATAATTCATTAGCCTGATTTTCACTTGTGAAGTTGGCGGTGGTATTATTACTTTATTGGGTTGCATAACGTAATAGCAACTGCAAATAAAAAGCTTCGCACACGCTATGAACGTTCGCACCGACGGTGACGCCGTCGTCGTGCTGTCTTGGGGCCTCGCTGAACGTGCTAAGGACGAACGCCTTAGACGCCTCATCACTCGTGAAAATTGGTTGTCTGCGGCGTCAACACGACTGATGCAAAAAATTGTCATCGTTTGATTACGTTACCACATGACGCCAACATGGCATCACATGGTGACGTCATCACGTGACATCATAGCTTGGTACGAAGTGCGCCGATCACAGAGGCAGTGCAAAACTACGTGATGTGCCTCCGATCCTAGAGGCAATGCAAAACGAAGTTATGTAACAGAAAGCTTTCCGAAGGGGTCGAGGTAGGATCAATAATGGCCTTCGAGTCGCCTTAGGCGAATGCATATGGGACTGTGCGAGTTTTTCCTGGCGCCATGCTTGAAGCATAAAGAGAGGACAGATAAGAGACAGAGAAGCGCCAACTGCCAGCTGTTTGTTGGTGGTTAAAGCTGGAAAACAAACTAAACTTCAAAAGCCTGCGAGGTGTGACGTCCTTTCTCTACGTGAACGTAGTATTCTCACTTCTGCACTCTAAGAAAAAGAAAGTGTTAGTATTCGTGGCGATCCAGTCGTGACTTGCGATGTAGATTACTCGATAGACACGCCTTAACGCCCTTTTACTTGCCACGACTCTAAGACGAGAGTATAATGGCATCAAAGAGAATTCAGATGTCTCTATATAGGGTTGATACGTGAACTATAAGGACTCGCAAATAAAGAGACATATGACTGTTGCTCTTTTTTTTTTTTGGCTGTACGCTATTGTAGGGAAGATTTATAGCAAAGCGAAATTGATATCAATGGAAATATACCTTCGTTTATACGTAGTTATACAATACATGAACGAGTGACATTTTTGAATTGGAGCCGTATACTACCAATCAACAGTTGCATAGAGTACAGAGGCATATTTTTTTGCCTTTCTGTAATTACTATATTAGCCGCGCCATGTACATTTCCAGAAACGGGTCGTTTACCTGTGAAAATATTTTCATTGCCCGACGCGGCTGTTCTCAAAACTGTAACTACGTGTACCATAATTAAACAATTCTGATTGTCTTCCATGGTATTCTACCTAAACGAACATACATAGCACCGCTTTCACTAACTCAGCCGCGACGTCGTCGAATGACCTGTATTTGGTATGGGCTCTACATTTGCTTGGCTAATATGATTGCCATGCAAATAAGAAGTTTGCGCTTCAATAATTGCATGTCAATTGTACTTTGGAACTTGGAACTGAGCGAGCTAACGTTGACATTTCTTTTGCTTATTGCAGAGAATTTACGGCTCATTACTGTAGTAAACAAAAGTCGAACTATAAAAGTCCAACTCCTCGACTATCCGAGTGCTAGCAGTTGTGCACATTATGTATCGTGTTTGCTTGGTCGCTCTTGTCGTCGGCTTCCTGGAGCCATCTATTGCTGCATCCCAGGAAAGCAGCGATGTGCCAGATAGCTTTAAGGTGCGTAACTGTTTTGACAATACGGCGGGAGACAAGTTTACACGTTCAACGAAAGGTTCGACTTCTGGCACCATTGCACTTCTGAAGTAGCTTGAGAGGCGCCTTAAATTCGGGAAAATACTGATCAAGGAGAGCCGTCACTAGTTTTTAGTGGTGTTGTAGCCGTGTTGCTTCGTTTCATTTAATATTTTGCATGTTTCGATATTTTCACGGGTATTGAAATGTCACTCCTGCATGGGCGCCAAAGTGACACCTAATGGATGAAGACGACAACGGGGTGGCTTTAGGCTTAGCCTAAAGCCACCCTGTTGTCGGAACCATGAAGCCGAAGTGTCAGCAGCAACGAGTGGGACAGTGTGTTCAGCATCATTGGCGGGATTTAAGATGGGCTGAGGCGCCTGGCTGGTGGTTCGGGATACTAGGACGCCCATGTTGGCAAACTGTTGGTGCACGACGGCTTGAATTAGCGATATTGTTGGCAAGTTGTCTCGCGCAGGGGTCTGATACGTAGCGGTAGTCGTGGCTTGTAACTCCCGGCGAACAATCCTTGTGATGGTAGTGGTCACCAGCGGAGGCGGCGCCACAGGGGTCCTCGCACGAGGAAGTCGCAGCGGTGTTCGAGGGTCGGTTGAAGCGTTGTGTAAGCCGGGCGCTTTTAGTCTGGAGCTTCAGTCTGCTCTAGATTCAGCCCCACAACACCAAAAAGAAAAAAAAACTGTCGTCTTCATAGTTTAGCTGGCATTTCATGATCCGTGCTGGAGTGAAATTTCCACACCAGTGAAAATATAACACTTCCCACGGGGATCACCAGGCGTTAAGTAAACAATTTCTGCGAGTGCGTCCCGGCAATTCACGTTAAAAGCTAAAGTTCATCTTCAGCCATTTTTATGCGTGCGGCATGGGCGCTGCTGTCACCGCAACCTGTCATGACTGTGGCGGTGGAGAAACAATTTGGCATAGCCCGTGTACCTGCTTCAATACAAGGCATCAAGAAATCGCTCACCTATGGCCTCCACGATTCTGAATAACGGCCTCTGTCGGAAGAATGAAATGAATTCTGTAGCACAGACAGGGCATAACGCCGCGTGATGAGAACGTGCAGTCACTGCTGTGCGCTATTGCAATTCACTGGCCTTAGTCATCGCATCTAATGGCGCATCCCTTCATGTTATGTTTCAGTTTGTCACTGTATCTATTTACGCCCACTTTCCAACCCATACTTCTCCACCCTTGTTCTGTGTAGTAACCGGATTCTCGCAAAATGGAAAGGCGAGCTAGTTGGTAGTGATTCATAATGGCGCAAAGTAGTGCAAAAAAAGACGAAGAGAAGAAAGTGAACACCACAAGCGCGATTCTCGCGTTATCTTAAGAGTCATATTTTTCCTCCTTCTCTTCCCTTTCTCTGTCTTATGAGGGTAGTAGTTCGGACCAGTCGGTGTAGAGTTATTACTAGAGACCGGATTATAGGCAAATGCCTATTTTTTTCCTCGCGTTCCTATCGCGCCACTTTGATATATGAGCATGAATAAGCGGTAAAGGAGGGCTTTTATAGTGTTTTTATAGTGCCTATAAATGCCTATTTTTGGGGTTTGTGCCTAAATGTCTATAAATGCCCATAAATGCCTATTTTCAAAATTGGTGCCTATATGAACGCTATTTAGCTTCAAATTTTCCTTTCGAGTACAGTTTGAGACCGTAATTCATGTTACCGGGCAAAATTGACGTTTCAGAACTTTATGGGGTTCCCTAGTTCAACAAACATCCGGGAAGCAACCGGTAGCAGCAGTGAAATGGGACGCGCCGGTCACCTTACCCCACCGCACTGACATGGCGCGAACGGTTGGAGCAGGGGAGAGGAAAAGACGCTATTTCTGCAACCCTAAATGGGAGCACGTCCCAGCGTGTACAGTGGAATGGGGAGAGGAAAATAAAGGCGGGAAGAGGAGAGGAGAAGAAGAGGAGAGTGGGGTCTATGGCCGAGGACGTGGCGGGCGGCTTTTACCGCCGGTTTTCCAGTTCAGTGTTCCCATGGAATTGAAGCACCTCCTTGAAGACTTGGGCGTGGTGGGGGGGCAGAAAACATGAGGTGCCTGCGCGCAGCAGCAGGAATATGCAGAGCGAATGTGAAACCATGGAGCGCCGTCAGGGGAAAGTAGAAAGTAGGTAAAAAAAAATCAGATGTGCACATGGCTTTTGTTTCGTTTGTAATTTACTCTTAAAGGGCGCTTCACCAGGTCACATGAGAAATTTTAGTCAGATACTGGAAGTGTTCGCGTGCCAAATGAAGAGCTTTGTACCACAAGAACTTTTCAATTGGTTCATTACGAGCCACGAAAGCATGATGCCGGTCGGTGAGCTTGAAACCTTTGCCACTCGCAAGCCAAATTCCTTCCCTGCCCTCTTCGGTATCAGAGAAACTCGGAGCCGGAAGATCACACGACGTTGACGCATCAACACGCCATGCACACGCAAGATTACACTATGTGTACATGACATGCCCAAGCCAGATCGTGCGCACAAGTGGTGTTGTATCGTTTCGGCGTTCGCTATGTAGTGTACTGCCTGTTTCTGTGGGATGGATCTGTCTATGCGTTTGGAGAGGCTGGCATGGATCCTGTATCCTTACCACGACACAGCGCGTCGCAGAGCTGGAACTGCTGTAAGGGACGATGCACCAAAAACATGCTAAGCGTTGTCAGGGCTGGCGCGGGCAAGACGCGGGAACGGCGAAAACACGAACACAAAAGAAATATAGGCAGCTAAGTCTCGCATCACTCTCGATTAGAAGAAAAAGCTAAAGAAAAACGTGCACACATTCCCCTTGTATGTTTTAATATTTCTATTAACTTTCGTTCTTCTGTTCAAGCAACAGATTGCACAAATTACTCATGTAGCCTCGAATAATTCTCGCAGTTTCATGTACTACTGTGACATACGCAGGACCATTCCTTGTTGAACTTCAGCTCCCCCCACATTGGTGCGCGCGCCGGTGAGATAAATGGCACGAGGCATTCAGTCTGACATTTCACCTCCATCCGGGGAGTGTAGCGTTGCAAATCTTGGCAGACGTGAACGTTAGCGTAGTGCATGCATTACACTTCTAGCTCAAAACGCTCAAACCTGGTAAGCGGCCCTTTATGGTGTTCACACAAAGATGACATATTGACCCTGCGCTATTAGACCCGGCCAATACGAGGCTAACAGACCCTTCTGGCCTTTTAGCGGTCTGGCTATTGAATCCTGTGCTGCCCTTCCCAGCCAAGCCGAAAAGAAGCAGACCCAGAAGCGTGTTTATTCGATGGTGGACAGTTAACTTACCATTCTGGACAATAAAAGGAGAGACCGTGTTCTGGAAACCGTGCCCGAAAAGGGACCATTGCATGGCTTAGTTAAATCATTAACGCCTTTGTACAATCATAAAATATAACATTTGTTTGCTTTTCTGTCCTAGACCAGGTCGTGAACATCCTTATTTGAAAATTTGAGTTTTTGTAAAAATTTATTGTGCCTATATTTACGATTTTGGGGGGCCTAAAACTGCGTTTTTCCTGCCTATTTTTGGCGCCTAAAACACGATTTTTAGTGCCTAAAAATCCGGCCTCTAGTTATTACTGAAGGGGTGTGAAGCGCCAGACCCTTCACCCCTCCTCCCCCCTAAGTAATAGGGAGTTTTCGAATAGGGCCCCCAAAAGTTCAAAGCACTGCGTGTGCTCGCTTTGGGTAAAGCAGGAGCTAAGAGGTTTCGAGTAGGGCTCCGTGATGCTTTGGACACCCTCCCTATTCGTGGTAATTCTAGTCTTGGCCGAGGGCCGTGGCTTGAATGGGTGCCGTCATGTTTGTTTGACTCAAAGCTTTTAGGGCAAGCTTTGAGGCTCCCGAAAATTTGAGAAATAGCGTCGCGAACCCAAAACCCAAATCCTGTTGAGGTCTCGCGCACGTGCAGTGGCCCCGATGCTATTATTCGGGGGGCCCCGGAACGATTGGGACCCTTATTCGAAAACTCCCTAGTAACTCTGTCTTATCTTTGGGGCGCCTAAGTGGGAAAATCGATGCGAAAGTGAGATTTCCAAATAGCCGTCCCTCATTGAGCGCCTAACGATATTACAATGCAGTGCGCACAAAGAAAAATTCGTATAAAGTATCAATAGTGTTTTTTGCTGGAATCGCGAACAGATGTGTTAATGGAAGTTCAGAAAGATAGGAAGGTTTGAATCGATAAGTCGTGGAACACAGATTGTCGCTGCAGCCGATGTTTCGACGGAAAAGTTTGTAGTCGTCAGAGCAGTAAATGAGTTCATTCGCAGCCTGCTTATGCATGCCCTGCTCACGCTCCCACATCATCAGTGGAAACTAAGGATTGTTTGCAGACACCGGTGGAAAACTGCCATAGCGTATGTGGAGTGCAACAGCTCGGATATGTTTGAAATCACTTGAAGGCCACAGTACTGAGGACTGCGCTACCTGTTACTACATTAACGCTGCCCGAGTTACGTTATCAAGGCGAAAAATTTAGATACCCCACCAACCGCGAAATTTGACCGTTGGCGTGCAGCGGCAGCGCGGTCCCGTGGCGCCGGGCGCGAGTGCTGCAGATAATCATCCTCACCAGTTGACGCCACCATATGACGTGCGATCACGTGACAGAGTGCAAAAACGTTGTGACGTCAATATGACGTCACAGCGGTGTTACGTGACGTAACATGGTATGATGACGTCATCCAACTGCATCATAACTTGCTCAAAGGTGGTCCGATCTCGTAGTCAGTGGAAAAGCATGTATGGTGCATGTGGTCTTATAGGTAGTGCAATACCACGCTGGGCGCAGAAAGCTTTCGAAGGGTGGCGGGGCAGCTTAAATACATTGGCTGAGAGGAAAAAACGATTTCTTTCGCCTTCGAGTCCTCTTAAGTGAACGCGTAGGGGGCTTGTGAATTTTTTCGATGGAAGTGGTGGTGTTTACGAGGCAAATGTTTTACTGAATACGCTAGTCTGGCTACGCTTCGCATGCGCAGTTTCCCTATAGGCGTGCCTTATCTAACATGGAACCATTGGATAACACTTGATATTCGCTTAGTAGGTCTCTGTTGACTAAACGTAACTACGAGCCTAATATGTGAAATCGAGTGCTTACATTACGATTTACTGATGACACACGTAGTGTATGCTCGTTGATTACGTTTTAAGGTTCGAAATAGTAGCCCATATAATCGTTTAATCAAAGGGTCTGAACTGATGGTAAGCATTGCCCTAAAGTATTACCACCAAATCACCCAGGCGGGTTTGGCCAGAAATCGGGCGCGCATAAATTTGGTTTTATGGAACGCACAACTACCGCGTGACAGTGCAGGCACTGTGATTCAAAAAAAAATTTTAATGCGATTAACGTTAAAGAGCTTGTTTAGAAAGAAATTCCGGCGTCGGCGTCGTTGGTTGTGAGCGAAAAAGCATCATCTTTCCGTGACCAAAAAATCGAGAAAGGTACAAATAAAATAGTAAAAGTTTTCCAGTCTGAGTGAGGATCGAACCCAGGCCGTCTGCGTGGCAAGCAGGTGTTCTACCGCAGAGCCACAATATTTTCTGGAACTGCTTTGGAAAAAAAACACTATATCAATGTCATGTAGTTTAAGGAGCCTCCTTAACGCATCATATATTACGCGGCAGAAGCTTCGAATTGCGCCAGGCGTCAAAAGATGTGAATTGAGCGACGAGTGGGTGTTTTAAAGGCCCACCCATTAAAAAGCGCTCAGACATCTTTAATCATCATCAGCAGCAGAACCATCAACAAAGTGAACAGCTGCGTAGGTTCGCGTGTTGCCTTGCGGACGCGTAGTGGGCGCCTAACAACTGTGCTTCCAATGACAATTCAATGATACTTTGATGATAATAATAATAATAATAATATAATAATAATAATAATAATAATAATAATAATAATAATAATATGTGGGAGGCACGTAGCCAGAATTTTTTTTCGGGGGGGGGGGGGGGCACCTGCTAAAAGCCTTGAAAACCACCTATTTTCATCATTTCATCTGGTAAAACACCCTCCTACATCCGAATCTCGGGGGGGGGGGGGGGCAAGCCTCCCCCCCCCCCAACTACGTGCCTGATATGTGGGGTTTTACGTCCCAAAACCACGATATGATTATGAGAGACGCCGTAGTGGAGGGCTCCGGGAATTTGGACCATCTGGTGTTCTTTAACGTGCACTGACATCGCACAGTACACGGGCCTCTACCATTTCGCCTCCATCGAAATGTGACCGCCGCGGCCGGGATCGAACCCGCGACCTTCGGGTCAGCAGCCGAGCACCAACCACTGCTCCACCAGGGCGGACTGAATGAAAAATTAGGTACATATTCCCAAAGGGAACCTTGATGGGATGCGAAGCAGCAGCGTCGCGCACGGGTGGCGTCACGGCTTGAACGGCGCTAACGCGGCAAGTGTTGCGGGCCGAACGGACGAGGCGGCAGCTGCGGGCGCTGCGGCGAGCGCGCGGCAGGCGAGGGAGAGAGTGACGTCAGCGCGCACTAAGGAGAGCGTGACGTCAACGCGCAGCTGTGGCGTGGCCTACTTGGCACCGCTCCAACACCTGCGGCGAGGGGAGCGCGTTGCGGCGCGTTCGTACGGACTTACGGAGGGACAGCGTTACACAGGCTAGTCAAATAGCTGCTTCGCATCTAATACTTTGAAACGGCCAATGTTACGTGCACAGTCGTTCGTTTCGTTACGGCACGGTTGAGGCCTGCACCCAGAACCGAAGCAGGCTAGTAGTTCAGAAGGCTATGCACACGAGGCTGTGCACACGCGATCTACTCTTGAAGGCGAAGCTCAGGCGCCCTCAAATGTTTCTTCATCCTACTGGAAATGTAAATCTGAGCATACCCGGCCTCTCTCATGATGACGACGTATTATCAGTGATAATGACCATGCTCACTGCAACGAATCGCCCTGCGAACGTGAATGTCCAGCGAAGCTGTATGAAACGCCACACATGGTGAATGGAGAGGGGGGGGGGGGAGCGGTATGTTTTATTATTACCTTATTGTAATGGCGGGGATAATCGCTTTGTCATCGCTGTGGTACTGTGATTGGTTCTGCAACCATTTTCTGCGAGACGAATTGGTTTCCTCTCGTCGAGCGTTGTATTCACGTTGTTCTTCTTGTGTCTTTAATTTCCGTGGTCTACCCACGGCATTTTTGAAATGGCCTTAAGGAGTTTCCAGACTGGTCTCCCTTTTATTTACGAAAGGGGGAAACAGACATGGGGTGAAGTAAGGGCCGTTTGACGTCATTTGCAGGCCTCGTGTGCAGTGAAAAGCAGCTACAGCCTAATATTTACCAGGAACGCCTTGGAGGGGGGTTGCCATTGTTCACAGGCGCGTTGTCATCCATTATGCGGTTTCAATGCTTGTTTTATAGCTTCCTTATGAAAAGACTATTGAGCTTTATGCTGTGTGCCTGAGTGCAAGGAAAGATATACCATATGCCTGCAAATATTAAAGGGCCCCTCAACCACCCAGAGGTCAAAATTTAGTTGTGGCGTTGCAGTTGAATGGGGGGTATACCGATAACGTTATTGGAGATATGCGTGTTTGCTCGTTTCGCTCTTGCTGTCGCTGCGCGGCATTCATCGACTCGTCCGTCCACCTCTACTAATGTCTTTCTTCTGCTTCCGAAGAGATATTGATTCGACAAAGAGAAGCAAATAAATGGATGCTATATTCTGCCTCTCCCGTCGTGGGGGGCACAGCTCAGCGCCTTTAGCGAGAGGGCAGGGGCAAAGTAAAGTGGATAGAAAGAAAGAGAGAAGATACCGAGAACGGGTGAATAGATGACAAAAGAGTATGTATTTTTATTTATTTTTATTTATTTTATTTGGCACCCACAAGCGCCCATACAAGCATTACAATAGGGAGGGGGGGGGGGGGGCTGAAGAAAAAGAACAAACATGAAACATCTTGTCAGTCCTGGCGGAAAGAAACGAGGCCAAGGCGTTCTTCCTTTAGGGCGTCGAGGTCCGCACGAGCGCAGACTCGAAAAAGGCTCGCATGGCTCGTATCCTGGACTATGCGGGAAAGAGGGAGTCATCCACAATGGTCGCAGGGAGACCGACAAAGGCGGTAGCGACGCACCATCTCGCATCGTTCACCGGCCAGAGCAGGGCAGGATCAAATGATGTGCGCCAGCGTTTCTTCGGCACCACATCTGCGGCACGTAGGGGATGAAGAGCGACCCGTGGAGTACTATCGGCGTCAAATGAAACCCGAACAGCGGGAAGCATTCGCAATGGGAAAGTGCGCGCCGTCTAGTTATCACCACGGACAGGCGCGCATATGCGCAGTGCTGCCAAACCGGATGCTCGCGCCTGCCAACGGAGATGAACCGAGGGCATGCACTATACCAATGCGAATGCTTGCCGCTGTTCGTGTTTCATTTGGCGCCGAAACTACATGCGTGCAGCGGGCCAGGCGCTGCCGGGTCAGCACGTGAAACAAGAGCCGCCTCTCACGTCTCTCCAGGCCAGTCACCGGTAGGGGTGGCGGTGGATTACCACTTGCCACCCGCTTGTGAGGTTGAGCCGTTGGTTAGCACCTGCCGCAGGCGTTGCCGGGAGTAGTCCGACACGGCTAGAGCATTGGTGATTGGAGTGTCACCACGGTGAGCTGCCTTTGCGGCTGCTCTCCGAGGATAATGCGCAAGAAGGATGTGCATTTGCTAGCAGGGGAGGAGACGTGTGTCTGTTGGGGGTTTCATCATCATCATCATCATTAGCCTGACTAGGCCCACTGCAAGTCAAATGTCTCTCCCATGTTCCGCCAATCAACCCGGTCCTCTGCTTTCTGCTGTCACGTTGTATCTGCAAACTTCTTAATCTCATCTGCCCACTTTATTTTCTGTCTCCCTCTCACGCGTTTGCCCTCTATTGGTGGTTTAAGGTATGTTGCCACCTTTCTGGAAATCTTTTTAGATTTTGATCCTAAAGACATTGTTGTGTGTTTGCCTTAAGAAGAGCTGTTGGAAAAAGACACTTAAAGTATGTTCGACAACAAAGCTGCAGCTAATCACAATTTAATTACGGAAATTACCCAAAATATGTCCATAACGCGTAGAGTGATGAGTACTGATCCTGTCATACAAAGCAAAAATGGCTTGGCGGAAATCTAGTTGTACATCAAGTCTGTGCAATGAACTAGAATCTTTGAGCTGTCATCAATATTACGCATACTATGGCCGAAAAACCCAAAATTGTGTAGTTTCAGATGGTTGCATTTTAGTCAAAACCTTATAACATCAAAAGTTATCGATGGTGTTCAATGATCCTCGTGCATTACATAGATTATAGTTCCAGAAAGAAGCACGGGACGTTTTTCTGAAAACTATTGGATGATTCAAAAGTTATGACTTTTTGCGCAATAAAAACGACTAAAAATGAAGAATTGAGGGAAAACAAGAAAGAAGTTTTCCAAACGAGTTATATACATCATTGGAAGGCTCTGGGACGCTAAAAGCCGCCAGGCTCATAGCTGGGACCTTCGTTAGCTGCCATGAGTTCACCCTTACGTGGCTGAGTCCCTCCTAGTTTTTTTAAGCTTGTTTTTTGTCAGCCGTGGACTGGCGGCTGGCGTTCTTCAAGCCAGTTCGGTTCCTGCTGAGACAAGCTACCGTGCTGCAGTAGCCAGGATTGACGCCAGCCTGCCTCAAAATATGCATTGTGGCACTATTTCCATTGCCGAACTGACATATACAATCATACAGTTCAAACGGAATAATTCTCGGCCCTGCATGGACATCTTTAGTGACACGCTGCCGCAGAATCCTACTGATGCATTCATTCACGTTTTAAGTTTTCCCACAGACAAATTTCCTCAAAATATATCGTCTAAACAGAACTCTGCATACGCAGCCTTCTCTTTGGTCAGTATCTTTTTGTAAAAACCTCCCTTGTGCTTGTGCCATGCCCAGAACTTTCACTCGGTGGCAGGCTCACCAACACTAAACACTTTGCTTCAAACACTTTGCCCTTAAACACTTGGCCTTTGTTTCACTTGTCACTTAGCCATATCTTGTTATATTCTGTAAGACAACAACCCGGGACATTCAATTGACGAAGAAATAGTTTCACAGTGGTAGTACAACACATTGGTGCAGTGTAACCACGGTGTCACTTCGTGTGGCTCCCCACGCAGCAATTAGCGCAGTTAGAATAAAAATTGTTCATGATTACTACTGCTCAATCTTATTAAGCATAAGTATAATTCCCTATCAACTTATGTAAATGTATCCTGCGAACTTTTACTGAATAAAATGTACGTTTTGTTTCCACAAAATATCAGTTTCGGTTTCAGGGAAGTCTACCGGTAGTTGTAAAAACCATGACAACTCTTGAACAGAACCAGATAAAGATGTCATTTTTGCTGCAGCACAATTTTAAATATCTCTAGATTCTTAAAATAATAAAAAGTGACGTTCGCTTTTTTTGAAAAAAAAAGAAAACGTCATTTTCAAGGGTTGCAACATACCTTAAGGGCCCTTAAACGTGGCCTTTCTGACCACCAAGAGGCCTAAAGCCTTGCTGTAAAAACTTGATTAAAACTTCAAAATACATAAGTAGTTAAACTAAAGAGCCAACGAACGCCAACTTTGGCTCCCCAGGAAAGTGTCGCCGACTTTCGCAGTCAGTCCTCTGTCTGAATTTCCAGTATCATTGAGTAATATTGTCACGGGGTCGTTACGTGGTCGAAAGGACAAGTCGGTGTTTTCAAGGTGCAAATGCTTATTTGGCCGAACTTGTGGCCGTGAAACGGATACGCAAGTTACAGCATGCAATCCACGCTGTACACTCTTATCGGCGCCGGTCGGTCGTCGATAAACTGACGAAGCGGTCAAGCGCGTCGGCGTTTATACACGTATCGTCGAAGATTCCAGCGTTATCGCTAGCGGCCGCTTAAGTTCTAGAACTATCTCCAATGTTCGCGTTGAGCTGGTAATCTGATCGGAAGGATCTAACCTTATCTAGATAGTTCCGTGTCATTAGGGCGCGCTTTGCGCAAAACAGCAGTTACATTCCAATGCGACGCAACACGAAAATGGAAAGAAAGGAGCGGGCGTGGCATTGCCCCCTCTGAAAAGCCATCGTCCGGATGCTTTAACAAAATACGGAATACAAAATTAAAACAACAATGTGCGATCACCAAAAAATACAAGCAAGGAAGCACAGTAATGAAGCAAAAGTACGGTCCTCAGTCTCGCTAACGCCAGTAATACGGCTTGAGGCGCACAACATGGACGACTTCAGGTCGCGAACGGCGCCGCTGAGAGTTTGTAATGCCGTCAGGGACAACCTCGTAGTGGAGTGCGCCGAGACGTCGAAGTACCCTGTACGGTCCGAAGTATCGTCGACGAAGCTTCTCGCTAAGTTCCCGTCGGCGCACTGGAGTCCAGACCCATACACGGTCACCGGGTTGGTATTCCAGGTGGCGTCGTCGAAGGTTGCAGCGACGGCTGTCGGTCTTTTGCTGGCTCGGGATGCGCAGACGGGCGAGTTGTCTGGCTTCTTCGGCGCGTTGAAGGTACGCGGTGGCGTCTACGTTTTTCTCGTCGGAGACATTGGCAACATGGCGTCGGGCCGTCGTTGCCGGGGTCCTTCCGTAGACCAATCTATACGGCGTCATCGGCGTCCTATCTTGTACGGCCATGTTGTATGCAAATGTTACACACGGAAGGATGGCGTCCCACGTCTTGTGCTCGACGTCGACGTACGGCAAGCATATCGGTGCTCGGTGAGCTCATTGGTCTGTGCGTGGTAAGCGTTGGTCCGGCGGTGAGTTCTCTGGCTGTACCTCAGGATCGCCTGAGTTAGGTCCGCAGTAAAGGCCGTACCTCTTTCGGTAATGAGGACCTCTGGGGCACCATGACGCCATACGATATTCTCGACGAAGAACTTTGCTACATCGGCGGCACTGCCTTTGGGCAGGGCCCTTGTCTCGGCTTACGGGGTGAGATAGCCAGTAGCTACGACGATCCATTTGTTTCCGGAATTCGACATCAGCAACGGCCCCGGTAAATCCATGCTGATTTGATGGAACGGCCGGCAAGGTGGCTCGATGGTCTGCAGAAGTCCGGGCTCGCCTTGTCGGCGGTGTCTTCGTCGCTGACAATCTCGGCAAGTCTAGTCATAATGAGTGATGTCGGCAGTGAGGCGAGGCCAGTAGTACTTTTCTTGTATCCTCGCGAGTTTGCGGGAAAATCCAAGGTGTCTAGCCGTCTGGTTGTCATGCAGAGCATCCAGAACTTTTGGACGTAACGCTGAAGGTGCTACGAGGAGGGAGTTGGCCCGAAGTGGCGAGAAGTTTTTCTTTAGGAGAACGCCGTTCCGCAAGAAAAACGACGCCAGTCCTCGTTAGAATACCTTTGGAACTACGGTTGCTTTGCTCTCGAGGTACTCCACAAGGCCCTTGAGTTCCAAATCGGCTCACTGTCGTTCGGCGAAGTCATCGGCGCTTAAGGTTCCCAAGAAGGAGTCACCGTCCTCGTCGTCCTGCGGCGGTGGGTCAACGAGGGCAGGGGACAGGCAGTCGGTGTCAGAGTGCTTTTCTCCGGACTTGTAAACGACGGCAATGACGAATTCTTGAAGTCTCAGACTCCATCGTGCGAGTCGACCTGAAGGGTCCTTGAAGTCAGCTAGCCAGCACAAGGCGTGGTGGTCACTCACAACTTTGAAGGGCCTTCGATAGAGGTAGGGGCCGAAACTTTGACGTAGCCCATATGATGACAAGACACTCCATTTCGATCTGTTGTGGAATAGTTGCCTTCTGCCTTGGGTAGCGACCGGCTAGCATATCTGATAACCCTTTCTTTTCGGTTAGTCTTCTGGACAAGAACGGCGCCGTGTCCTATGCTGCTTGCGTCGGTGTGGATTTCCGTATCGGCGTATTCGTCGAAATGCGCAAGTATCGGATGCGTCTGCAGGCGTCGTTTCTGTTCCTGAAATGCTTCAACTTGCGCCGTTTCCCACGGGAACTCGACGTCAGTCTTCGTGAACTGCGTTAGTGGCTCGGCGATCCTTGAAAAGGTCCTTCACAAAGCTTCTGTAACAGGCGCACAAGCCGACAAAGTGGCTCACGGCCTTCTTGTCGGTGGTTGGCGGGAAGGTGGCGATGGCAGCTTTTTTCTGGGGGTCCTGGCGCACTCCAGTCTTGCTGATCACGTGACCCAAAAAACAGGGGCACCTCGTACGCGAAGCGGCGCTTTTCCGGCTTCAGGGTGGGCACGAGGCTCTTTATTGCTTTAAGTACGGATTTAAGGCACTCGAAGTGTTCGTCGAAGTTCGAGGAAAACACAACGACGTCGTATAAGTAAACGAGGCAAGTTTGCCACTTCAAGCCAGCCAATACTGTATCCATGACTCGTTGGGTAGTCGCAGGTTCCGAGCAAAGACCAAAGGCCAAAGGCCATGAACCTTGAACTCGAACAGGCCGTCTCGTGTAATGAAGACAGTCTTTTCTTAGTCTCTCTCCTCGACTTCAATTTCCCAGTATACCGTCTTTAGGTCCATCGAAGAAAAATACTTCTCGTTATGAAGTCGATCATGGGCGTCATGTATTCGTCACGAAGTGGCGAGGAGGTCCCTATTCGTGATTTTATTCAAGCGACGATAATCGATGCAGAAACGTAGGGTCCCATCCTTCTCCGTCACTAACGCCATGGGTGACGTCCACGGACCCTTTGAAGGCTGGATGATGTCGTTGCGTAGCATTTCGTCGACTTGTTTCTTTATGGCCTCGCGTTCTCGCCTCTAAATTCTATGCGGGCTCTGACGAAGTGGCCTGGCACTTTCTTGTGTTATGATGCGATGTTTTGCGACCGGTGTCTGCCGAATTCGTGACGACGATGAAAAGCAGTCCTAACATTGGTGGAGCAGGGTTTTCAGCGGTTCTTGCGTATGCATCGGAAGGCCCGTCGAAAGCTAGTTGAAGCTAGTTAACATTCGAAAGCTAGTTGATCTTGATTCGTCGTAGCAGGTTCGGTAGAATCGGCGAGGGCAAAAGCGCCCCTGGCCTCCACAATTTCACTCACGTGCTTGTACTCGTTGCCGAAATTCCTGATCATCATTGTTGCTTTCCCTCCTCGTAGCTCGGCTATTCCTCTGGCGACGCAAATCTCGCGGTTGATCAACACGTGCTGGTCGCCTGCAACGAAGCCTTGCAGATCTGTTCATTTCTGACTTCCGACGGAAATGCTGACGCTGGAGCGATGTGGGATGGTGACTTGATCTTCCAGCACATTCAAGGCGTGCTTTCCTGACGGCATGTGCGGCGGTAGTGCTTTCTCTGTGGATAGCCTTATCAACTTGGATCTCAGATCGATGACTGTCCCCGTGAAGGCCTAAGATGTCTATACCAAGGATGACATATCTCGAGCATCGCTGTAGGACTACGAAGCTCGTGGGATAAACCCGGTTGTTAATGGAGACTCCCGCTCTGCACATTCCTGCCGGCGTTACTAGGCGGCCTCCAGCTGTCCGGATTTCGGGGCCTTCCCAAGCAGTCTAAATCTTCTTCAACTTCGGGGCTCACGGCTCACTGAGGACGGAATAGTCGGCTCCGGTATCGACGAGAGCTGTCCCGCTGTAGCCGTTGATAGGAATGTCGATGTCGCTAGTTCGTCGTCTCGCGTTGCGGTTAGGTCGTGGCGCCGGGTCATGGCTGTGTCGGTTTGTTCCGCTGCTTCCACGTTGCGAAGTTTCGTTCCGCGCAGCGAAGTTTCATCGTCAAGGGCACCGTTCGTCTTGCGGTGGGCTCTTAACAC
Organism: Rhipicephalus appendiculatus; assembly: GCA_030522465.1. Taxonomy (NCBI): domain Eukaryota; kingdom Metazoa; phylum Arthropoda; class Arachnida; order Ixodida; family Ixodidae; genus Rhipicephalus; species Rhipicephalus appendiculatus. The sequence continues at coordinate 8,623 of JALIZH010016533.1, read as the reverse complement.
CTCGTCGAGGTGTCGGCGTCGGTGGAGTATCTTCGGTAGTTCGTCGTACAGGAACCGGACCTCCATCGATTGCTGCCCTTAGTTTACCGGGTAAGGGCTCGGAGAACGGCCCCTAATACTGTCGGTGTGCTGGCGACGGCGATCGGAATGGTCGTCGGGGTGTCTACTACGATTCTGCCAGGTAGTCTGCGATATCACGTGTTCTTTCACCCAGCTGTGGACGTGCCGTGTCCACGGCGAAACCACGAAGTCCCATCCGGTGGTACTGGCAGCGACGGCAGGTGTGGCCAGCTTCCTCGCTGTGGTAGCAAAGTGGGCGGTGGTCGGAGGCGCGCCAGACATCGGTTATTCATTAGAGCGTTGCCCTGGCCGGCAGTTGGACCGTATGGCGTCGGCCGTACCGTTGTCTGGCGGCGGAACTGCGGTGGTGCGGCGTCTTCTCGGGGGCGCGAAGGAGGAGCACTACGACGCACTGCAGCAGCGTAGCTCATGGCATCCGGGTGAGGCTGGGGTGGTTAGGGAATTCCCAACGCTTGCTGGACTTCTGCACGAATAATGTCGGTGATCGTGTCCACTCGAGGCTGCGGTTCCGGAAACATCTTACGCAGCTCCTCACGCACGACCACTCGGATGGTCTCGCGCGGGTTGTCTGTGTAGAGGTCTTGAACTTTGATGTTGTCGGTTGTGGATGAGCGGCGGTTTTACTGCCTTGTCCACATCTCAAGGGCCTTTTCTATTGTTGCGGCGTCTGTCAGGAATTCGTTGATACTCTTGGGCGTTTTCCGAAGTCCCACAAACAGCTCTTGCTTGATTCCTCGCATTAGGAACCGGAACCTTCTTCTCCTCAGACATGGTGGGGTCGGCGTGACGGAAAAGGCGAGTCATTTCTTGTGTGTCCATTCCGACGTAGTCGTTTGGGAGCTGTAGACGGCTTACCAGCAGGGTTTCTGCCCTTTCCTTACGCATGACACTCGTGAAGGTTCCGAGGTATGCGGCACCAAATAGATCCCAGGTCCTCAGGGTGGCCTCTTTGTTCTCGAACCAGGTCCTGGCTCCATCTTCAAGAGCGAAATATACGTGCCGAAGCTTCTCGTCGCAGCCCCAGTTATTGAATTGGGCAACGCGGTCGTATTTTTCCAACCACCTTTCCAAGGTCTTCACATAGCGATCCATGGGAATTCGGCGGTTCCCTCGGCTGATTGAGGACGACCATTTGAGGCGATGCAGCAGCCGTCATGATGCCTGTCGTCTTTGTCGTCGTGGAATTCGGTTTGTCAGACAGGGGTCCGTAGTGTGGTACCAGTCCTTGTAGTCTCCGGCTAGCTCGACTCTCCAGGATGGTGTCGGTTTCTTCTTGGCGACTTGGGCTGGGTTTACGGCTTGATGGGGGTGTCCGGTACATGAACGACAGCACCTCCACCAGATGGCACGGGGTCGGGACGTGGACGAAATGAGCAGTCGGTATCTTCAAGTTGAAACTCTTTATTTGGCCGAGCTTGTAGCCGTCAAACGGATACGCTGATTACAGCAGGCAACGCACGCTGCTCACTGTTATCGGCGCACAGAGCGTCGGTCGTCTATAAACTGACAAGCGGCCAAGCGCATCGGCTTTCATACACGTATCGTCGAAGATTCCAGCGTTATCGCTAGCGGCCGCGTAAGTTCCAGAAGTAATTCCGATGTTCGCGTTGAGCTCGTAATCTGATCGGAAGGTTCTAACATTATCTAAATAGTTCAAAGTCATTCAGGTGCGCTTTGCGGAAGGCAGCAGTTACATTCCAGTGGGACGGTAACACGAAAATAGAAAGAAAGAAGTGGCCTTGGCAATATCAATGACTCATTCGCTATAAATTAGCAGCCATAGACGCATAAAAGTAGCGCTCTTGGGAAGCTAGAAAAATTGATGAACAATGGTGATAAATCAATGAAAATTTAAACGTGACATTGTTCTTTTCGCAGGTCTTTGAAAACTTCCCATTTGCTGTAGGGATCTCTGATGTCAACAACGACAGCATCTATGAATGTCTGACGACAAGAAGAGCTTGGCTTGACATGGATACCAAAAACGGGTGAATACGTTTGGTTGCTGAAGGGTCACAAGAATGAACCGAGGTAAAATTTGTTTGTTTTACTCGTGCAACGGGCAAGAATTTCTTTGATAAATTTTTCAGTCAGTTCTGTGCATTTTCAATGAAAAACAGTAATACATAGTATGCCGTGGTTGTGTGCTCTGCTCTATCGCAATCCAGGCCGATTTGCATGAGAGTTACCAAACATAGCTATGCTGCAAGAAGGACTCATAAGTGTTTTAAAGCAATTCCATGACCAAAGCCGTCGAAATTGCCGGGTGGCACAGCACTTTCCATATCATAGAGACAGTGGTTCACAAGGTGGAAGGTCTGGTGGTTGCCTGCCGCAGTGGAGCAGTGGTTATGGTGCTCAGCTGCTGAGCCGAAGGTGACAGGTTCAATCCCGGCCGCGGCGGTCGCATTTAGATGGAGATAAAATGTTAGAAGTTCATGTACTGTGCGATGTCAGTGCACGTTAAAGAACACCAGACAGTCGAAATTTCCGGAGCCCTCCACTACGGCGCCTCTCAAAATCATATCGTGGTTTTCGGACGTAAAACTCCAGATGTTAATATTATTAATATGTGGTGGTTTGTGCGCCAATTCATAGGTGCCGCAACCCAGAATATGTGAGCTGTTCTTCCAATTAAAGCGTCTTACGACACAGAGATTTCGATGACGGTATCATACACGAAACAGCCTGCGCCGCGAACGTGCAGGCATGCGAGACTCCAGTGTGCGCCGGTAAACACATTTTATCTGGGGACAGTGTGCGGAAAGTCCCACTGGTAAATGTCAATCGAGAAAAAAAAATATATCGCCTGGTTTTAACTGTGGCCTGTACGTTTACAGAAAAACGATTCCTCTCTACGTTGCCGAAGGAGACAGCCCTGATACTTTCCGCGTCATGGAAGGATCAGGTAAGGAGAAAAAAAATGCCTGTTTTAAGATGTGTTCGTAATGTAACACGAGAACTCCGAAATGTTCTTACTAGACAAGCCCTAGACTTCTACGCGTGCTGAGTGGGCAGCAGAAGCCAGCGGCAGTGAATTAAGCGGTTGATATATATATATATATATATATATATATATATATATATATATATATATATATATATATATTGTTACGGGTACCGTTGTATTATGTTTATTTACAGGGTGAGGTTGATGGTCGGAAAATGATGGAGTCGGTAGGCTGCACGAGTTCACGTCCTCTTCCTCTTCTGCTTCCTCGGCTCATGCCCGATGCATTACCCGGCTCCCAGATGAAGCACGCTGGGCGACTCTGAATCACTGAGAATGGTTAGTGTGAAACCGCTTAAGACGCGCAAACATGTACCGGCTGGGTCCGTCTTCACCGACGATCAGCTGATGTCAGGCGTGGTACCACATAAGTCAAATCGCTCAAGCGATCAACAATGACGAATGGGCCTGTGCACTGGGGTAGAAACTTCTCGCATAGGCCCCTTTTACGTTGCGGAGTCCACAACCACACAAAGTCTCAGTTGCAGTATGCGACATGCTGATGGCGGCTGTCATAGCGTTCCTTCGATCGGTGTTGCGATGCCACAGTACCAAGACGAGCAATACGCCGGGCTTCTTTGGCAAGCCAGAGTGTCTTGGAGACAGAGTAGTCGCATGAGAGTCAAACGGTAGAATAGTGTCGAGGCAGCTTAACGGTGGGCGTGCGTAAAGGAGGTAAAAAAGACTGTAATCGGTCGTCGCGTGCTTTGCAGTGTTATAAGCGTAAGTTCTGAAGGGGAGAACGTCATCCCAGTCCTTGAGGTCGGGTGATACGTACATGGCCAACATGTTAGTCAGAGTTCTGTTCGTACGTTCTACCAGCCCATTCGTCTGAGGGTGATAAGGCGATGAATGGCGGAACTGCGAATTGCACAGACGAACCAGTTCTTCGACGGCATCCGCTACGAACTGACGACCACGATCACTGATGATCACACGGGGTGGACCATGCCGAAGGATCACGAATCTAAGCAAAAACATGGCCACGCACGCAGCTGTAGAGGTTGGTATGGCCGCCGTTTCTGCGTAACGAGTCAGGTGATTGACGCAGAAATGGATTGTTTTTAGATGATCGTAGAAATGGGCCCAAAAGATCGATACCGACTTGTTCAAACGGTAGGTGAGGTGGTGGCAGTGGTTGGAGAAGACCCGGCGGAGGAGTCGAATGGCGCTGGTAGCGTCATTCGACTCTAGTGCTTGACTGTGTCTCGCATTCTGGGCCAGTAAAATCGCTCTTGTGTCCGATTCTAAGTTCTGACCAACCCCAGATGACCGGCTGTCGCATCATCGTGCATTACTCTCAGTATGTCTAATTGTAGACTCTGTGGCACGACCAGAAGGAAGCGTGCGCCTTTAGCCGAATAATTGGTCTTGTAGCGGCCGGTGGCTCTAGGACGCGATGCCGCGACAAATAATGGCTCCAAATTAATATCAGTTTATTGTTCTTCTTTGAAACTTAGTCGAGTCTGGGAATGTTGAAAAAATGGGGGCAAAGCAGTCATCAAAACTGTCTTCGGTCACGCTCCGTCGTCGTCAGAGGAAGGCGGGAGAGACAGTCGGCATCTGCGTGGCCGCATCCAGACTTGTACCAGATGGCGAAGTGCTACTCCTGAAGTCGAAGAGCCCAACGGGCCAGTCGAGCATTCGGGTCACGGATTCACCAGCCAGCATGAAGCGTGGTGGTCAGTAACGATAGTGAACGGGCGCCCATATACTATATAATGTCGAAATTTGTGTACCACGATAACAGCTGCCAAGCATTCTTGTTCCGTCCCGGTATAGTTGCGCTCAGCATTATTGAAAGAGCGACTTGCATAAGCCACTACGTGCTTCATGACGCTGCACAAGTACGGCACCGATACCGATGCCACTAGCATCCGCGTATACTTCCGTCGGCGAGGACGCATCGAAGTGACGCAGTATGGGCCCCGACGTCAGTAGAAACTTTAGCTGGCGGAACGCATCGTCGCAACCCGGCGTCCAGTTAAACGGGACGTCTTTTTGGAGTAGACATGTTAGGGGATGCACTATGTCAGCGAACCTTGGAACGAAACGATGAAACTGTGAACATAAGCTCGATAAGCCTGACGCTCAAGCGATCAACATTGAAAGTGCACGCGGATGCTAGTGGCATCGGTATCGGTGCCGTACTGGTGCAGCGTCATGAAGCACATGCCGATGTTGATGCGACTGCGACATAGAGCAATACCACAGAGGCTACTGTTCCCCACAGCAATAGCTCGTCTTCAGACTTTTGGTAACTTGAATTTTGCCAGAGTAATTTGTCAGTGGCGGCGTGTCCGAATGCAGTGATTCTTAGCCACCTCCGCTGCGTTACGGTTCCAGCCATCACCATGACAAGACGCTACGGCAGCGAGATAATAATATTAATATCTGGGGTATAACGTCCCGAAAACCACCATATGATTATGAGAGGCGCCTTAGTGGAGGGCTCCGGAAATTTCGATCATCCGGTGTACTTTAACGCGCAGTGACATGGACACTGTACATGGGCCTCTACCATTTTTCCTCCATCGAAATGCGACCGCCGAGGGCCGGAATCGAACCTGTGACCTACGCGTCAGCAGCCGAGCACCATAACCGCAACACCACCACGGCAGACTACGGCAGTGAGGGAGGTGACTGTCAGATATTGCAGGATGGAAGCCAATTGCCAGTTTTTGTGATGGCGTTCGTCGTAGGAACACAGAGAGTCATTCTATTTAGGAAGCCGCTGCACTAGCGCTGCCGCATTGCTCCACGATGACGCTTGCCAGTTTCAGACTTTGCCTTCTTCATTTTTAGTGGACCGGTGGCGAGAAGTGGTAATTACCCAATTTTTGTGGTGCCTTGCCGTATTTAGGATAGACCGTGACGACATCACACACGGTGACGATAGGAGGCGCCGAGGAGCCAAGCACCAAAGGTGCTTCGCACATAATACACTAAAGGCTCTCCCACTATTCTAAAGGTCTTTACGCGTGGTTATGAGCCACCTTCCGCTTCGAGAAGAGGTTAGGCCGAGGCTCCTTTATGCTGTCTCACGCTGTGCTCGCTCAGAACACCCGGGTGTTTCAATATAGCCAGTGAGCCTTCGAATCTCACATAACATGATACTTAATCAAACCAATTTTCATGGTACCTGTTTTCTTTGGCGCAACGGAAATATCGCCGGTCAGGGCGACCCATAACGGCATGGTTAACGCGGGAAATATCCACAAAACATTTATAACCGAAATTCTCGATCTCCGGCGATTAAAAAGTCTTGTACATGCAACACATGCGGTGAACAGTGGGAGGTGAGCTCCCGAGAGCGATTCGTGTTTCTGCGCGGCTGTTCACTGCGCCCTTAGTGCACTTTTTGCCGCGAAGGGAGTAAGATGCGTGCATCTGTTTTTAACGCGATAGCGTTTAAAGCTCGTTTCGCAGAAATTCCGGCGTCGGTGTCGGCGTTGGCGGCGTTGTCGTTGGTTGTGAGCGGAAAATCATCATCTTGTCCGTGACCAAAAAATTGAGAAAGATGCAAATAAAATAAATAATAAAAATTTCCGGGTCCGAATGAGGATCGAACCCAGGCTGTCTGCGTGGCAAGCAGGTGTTCTACCGCACAGCCACGCTTCTCTTTTTTTTCTTTCATGGTATCTATTAAATGTGTGCTACAATGAACATAAATGGCACTAATAGTATGAAACAAGTACAATCACAAAACGACAATTCTCATTGGGATTACGTTGAAAATAACTTCCTCTGCTTGTAAATGCAATGAAAATAACACTCATGCTTTACAAAAACACGCGTCCTGTATACAGGCGTCACAATGCAGCATGTAATATCGCAGTAATATTGCGTGGTACAAGCGTACATTACCATCGGGCGTCAGAAGATGTGGAGATCATAACGACGTTGTGGTTCAAAGCCGTCCACCCATTACAAAAGGGACACACGTAACTGCGCGAATTCCCTTAAGACCACGTAGTGGGTGCATAGCAAGTTCAAGATCATTTCCCGCGCATAATTGCTCGTGGTTTAAAGCATGCTACCTATTACATAGTATGCACTAAGTGATTGAAGTACACACTAGGGACTGGACATCGCTGTCGCGTCCATCTCTTAAAGGCGAAGCTTAAGGGTCCCCCCAATTTTTTTACCTCGTAAGCACCACAGAATAGAGCGGGGATAGATGATATCATACATACTCTTATTGTGAGCAATAAATGGCGTTGACATGAAGGCGTGAGACTACGTACGGCGAAGTTAGCAAAGCGATTGACTCCATAATCCAACTGCGAGGATCGGCGATTGAAGGGGCACAGTAAACAGATGCATCGATGGTGAAATTTTATACCGAAATTAAATTGGGTCTGTTGCCAAAAGCAGTGTTAGGGGCTTCATTACAACTTAAGTATGCAGATTTCTTTGCCTATTGTGATTGTGAAGCTGAAGGGTACAATACAAGCTAATTCAATTGTGCAAAAGAGCGCTTAATTGGGCTGGTTGGTAAATGATTAAGACGGGAACAAGCAGCGCTGGACACGGGACGGTGAAAGAAAGACAGACGAAGGCGCTGAACTAACAGCCACTTGTTTATTGCGGGGATTCGCAATATATACAGAAGCTTCGCGCAGAAGAAGAAAAAACACAGTAACTGCGCAGAGAGAGAGAGACAAGAAGTCATCATGTCAGACACGTCGGCAAAACAGGCTTTCACGTTTTTGACAAGTAACTGATTTCACAGCTATGAAGATGAATCGATGGCACACTGACGCAATCATTTCCTTGTGCGTGGATATGGTAAGCTTCACTAATCTCACGTGTTCTTTGCTGTCTGTATGTTTCCAAAACTGTACACCTCTCGAGAATAGGCTGACAGCCACATGCTTTGCAGTGCTGAGCTAAGTGGCTAGGCACAGATCCGTTGAGCGAGTGCGCATGGTCTCGTAGCCGGTCGTTCAAGCATCGGCCGGATTGGCCGATGTAACAGCGTCCGCACGTGAAAGTAATTTTATACACTACAGCATTCCTGCATTCAACAAATTGCTTTCTGTGCTTCTCACAGTTCTGTTTCCTTTTGCCATCTGTATTCACTTTGCGGCACAGCGCTCCAAGCTTGTTCTTTGCACTGAACAAAACACGTGTTCCAACCTTACCAGCCACCTTTTTCAACCTGTGGGACACCTCATGAACATAAGGTATAACGGCTGTGCTTGCACGTGGCCTTTCATCCACTTTGTCGCGTGCCGCCTCTCCCCTTGCCAAGCTTACCAAAAGCCCTTCCGAGACAGACACCAGCAAGGCCTAGGAATAACCAGCATGGCTGAGCCGTTGCAGCTGGTGCTCAAAGCTACCAGCTACCTGGTGGTGGCACGAACGGGTCAAAGACGCTTTTAGGCAGGAGACGGCAATGCCCCTCTTTACAAGTTAAGTGGGCCGACGTAAAAGGTGGGCCAAACGTAAATTCAGTTGTAGCGTGCAAGAGGAGTGAAAGTCATTGCTCATTACAATTTCTGTGTTCAGCTGGTACAAAAGAATTGT
>JALIZH010016532.1:0-221287 GCA_030522465.1 Rhipicephalus appendiculatus | reverse complement strand
GAGCCCCTCCAGTCTCGTAAGCACCATACGTTCCATTACCTTGCCGACGCAGCTGGCTAAGGCAATTGGTCTGTAAGAAGAGAGTTCGTTGGAACACTTGCCTGGTTTCAATATGGCCACTATGCGGCGGCACTTCCAGTTATCTGGTATCCTCGCCGCTTCCCACATAGCATTATAGCAGGACAAAAAGAGCTTTCCGTGCTTCCTGGCTGAGATGAGAGAGAGCCGAACAAGTGATTCCATCGGGTCCTGGCGCGGAGGAGTGTCGGGAGGCAGAGATAGCAGCGTCGAGCTCGTGCAAAGTGAACGGCAAGTCGAGACGCTCATCACAAGATGGCGGTGAGGCATAGCATGAAGGTGATCCCGGTGAGAAGGATGTGCCTACGAGCAATCGGCAATAATCTTCTGCTATTTCTACTTCACTCCGTCCGTGCTTTAGGGCCACACCTCGGAATGAAAACAACTGCGGCGTAGGTGTCCGAAGGCTTCGTGCAACCTGCCATATTCTTGATAGTCGTTTCCTGGGATCCAGAGAACCACAAAATGTTCTCCACCGTTGCCTGTCGAGAGCTTATCGAGGTGTCGGAGTACATGTCGCTGTGCTTGACGAGATGTAGACAGGTCTGATGGTGATCTCGTCCTCCTGTACTTTCTTTCTGCGCGGCGATGCATTGCACGCAGGTGCTCGTATTGTGCGTCAACCCGCGATCTGGGTTTAGGCACACTGGTGAGTCTGGTGTTTGCTGTCAAGGCTGATTCTATAACGCCTGCTATACTACAGATGTTTTGAGCGTGCACTCTGAATAAATCTTAAGTTCATCGCGCTGCACAGAAGCTTTCGTAACGCTTCGAAAACGCGCAGACGACGGCCCGTGGTAACGTTCGTAATTACTAAATATTCCTTACAGCCATCAGTTTTCTTTCACTGAAGCTTACACTTGTCTATCACGTTGCAACAAGTCGGTATTTGCAGGCGATTGTATCTTTTACGACGTGACAAATTATAGACCCGTTTTTTTTTTCATTGTGCCAGTGTTTGACGACCCTAGCTGCCTCTAGATGCATGCTGTCGTGGGAAAGGCAGGTCAAACGGAACCGAATCTTCTTGTTTGCTACGCGTTACTAACGGAGTAGGAAAGCGCGAAGTAAGAGTAAAGAGGACAAGCAGCATCAAAAAGAGGGGGTTGATAAACGGGAACGAGAGAGAGAGAGAGAGAGAAAGGTTAAGTGAAAGGCAGGTTAATCAGAAGGCAGTTTTCGGTTTAGTGCCTTTCACTGCGCAAGGGGGCAGGGGGGATAGAAAGGTAAGGAAGGAAAGAAAGGAGAGCGGGTACATCTATGTTGCGTCTAGTAGGCCAATGCCACATAAGAAATTTAGTGATGCTTGCGTGAAAATTTATCTGCACTTGGGCAACATTCTGTTTGCTTTAGATTCCGGTTTTCTATAAACGCTCCCGCAAGGAATGATTACATGGAAATAGCAGACTACGTCTACCTCGGACAGCACTTTTTGAGCAGCGTAAGGAACCATGAGATGAGTGACGTAACGAACTATGACCTGGTGCCCAAAATAGGCGACTACTACTGGGTGAAATTCATCTTTGACAACGGATTTTGCAAGGTAACACGCCTGCTCATTGCCTGCTGGATTTTTCTTGCGTAGCAGAAATTATTCCTCCAAACTTGAGCTTGCAGGTTAGACTGTTTTACTGTTTAAATTTTCATGTATGATGCGCCCTACAGGATTTGGTAAGCAAGTAAGTAGGTCACTTCACGGGCCATATCAGAGTAGTGTACAGAATAACTATCCAGATAGTCTTCATATACTTTTACATCGTAAGCTCCGTGAGCCTGCGCACGGCATTGAACAGGATGTCCTGCTCCCCATTCATTTTTCAGTGGCGAGAGTACCGAGAGGCACTCTTGTTTCATTTTTAAACATTCGGTGGAGCACTTCCTGCAAGTTTCTCGAATATTTACAAAAGCATTTTTTAGATGCGAAGCATCTTATGCTCGGGGCTATGTCCGTCCCTCCCGCGTCCCGCGTCCTTCCCGCGTCCGGCCACTTTCATGAAGTAGAGAAGCACCCACTATGCGAACCAGAACACTGTAGTACAATATAAGGCCGTCAACCACCACTACAGTCACCAGAGTCATGGCCGAGAGCACAGAGAGGCTGCTTTGCAAGGGCTAGGCAGGTGGTGTGTGTCGCCCAGGTTGACTCCATTGTTTGATCTTGCTTGCGTGTGTTTGGGGGGGGAGAGGGGCTCAGTCCGTCCCTCCTTCCCGCACCACCACAGCGCATGCGCGTCTCCTCCCCTCTCTCTCACCTCTCCTACGCTAACCCCCCTTTCTCTCCTCTAGGAATACTTTACTCTACGGAGCGGCGCCCGCGTCCTGCACCCCGATAGCACATGCGCGTCCCCTCTCCTAAGCTCACCCCCCTTTCTCTCCTCTAGGAATCCTCTTCACCCACTTTCTCTACTGTAGGAATCGTCTACTCCACGGAGCGGCGCCCGCGTCCGACATCCCCACAGCGCATGCGCATCCTCTCCTACGCTCACCCATTTCTCTACTCTACGAAGCGGCTCCCGCGTCCCCTCTCTCTCTCCTCTCCTACAGTTCTCTTCTCTAGAAATCCTCTACGGGAGCGGCGCGCGACAGGTGGTGCGACAGCTGCATACTCCCGCTGGAGGCACCACGGTAGTTCCGCGGTATAAAAATGACGGCACGCGCCTCATTCTCTCTCCTGTGCAGCGCCGCGATGAGCGCCCGGGCCGCTGCCGCGAGCAGATCGGCGGCGTTTCTCCCGCTCAAGCTAACCATCTCCCCGCTGCTTCGCATCCACACATGGTTCCCTTTAGCGGGAGATGGGGAAGTTTTTTTTTTAACAATAGAAATCGGTTATTCTAGTTTAAGAGTTGTATTGGGTACATGTAACATCGTGTCATACCTTGACATGAGACAAGGGCTAATAAACGGTAAGGATAGTTGATGAAATTTATTTCATTCCGTTTATTGAAAGCATTAATGTAAGCACAGCGCAGCACTAAAGGACTGTCCAATATAGCACGCACAGTGCGGACACTGCCCTTAAAAATCCATGATTTTCTCTATTCATTTTCCCACTAAGGTATAGAGGGGTACAGTGAACTGGGCAAGTTGGTATTGGTTCATTATGTTACAGCGCGAAAAGAACGAGGCAACTTACTAAGGCACACATACGACAGGACACAGGAGTTGATAGTCAGCGCTGTGTCCTGTCGTATGTGTGCCTTTGGAAGTTTCCTCGTTCTTTTCGCTTCTTTCGCGCTTTAAACATAACGAATTAAGGTATGCAGCCTTAATTCGGTTCGCGCAATATTATGGCACCTACGTTGTTCTTCACGATATAAATATTGAGAAAGCGCAGCCTCTGAGATCGTGCAGCGCTGTTCTGTTGGGCAGTAATCAGGTTGTGGTGGTTGCCTTTGAGGTGCTTCAAGAAAGTCTGAGCTACTAGCTAGAGTGTACCGGGCAATTTTTGTTAGTCACGCTGTAGACATGGGTACATGAAAAAAAAATATGTGAGGCCCGACAAATTCAAGTCGATATTTAACTTTTTCGATTTCCTCCACAACTGATGCTTCCAACCGCAAGTCAGTTGTTGGCGATTCGGGCAGTAATGTACACAGAGGCGGCACCACGCGCAAAGGCAAAGGCGTAAGCGGCCATCTTGCATATAATTGTCGCCTGTCAGATCCACTAAGTGAAATATTCACTTATGCCGGAACACCAGAAATATTGCTTTATTTCACACTTTACGCTAAGAAGACAAAATCAAGTGAGATTTTGTTTTTCAACCACGGCAGCAGTATTGCTAGCCCACGTGCATGGTGTGCCATATGTGGTACAAACCAGTATCTTCACGCATAGCAAGTCGAAAAATTGTCGCACATGCTCTTCATCGACTATTTGATGACGAAAGCTGAAAACAGTATTTCGCAAATGACTTTCTTACCATTTAAGCAGTACAGGGCTAAAGCAACTTCCTTATGCTCGGCTACGACTTTTTTATACTCAGAACTGAATTCTCTGTTCGAGGAGCAGATGGAGATGCAATAGGGGATATTCATAATGCTTAGTGCTCTAGCAACTGCTTAGTGCTCTGGCATAATGCTTAGTGCCCTGGTCATTTTCCAGCGAAAGCTGTTATGAGATCACAAGGGCCGTTTTTGCGCCGTAGTTGTCCGCCGCCGCCGCCGGCGTCCGTAACCACTATCGCGCGAAATAAGAAAAAAAACTAAATAAATAAAAAATACCTATGACAAAATGGGAATCCAACACGGGTCATCTGCGTGGCCACCGAGCAGTGTGCGACTGAGCTACGCCGCTGCTCGAAACTGCGGTACAAACTGACACTATGCAGGCTTCATATCGGGTAAGTAGTCGCGTTAACGTGTGCTGTAAAGCGTTTTAGAACAGTAAAGTAACAACCAGGCGTCACACAATGCGAATTGCGTAACGAGTGGGTCGTTCAATGATCCAACCGATTACAAAAGCCTCCGGCATAATTCTTCATCGTCGTCAGCCACAGCATCAACAAAGTGCACATAGCGTTACAAGCGAGTAGCGGGTACCGCGCTTTTCCAAAGAATGACGAACAATGGCACAGTGGACGCTTCCCCACTACACAAAAATTATGATGATTTATAGCGTACTGGGTACCATGCAAGTGCGCTTGTAATAGTTGCCCCAAGAGTGTTTAAAAAAGGCTCTAAAAAGGCCGCTCGTCCAGCTTTCGCTGTGACTGTGCTGCACGTTCCGCGCAGTCCTGTCGGTTTTTTAGGGGCGAAGCTCCTTAGGGTGTGGGTCTGTCCCTTCTCTGTAGTCGTAGTAGTAGTAGTAGGTAGCCACGTGTAGTGGAATGTACCCACTCCACATCATAAAGATGACGATGACGCAGTATAGTGAAATGTACCCACTACACGTGATAACGATGAAGTATAAGCGCGTTCCAGTATAGTGGAATGTGCCCACTACACGTGATAAAGATGACGATGACGCAGTATAGTGGAATGTACCCACTACACGTGATAACGATGAAGTATAAGCGCGTTCCAGTATAGTGGATTGTACCCACTACACGTGACAACGATGACGATGACGCTGATGACCATGAAGTATAAGCGCGTTCCAGACCACACATTCTCTTTCTGCCATGGATGAAAACGATCGAGCTTCGCCCACTCATCATCATTCACTTCGTAGATATGGCGGGATTTTTTTTCATTCGCCGCGTCAATGCTGCGATGTCAGCATTTTCTAAACGCTTTCGCGTTAAAATTACCAATGTCTGTTCTCGCCGTTCCTGTGTAGATATAAACTGTCAATCACCAGTGGCACATATCCGCATACCTGTGGCACATACTCGCCCGTGGTATACGGGTATGTGCCACAGGTGACTGGTGGAAAGGGTTTGACGACGTACGAGAGGGGATTGCGGCATTATTCATGTCATGACCAGCGAGTCATATTTGTCAAAGCATCTTACCCTCCCATACTAATTTTGGTTTACCCAAGTTACGGGGCTGATCACGAGAGCACCCAGACGTAGGCGGCTAGATAGATAGATAGATAGATAGATAGATAGATAGATAGATAGATAGATAGATAGATAGATAGATAGATAGATAGATAGATAGATAGACACGCGAAAAGTGCCTGCTGTACGCAACGAAATAACCACACTCTTTCTGTAGGACATGTGCAACTCTGTGCTGCATTCCTTGACTCATCTCTTTGGCCACAGGTATCTCTACACCCTTGGCAATACCGAGTGTCGTAGTTTTTCGAAATAAGCAAGGCATGGACATGTGCATGAGGGGTGCGCCGCAAACCAAACAAACATACCGATCACGCGTTTCGACTCTATACGGAGAAAGCGTTCCGATAATGCTCTTTTTATATACACTGGTTGTTTATAATGCCTTGTGGTCGTAATCTATCGCGCGGATTTGGTGTTGTCGTTCTGCTTTTCTTGAACGCTATACGTGTGCGTTATCTTGTAATATCGAACTCTTTGCTTGTCCATGCCACGGAGGCGTGCATTACCGCTCGCCATGCGCTGTTGCCATTGTGAACAGAATACAAGTGCCCGCGATCTGCGGAAAGATGAGTACGATCATCTACCGAACAAATAGCTCTATCTATAGTACGGCTACGTAACTGAGAGATGAGCGTTCGCAGCACACGCTGACCGAAGGAAGCAGAGAAAAATAAAAGCGGAGGGATAAGGGAATGTAAAGCGAAGGGCAGACACGGCGTGCGGACTACGTACTTCGGCACACATAAGGAGGGCGCACACACACTGCCTTGCGAAGCTTGCAAAGCGGTGGCTGTGTGAATCTTTGCGATCGGGTTTCGTTTGGCGGCACTGATTTACCACGGACGCGCGCAGCAGCGTCTGTGGCTGCTTACGTCTATTTGCAACACCGGCAAGCTGATGTTGATCAATCATGCTCTCTCGCACGTGTGCGATGTCGGTCGTCTGCTTTAAAATGGATATATGGTAATATATTGTTCTGTAAGTCTACCTACGCTGCAGGCAAGTAATTAAATTGCACGGAGAAGTAAGAACTGAGGTTGTAGAGCACTTTTGCGCGCGCCGGTCATTTCAGAACCTAAACACAATGCCGATCTTGTTGACGAAACAAGTGCGATATGTTCTTTTCCTCGTTCATGGAACTGATAAATTCGATTAAAATTACTCCTACCTTGTACCCAGCATTGTCAGGCCTTCTCGTTGCCTGAACAGCGCGCAAAGCATTGTGAAGTCATCGCAAGGCGAAGATAAACAATCAGCAACCAGCGCCGTAAATGCTGCGATATGCGACTGGTTTCGTTTTCGTGCCCAACAAAACATGGCGGGTCGAGCTTGCGGGATTGTCGACAGATGGCGTTGTACATTTTGAATATCCCCCTATTGTGGCCCAGCTGCCCATGCTTGTTGGCTGGCACGCGGTAGCCTGCATATTCTCCTTGGGCAGGACAAGTTTCTGTACCAGCTGCATTTTAAGGTGAAAGCCTTAGATGCCTTATCAAACACAAAATTTGACCATCGGCGTCCCGCAGCGTCGCGGACAATTGATGCCAAAATCATCGCCACGTGATGACGTCACCATATGACGTCACGATGACGTCATAAATAGCCAGATATTGCGTAGCCATATGACGTCATAATATGACATCGTAGCTTGGTCCAAGGTGGTCGAATCACGGAGGCAATGCAAAACCAGGTCAGGTACTTCCATTCTTGAAAGCCATGCAAAACTACGTTAGGTGCAGATAGCTTTCGAAGAGTGGCGGGGCAGGATTTACCCATCAACGGAGATGAAAGAGAGATGTCTTTTGCCTTCGAGACGTCTTAAAGGGCCAGTAAAGAGGCTGCGACTTTTATTTTTACACCCTCCAAACACGGCCGCTAATTCATACAGTTTTCCGAATATTACAGCGCTGCGCGCCGCGCAGACCCTCCATTTCGAAAAACAACTACCGCGCTTCTTTCCTGCGCCTGACCAATCCTCCTTGTACCTGCAGTGACACAAAGTCGCCGATCAGTGTCTTGACGTGGCACTGAGCTCGCCTATTGGTCCTTTGCCCTGCGAAACATCTCCTTGGCCCAGCGGTGATGCAGTTGTGGTCGCGCAGTCCACATTTTTCATTTTCCTGTGCTGCCCTCTGCCGTTTTGTAAAGCCCGACACTAGCGGGAGAAACGGTATTGCCAGAACGATTAATTTCCTCGTAAACTATGCACTCCAAATACACAAAGAATCGCCCAAAGTATTTATATACATGTCAGGAACAGTGTATCCCAACACACACATTTTAGTGTTGCGAAGCTACGTAAGCGCGATTAAGGTGTCTTATTTTGCTACGTTTACAAACAATATACTCGTTTACCTTAAATGGCATCATACATACTGTACACATGATTGTTACGTTGTTAGGATGTTTTGAACAACGCGCAGGTTCTTAATCAATGGGTGTCCGAGACGTCGCCACAGACACCCACGAAAGGACGAGGCCGTTTGCACACAACATTTAATACACACACTCAAAACGAACGCACATAGCACCGAGGGAAACTCAAAATCATCATCATCATCATCAGCAGCCTGTCTACGCCCACTGCAGGGCAAAGGCCTCTCCCATGTTTCGCCAATCAACCCGGTCCTGTGCTTTCTGCTGCCACGTTATACCTGCAAACTTCTTAATCTCATCTACCCACCTAATTTTCTGTCTCCCCCCTCACGCGTTTGCCATCTCTTGGAATCCAGTCAGTTACCCTCAATGACCAGCGGTTATCCTGCCGACGTGCTACGTGCCCGGCCCATATCCATTTCTTCTTCTTGATTTCAACTATGATATCCTTAACACCCGTTTGTTCCCTGACCCACTCTGCTCTCTTCCTGTCTCTTAAGGTTACACCTATCATTTTTTCTTTCCATCGCTCGCTGCGTCGTCCTCAATTTAAGTTGAACCCTCTTTGTAAGTCTCCAGGTTTCTGTTCCAGGTTTCTCCAAGTAATGCGGAACAATCTTGGCACAGAACAGCGCTTTGCGATAGGTGGCGAGACGCTGGAAGTTGTAAAGGAGTACGTCTACTTAGGACAGGTAGTAACCGCGGAGCCGAACCATGAGAGTGAAATAACCAGAAGAATAAGGATGGGATGGAGCTCATTCGGCAAGCATTATCAAATCATGAATGGTAGTCTACCACTATCCCTCAAGAGAAAGGTATATAACAGCTGCATCTTACCGGTACTTACCTACGGAGCAGAAACCCAAAATAACAATACACAACTCAACCGTGGAATGAGTCCTACGCTAGCAGTTACTAAGGCGAATGGAGAAGTGAGGCGCGAACGATAGTCTCACCAACGTCCGTAGATAGTGACCAGTTTAGGAGTGGAGCGCCTAGACCACTGGTCGAAGAAGTCTTCCAAGGCTGCTGGTCGAAGACAAGGCGCCGACGTCGTAGCCACGTCCTGGCCAGACACCTAGGCTAGAGCTCGTGCCCGAAGCCCGACAGCTCACCGTGTCCACGGGCACAGGACGCCTCGCAGCAGGACTCCGTCAGAGGCGCGTCGCCATTGCCTGCTCGTACGGGGCAGGTCGCCGCGGCCTCAGGTGGTCGCCAAGGCTCGGGTCCGGAACCGGACCGCCGTGGAACCTCGCCCGTCTTGTCCGGCTTCTCTCGTGTCTCTCCTCCTCTCTCGCCGCCACGCTTCGCCCTCTCGTCCTCGCGCATTCCCTGGCTTACTCCGATTGGTCCTTGCTTTTATTCTTCGATTTTATTTTTCCAGCGCTCGTGCAACTTTCTTCTTCCTTTTCTTCTCCTCGATCTTGCATGACGTGCACTTCAAATACTCGCGCACGCCACTCACTACAAGGATAAAGGGCCGAGGCACAGTGTGGTGGAAATATCCTGATAAGATTAAATGAAAGCTTTTTTATCATTATTATTGCTGACATTTCTTCCGCGTAATCGGTAGCCGCATTTGTATTGGCACTCGAGTTTCACCTTCAGTCCTTGTCAGAACGATGAATACGTTGTTGTGTAATATGTTATAGAACTTTGAATACGCACAGTATCTGTGTTTGTTTTTTCTATATCTGCAGGTTTTCTCTTTCGTTTTGTATGCCCAGTTGCATGCACATGTTACTGCGCGTTTCAATACGGTTTTGCATTTTGTGCGGCAGATCGACGGTGTCGTTTATTTGCCTTGTTTAATAATATTAATATCTGTGGTTTTTACGTTCCAAAACCACAGCTTGATTATGAGGCACGTCTTAGTGCAGGACGGCGGAAATTTTGACCATCTAGTGTTTTTTAATCTGCTCTGAGATCGCACAGTACACGGGCCTCGGCATTTTACTTCCATCGAAATGCGATCGCCGCGGCCGGGATCGAACCCGCGAGTCTCGCGTCAGCAGCCGAGCACCGAAACCACTATACCATCGAGGCGGACGTGTGTTGTATTGTATTAACTGTTTTTCCACGAACTCATTGTACGACTTGACTTTGTTTTATTTTTCACTGACCTAGGGTGTCCACTGTACGGAGTGGTGCCCCGTCTTTTTGTTTTAATGCGCCTTCTTTGTATAGGCGCTTCGAGAGTCGGCCTACTGTGTACATGCGCACTCCTGTATAAGCCTTCATACAGGAGTGCGCTTAAAAATATTAATAAATAAATTAATTAATTAACAATGCTTGCACAAAATATCTAAATACTGAATAAAGTGTGTGTGTGTGTGTGTGTGTGTAAATGCCTGCAGTTCCACCTATTAATATCCAGCGCACAAATAATTTATTTGTGCTCATTAATGCTGCGCTGAAAGAAGCAATAGCCCAAATGATACGCTCTATGGCAGAATTTGCTGAGGACGGCCACTAGTCGCTTCGAAATGATCGTGAATGATGAAAAAAAAAGAATAATTGCCTAATGATTTAAGGTAGGACGAAAAGGAAACCTTGAGACACAGAAACAGCGAAGAAAAAAATTTTAACTGCGCACATACATACATGGGCATCAGACGAGCACGGAAGGCGTACCTAAACCACGGAAAGAGATACAGAAAAAAACAAACAGCCGTGGCTTTCTAATGGTTAATTATGGTGCTCGACTGCTCACCGAAGGTCAGGGGATCGAATTCCGTCTGCAGTGGTCCCACTTCGGTGGAGGTGAAATGCTAGAGGCCCGAGTACTTTGACTTACATTAAATAACAATAGCTGCTCAAAATTTCCGAAGCCCTCTCTCACAATCGTATCGTTGTTGTGGAACATAAATTCCCACAAATAATTATTTTCAGAAACAAAAGGAGATCCTCTGCAGAGAAACACGCGTAATATATTTCATGATACAATTCACATCACAAAAAATCGCGTCATCTCCCGCAAAAGGGAATCATGTGTGGATGCGAAGCAGCGAGGAGATGGTTAGCTTGAGCGGGAGATTGTGTAATTTTGTTGAGAGTGTACAAGAGAACGTATGCGATTCCTAGCGTCGGTGTACGGGGCGTTTTGAAGACGACAGCCTTGTGGTCAGCGTCAAGGGTGGCTTTTCCAGACTTTTCATCGTGAAGTTTGCGAAGATCAGGTCTACCCGGTTGTTTGTGGTCGTAGGAAATGCATCGCAACGAGTACACGCCTAGCACGTGGTGGACCAACCAATTGTTCGTCGTTATATCCACGTTGAAATCACCCGTAAGTACGAAGGGTGCGTGTCTGTTTGTCTTTGTGTACTGTGCCATTCGACGGTCCCTCTGGAGATGTTGGGTGCGAGATACATTGCCATGATTACGATGTTGTCGCCGTTGTCAAAGTAGAACCTTGGCCGGTAGGTTGTATATCTAAGGCTTTTGTGTGGATCGTATATGGCGACACCACCGGCAGGACGTTCTGCCTCTTCAGTACACACGATCGCTTCCTAGCCGTTGATCGTCGGTCTTGTGGCGTTCCACGTTTCTGTGAGACAGAGCACGTCTGCTTTGGTTAGGACGCGATCACGTTCGATATCTCTGGCTTGTGCGTTCGGGGACCGGTTGTTTAGCAGTGCTATAGTGAACTCCGTTTCGGGGTCGACGTCTTCTCGGAAAGCGCGGAGGTAACGTTGCGTGAGCGATGTCGAGATGATGGTTGTCGAGGCGTTTGAATTCGTCGATCACGTTCTTGTCCACGTTGTCGTTCTTGTGGTGGAAGCGATGGTTACCGGCAGCGTTAGTCAGATAGAGGTTCTCAATGTTGGTGCACCTGCTCAAGGCAACGTAGACGAGTTTCTGTGGGAGCGTCTTCGAGTATTCGTATACGATGCAAGAGTAGGTTCCTCCCTGGGACTTGTGTACGCTTATGGCGCTCACCT
Source organism: Rhipicephalus appendiculatus (assembly GCA_030522465.1). Taxonomy (NCBI): domain Eukaryota; kingdom Metazoa; phylum Arthropoda; class Arachnida; order Ixodida; family Ixodidae; genus Rhipicephalus; species Rhipicephalus appendiculatus. The sequence goes on along the minus strand of JALIZH010016532.1, from coordinate 209,383 downwards.
GGACCAGGGGGAATTGTGTTCGTTTGCACGCGACACCGCTGTTGCGGTGGATCGTCAGCGTGACGTGGTTCTATAGACGTCAGACTCTGGAGTTTTGCAGACACTTTGCGCCACCTCTCGGAGCAGTTTGGGTAGTGCAATGTCCGGCTCCCTTGCACAGTTTGCTGTGCAACCAGGTGCAACTAGCGAGTTGGAAACAACGATTAACCTAAATATTTGGTGTGTTGGCGCGTTGAACACTCAGAAAAAAGAGCTACGAATTTTTCTCCACTAGTCGGACGCGCAACCGAACCGCCGAGAAGTGCGTACCAGAACGACGGCGAAAACAAGAGCAGACGCAACAGCTCCGCGCGCTACGAAATAAGGCCAGAAAGGCTTCAGTCGATGCTACTGTTGCGTTGTGAATTGCCACGGACGCAAAGGACTTCAATTTTACCGATTTCCGTAGCTGTTGCACGAAGCAGAACGGCGAGAGCTCTGGATACGGGCCGTTGCGAACGTGTTGGGTAAGCGAATTACTCGCGTTCTCCACAGCCGGTCGCATGGGAAAGTGTGATAATGTGGGTTTCATGTTAGCGTTTTGAGTGGCCTTGACGTAGAACCGTGGTAACCTTGACTATGAAGCTCAGCAGAGCCTCAGGCCGCAGTGCGCGCCGTGCAGCAGTTAAATGCAGACTGGTGAAGCGCGCGATAAACATCGCGCACTCCGCGACCACCCATAATCTGAACTGGTCGTCATCACACAGCATCGCGCACATACGCATCGAAGGTTCAAAGTTCCGACTTTAAATAGCAAATGCTAACACGTGCGTCATACAAGTAAATCGCAAAATGTTCGCCGTGACCACCGTCAGGTTTTTCTTGCCCGTGGTCTCCGCGATTGCCGGAGCTATCTCGGAGGTGACGGTTTTGCCTTTCGTTGTACGCCGAGAAAGTGGACACGCACGTATCCCCATTTGCAGCATATAGAAACGGAAGACAACCGTCAACCGTACATTCGAGGATGCGTAATAAAACAGTTCGACGCACTGGAAGCGAGAGATGGATGGAGAATGCAACTGCAAAGGCGAAAATCGCCGCGACCATTTGTGCCTGATAAAGCAAACTTTGTACCACTGATCGTAAGAAACATTGCTCGTGTACGTACTTTATCGCTTTGACATTATGTATATGCCTAAATTTAACGCAATCAGGAGTTACAGAACGCACGTCGGAGTGCCTCGAACTCGATGTCATGCGATGCTCGCTTGCGCTTGCGAGTTACAGCACGCCGAAATAACTGAAACATCTTTTGCATTGCAGCCGCAGTTCACTTTGATGAACTTCCTGCTTTTCTGAAGAGAGAGTGGATTGACGGAAGAAGCTTTCTAGGTCCTTGATTTTTAGGAAATAGCCCTCAACGCGAGAGAAAGAGGGGGGTTCTATAGTGGCCTATGCACATTCGCTTGCGGACGGCTCTCTTTGCACTACCCAGTTATGGCCAGGGCGGTGATCAGAGCGCTGTTGGCGGCGTTTCTCGCAGCGCCGCCTGGGCAGAGTCTGACGTCTATGGTCGAACTGTAACCACAATCGCCTGGGAAACGCGTCTTATTCGTCTTGATGGGGTTGCTGTACGACTCTTCGTTCACACAGCTTTAGGGTTCCCACTGCGCGGTTTACGAGGCCGTCGATGACGTCTATGTTAGCCGTTATCACGTAGGGCTCGTCGTACACTACTAGGATTTGCTTGGGTAGGTTAGCGAATTCTGCGTTAGACATCTTGGCCACGTTCTCCTTTGCCTTGTCCATGGCTTCTTTCTTTGCGCATCCCAGGAAGGTGTCTTGGGCTTGCACGACTTGATGTTGTTGTTGGTCGTTGTCGGAGCAAGTTGTCGCCACGAAGGTGTTACTGTAGAAGAGGCGCACTGCCGCTGGGGCGCGCCTGAGTGCCTCCTCCGCGGTAAGGAAGCGACTCTCCAGCAAAGCCACTTCGCTGTCGTCGAGAGCCCTTCCGTCTCCTATCTTGGTCAGTAGACTCGAGAAGGAGGCGTCGGCCTGTCTGACAACCTGCACTAAAGGGAAGTAGTCCATGTAATGCCATTTCTTTGTTGTTCCGAAGAGCCCTCCCGTCACTGCTAAACAACCACTCTGTGCTCTCGGCTATGACTCTGGTGACTGTGGTGGTGGTTGACGCCCTTATTGTATTAGTGTTCTGGTTCGCATCGTGGGCGCTTCCCTACTTGATGAAAGTGACCGGACGCGGGAGGCCGGACGCGGGACGGACGGACAAAGCCCTGAGCATAAGATGCTTCGCATCTAAAAATACCGAAAGCAAAAATCAAAGGCAGATACAGGACCAACCAAGAGCAGCAAGTAATGTTGACGAAGTAAAATGCAGGATTCATGTACACGTGGACCAAAATCTTTTTCGCGTTTTTTTTCACATTTAAGCGCCTGTTTCCTTTCAATAAACTTCCAGTTGTGAGTGCAGCGCTGTGTGTGTCGATCCCTTCTCTTCCTTTGTCTTCGTTTTCTGTGCGCTGTTTATCTTCAAATATGAATACGCACCAACTCGCCCAACTAGCTGTTTTGTTGCAATATCTTTCAAACATACAGCTGATCTCAGCGTGCACATTTCTTACACAATTTGATGCCGGCAGAAGTTTTGCTTGGATGTCCATTCGAAATACCGGCTGGAAACTTGCGCTGCAAATGGATCATAGTTCGTCGGATCCCACCTGTCACGTTTCATTTTTAATGTTGAAAAAAGCCTTCATTCCGCGTCTATTGGAAAACGATACAGCTTCCAATGTTTCTGGGGTGTTTGGTGCGCTGCGGCACGCAACACCCCGCCATGGTGACGGTAGCGAGCGCAATCAACTGGAGGGAAACGAGCGCCGGCCTAACAGCATGCACAAGTGACCGGCCGGAGGAGTCAAAATGGCGGCCACGCCAGCCACGCTGCCGACAAGGCCGAGGAGGCGGCACCTGCCCTGGCAAAAGCTGACACCACTATAAGCGGGGGGCGCGCGCATCGAGGCACTGTATGCTCCTCGCACCGCGCACGCCTCCTCCTCGCTACAGTGTACCATCCCGCGCCGCTATGATACTTGCTCATGTGGGGGAAGCCCTGATCGGCCGTTGTCTGCGCGCCGATGACGTATCGCTGCGGTTATGTCACGTTGCCATAGTGGGCGCAGTCACGACCGCGGCTTCGCCTTTCCCCTCCCTATGGCGACGAAGGGTGGAGAGGCCGCGCGAAAATTTGAAACAAGCTGAAACGGATGTTCCAACTCCTCTAACTTCCCTATTATAGCACGGATTCGCAAAATTCTTGCGGCAGCAGGTTCACATAGGAAAAGTGCGCACATTTCTCTTCATTACAGTTTTTGGACCTCGGGGTTGTTTACTGCCCCTTTAAGTGAATGCATAGGGGACACTGTGAGTTTTTCTGCTGTTGCGGTTGCTGATGCTGGTAGTGTTGCTGTTTGCAGAATCTCTTTGCAGAGTACGAGCTCTTGAGGAAGCCCGCGACCTGGATCTTGATCGCCAGTGCGATTCCGCTGGCGAGTCTCAGTCAGAGCTAAACCACCGCGGATGGTGCCTCCTTTCTGGCTGAGCCGCCCATGACCTCCTAGGCGGAACGCGCTTGAATTTCTTCTTACACGGTATGTCATCTGTGACGTCGTTGTTATTCATTTTGTAGAATGGATAGAGAGCAAGACAGCAGTACCAGCAAAAGACGAAGACGAGGACCGTTGTTGGTGCTCGTGCTTGCTCCGTTTCCGACCGCTGATCGCTTGACCTGTGCAATTTCCTTAACAAACGCACCCCGGACTCAACGCTAAACGCCTACTATCAAGTGGTGGAGAGTTCTGGTTCTCTTGTCCACCCTGGAACTCCGTACCCGGACTCTACCTTCACCGTCAACAATGCCCGACGACGTTAGAATGCTACCACACCCCCACCTGCCCGCTGTCCCGGTATTCCAAGGGAGCGCGACCCAGTTCTCTTTAGCGGTACTGATGAGCAGGACGTTGAGGACTGGCTCGCTTCGTATGAACGAGTGTGTCAACAACAAGTGGGACGATACCGACAAACTCGGACGCGTCCACTTCTACCTCAGGGGAGTTGCGGAGCTTTGGTTTAACAACCACGAGGCTGAGATAACCACCTGGACCTCTTTCAAAACGACCTTCGCGGACGTATTCGGGCGGCCGACAGTGCGCGAACTCCGCGCAGAGCAGCACTTGCGTGATCGCGCCCAACTGTCGGGAGAAATTTTCACTGCGTATATTGAGGGCGTCGTAGGCCTCTGTCGCCGCTTCAATCCTGCCATGTGCGAAGCCGACAAAGTAAAGCATATAATGAAGGGCATCGAGGACGATGCGTTCCACATGCTTGTGGCGAAAACTCCTCAGACAGTCGCAGACGTCATTCAGCACTGCCAGAGCTACGACGAGTTGCGGAAGCAGCGCATTTCCACGCGACGTCCTACTTTCGACACGACCAGCACGTCTGCACTGACCGGTGGCGCCATCTCTGCAGAGCCGGTCGTATTGACGCACCAAATTCAGCAGTTCATCCGCGAGGAGGTTCGCGTGACAATTGTCTCTTGCACCCTTTCTCCCTGGTAATACTCATGGACTCCCCTCGTCGCTGCGACAAACCATTGAGGAGCAAGTATCTGAAGCTCTTCCGCCAACGCACCAGCCACCGCCTGTATCCGCGCCCTTGACCTACGCTGACGTCGCGAGAAGGCCGTCACATGCGCTGCCACACGGCACGTACTCCGTTCATCCCACCAATGCCTTCTACCCAACGCATGCGCCGGCAGACCGGCACGTACCGCTTTATCGCCGTCCTGCCAACCTTCCTAATAATCCTTGGCACACACCGGACAACCGACCGATTTGCTACTGCGGTCGTCTACCCGGCCATGTCGAGCGTTTCTGCCGCCGCCGCGTTCCCCGTCCAGCTACCGTTGACGCAAGTTACAGCTACGACCGTAAAGAGCCACCACAGCCGATGCGCCCGCACGCTCCTTCGGACACCTCTTCGTCGAAGCGCCGCACCTTCGACTCGCCTCGATCGCCCTCCCCGCGCCGACGTTCGCTTTCGCCAATGCTTCGTCGTTCCCCGCCCGTGCAAACGGAAAACTGACCATCGCAGTTCCAGAGGCAAGAACTGCGCCGCTGTCGAAATCTACAAGGCCTAGTTCTCAACCTGCTAACGAAATAACTGTATTCATTGAAGGTGTTGCCGTGCACGCCTTAGTCGATACTGGAACTGCTGTGTCTGTGTTGAGCGAAGCAATGTGCCGCAAGTTAAAAAGTTACGATTCCGCTTTCTGGTGTTACTCTCCGTACGGCAAGCAGATCACATACAACCTTCCGTAACGTGCACAGCCCGTCTACTCATTCAGGACATTTTGTATGTGGTTGAATTGTCGTTTTTCCACACTGCTCGCACGACGTCATATTGGGGTGGGACTTTCTTTCCACGCATCATGCCATTGTTGATTGTGCCCATGCCGAGCTAGAGTTGTCAGCGATCTCCGACGTCGATTCTGGCAAGTCGTCTTTTTCTCGTGTCGTCGTCGCCGCGGACACGAACATCCCACCTATGTCGTCTGTCCTTGTGCCGATCTCCTGCGACTATGTTTTCTCTACCGCCATGTTCACGCCGTCAGAAGCATTCACCGCTCGTAAGAACTTTCTTCTGCCCTTTGCTGTTCTCACGATCGAAAACTGCGGCGGAATAATTTATGTCACGAACGTGCTTTCGGTCGTAGCCACAATGTTTCGCGGAGAATGTATAGGGTGACTTGAGGACATTGATTCAGTTTGCGCTAGCCCATTGCCCGATCGCAGAACAAGCCTCCAGGTCGGCAGCGTTAATCTCGTCACCACGTCGAACGCATCTTCCCTAGACGCCTTCCTTCCACCAATCGCTTCAGACCTTCCAAGTGCTCAACGCACCCAACTTTTGAAGCTTCTCGACCGCTTTCGGACGTCTTTCGACTACAAGCAAACCAGTTTGGGCCGAACATCTTCAATCGTTCATCATGTAGACACCGGCAACCATGCACCCCTGCGCCAGCGTCCATACCGGGTATCTCAAGCTGAACGCCGGGTTATTGACGACCAGGTGACTGATATGCTAAGTCGTGGCGTCATATAGCCGTCCCACAGTCCGCGGGCATCTCCGGTGGTACTTGCCAAAAAGATGGACGGCAGCATCCGATTCTCTGTTGATTATAGGCGCCTTAACAAGATCACCCGTAAATATGTTTATCCGCTCCCCAGAATCCATGACGCGCTCGACTGTTTGCAAGGGGGCGGAGTTCTTCACTGGACCTTCGGTCGCGGTACTGGCAGGTACCTATGGATGATGCCGACAGCCCCAAACCTGCGTTCGTAACTCCTGATGGCTTGTACGAGTTTAACGTGATGCCGTTCGGCCTTTGTAATGCCCCCGCCGCCTTCGAGCATCTTATGGACAACATACTTCGAGGTCTCAAGTGGCACACGTGTCTTTGCTATCTGGACGACGTCGTGGTTTTTTCAAAGGACTTCCGTACTCATCTCCGGCGCCTCGCAAGTGTCCTGGAATGCCTCCCACAGGCTGGGCTACAACTGAATTTGAAGAAGTGCCACTTCGCCGTCCGGAAGCTCACCATCTTAGGGTATGTTGTCAGCAAGGACGGCGTTTTACCCGACCCTGCAAAGCTCCGCGCCATCACCGAGTTTCCCAAGCCATCGACACTCAAAGAACTCCGGAGCTTTATAGGCCTATGCTCGTATTTTCGACGATTCTATCGTAATTTCGCGTCCCTAATGGCCCCTTTAACACGCCTACTTGCTGACAGCCAAGCTATTTCGGCAAGGTCGCCCGCTTGCGATGACGCATTCGCGAAATTACGTCATCTACTGACATCGCCAGCGATACTCCGTCACTTTGACCCAGACGCCCCTACCGAAATCCACATGGACGCTAGTGGAGTCGGCCTTGGCGCTATTCTTGCTCAACGCAAGTCCGGCTTCGACGCGTACGTCGTTTCTTGTGCAAGTCGCACTCTCACCAGAGCTGAAGAGAATTATTCGGTCACAGAGAAAGAATGTCTAGCCATCGTTTGGGCCATCGCGAAATTTATACCTTACGTGTATGGCCGACCATTTGATGTCGTGACTGATCACCACGCCCTCTGATGGTTGTCGTCCCTAAAGGATCCATCTCGCCATCTAGCTCGTTGGGCATTACGTCTCCAAGACTACGACATCCGCGTCGTCTACAGCTCGGGGCGCAGACATTCAGATGCCGACGCTACTTCTCGCTGTCCGCTTCCCCACGACTATGCAAATGCGTTTGTTTCTAGCTACGATTCTGCGTCCCTTACACATGCTGACATGCCATCTGAGCAGCGCCAGGACCCTTGGATAGTCTCTTTAATGGAGTTCCTATCCAAGCCATCCCCGCGTACCGCCAGTCGTTCGCTGCGGCGCACAGCTCGACATTTCACCATGCGCGATGGACTCCTTTACCGGCGCAACTACCTAGCCGACGGTCGCAAGTGGTTGTTGGTGGCGTGGAATGTACCACATCATCCGCCAATACGTGCGTTCATGCTCCAAGTCCCAACGCCAGAAGAGCCCACCGCGTATAGTTACTGGGCCGCTTCAGCCTTTGCTTTGTCCCACCCGACCTTTTGATCGCATCGGCATTGATTTGTATGGCCCCCTTCCGTACACACCTGACGGGAACCGATGGGTGACCTTCGCTATTGATCACCTGACACGGTATGCTGAGACTGCTGCGCTACCAGAGGCCACATCAAGTGAAGTCGGCGCGCCTCGCGAGCTACTCAGCGACCGCGGACGCACGTTCCTATCTGAAGCAGTGCAAGCCCTCCTGCGTGAATGCAACGTTGTGCATCGAACGACCAGCGCGTATCATCCACAAACCAACGGCATGACTGAGCGCTTTAACCGCACACTAGGCGACATGCTGTCCGTGTACGTCTCCGCTGACCACACCAACTGGGACCCTATACTATCATTTGTCACGTACGCTTACAATAGCGCCACTCAGTCTACGACAGGATTTTCTCCCTTCTTTCTTCTTTACGGCCGCGAAACCTCCTCATTTATGGATATCATTCTGCTGTATCGCCCGGACACTTCGTAGTCTCTATCTGAAGTCGCCACCTATGCCGAAGAATGCAGGCAGCTCGCCGTTCGTTAACCGCGCAAGACCAAGCATGCCAGAAGGACCGCCATGACGCCAACCTTCCTCCCCAGTCATATTCGCCTGGAACGTTGGTGTGGCTTCGCGTTCCCTCTTCTGCTCCTGGGCTTTCCACAAAGCTACTGCCTAAGTACGAAGGCCCCTACCGCGTCCTACGTCAAGCATCCCCGGTAAACTATGTTGTCGAGCCCGTTCAATCATCCACAGAACGCCGCCACCGTGGCCGTGAGACTGTTCACGTCGACCTATTGAAGCTCCACTACGACCCACCAGTCGTACCTGTACCTTAGGTCGCCAGGGTGGCTCCTTTTCCGCGGGGGAGTGATTTGTAGAATGGATAGGGAGCAAGACACCAGTACCAGCAAAAGACGAAAACGAGGACCGTTCTTGGTGCTCGTGCTTGCTCCGTTTCCGACCGCTGATTGCTTGACCTGTGCAATTTCCTTAATAAACGCACCCCGGACTCAACGCTAAACGCCTACTATCAATTTATTTATTTCACAATACTGCAAGCCAGCGTGGCCCAGGGAGGCGTGGAATTACAGACAAAAAGAAAGTACAGTATAAAAATAATTGGTAAAAACACCGGCAGCATAAGCAATATGTCAGTGTCGCTAGGACAATTTTTAGCAAAGAAATTAAAATAAAAGCAGTAAAAAAAACAGCACCAGCAGTTTACAACAACACTCGCACGACAAGTAATAAAATAGTTTCAATGATTAAATATTCAATACGACAAATGTTCTTCAAGGACTTCGTCAAAATTATCTGCCTCGCAAACGAACTCGGGTAGACTGTTCCAATCCGAAACGGTGCGGGAAAAAAAAACTCTGTTTGAATGACTACGTTTTGGCAAAAATGCGTTGTAGGGTGTGTTTGCGAGTGTTGCGCGTAGTTTTCGCTGTAGTGGTCTTTAAATATAAAGGTGTAGACATACCAAGCTTTCCGTTCAAAATGTTGCGCAAGAATTTTACTCCACTGATTTTTCTGCGGACAGCCAAGGTGGGGATGTTATGAGCTTTCATGAGTTGAGTTGGTGAATCTAGTCTTTTCTATTGAATATAAACCCAATGGCTTTCTGTTGTAGTGCTTCTAAGCTCTGTGTATCTTTTTAAGCGAACTGATCCCATACAACGGACGCATACTCCAGTTTAGGTCTGATAATAGCGTTATACGCTTGAAGTTTAACATTCACAGTTGCCTTTGCAAGCTTCCTTTTCAAAAAGCACAGTTTCAGAAAAGCTCAAGTGCACATTGACAAAATGTGTGCCCGCCATTTCATATCACTTGAAAGAGTAATCCTTAAATATTTATACTGTGTTACTGATTCAATGGGAGAGCCATGAATATTGTAGGTAAACACGCTAGGATTTGTTTTCCGCGTTATGTTTGTAAGCACTGCTGCACGTCCCAAGCTGTGCATCAGCATTGAATGTTGCGAAGAGTTTGCTGTAATAGCTTATGGTCATCAGAGCAGGTTATTTCTTTAAACACAACACAATCATCCGCGAAAAATTTAATAGACACTGAGTCAGGGATTTCTTGCACTAAATCGTTTACATATATAAGGAATAATAGTGGCCCCAACACACTTCCCTGTGGCACACCAGAAGTGACATTGAGCGTCCTAGACACACCAGATTTTACTTCAACGAACTGCTTTCTATTAGTTAAATAAGATTCAACCTATTTAATAAGATAAAGCGGCAATCCTATGTTATGTTTCATCCCTGATAGCCTGTTGGCCCTGTATCAGTGTCTGGAGCATTTGAGTGTTGGTAGGACCTGGATTCAATTCCACATCACCACAAATAACAATTGCACACATGGTAGCACTCGTATGCTAAAGCAATCAAAGTCCGTGAGCACGGCACAACAACCCCTCTTTCATCACTACGGTATGAGCATACCACAACTAAGCTGAAACAAGAATGTGGGACGCATAGTTAATGGCCCGCTTCTTGCGTTTTCGCTGTGCCCACTGAAGAATCCAACTTGAAGCTGCTCTTTTATATGAGTTGAACTGGCCGATGTCACGCATGCGCTGCCGATATCGTGTCGAAGGCACGAGGTCCAGTTGATTGCAAGTTCGGTGAAGTTGTCGCTTGTTCCAAAAGCACGTGAAGCGCAGGTACGATTCGGTGGTGTCCAAGAAGCAGCGACAACCAGCAGCAAAGCCATGTGAAACAAGAATGCGGGACACATGGTTAATGGTCCGCTTCCTGCGTTTCCGCCGTGCCCACAGTTCAAGCAATCAGCCTTGCATCTATGTCCTTCTGCAGGTTCACGTGCACCACACTTGTCGCATACATTGGCGCCAGGTGTTGTGCACACGACGGTTTCGTGCGCTTCAGGGTGGCATACAGTGCATGGCTTCTTGGTAGGCTCGTGGGGATAGGATAGCAGACGGCTTCCGCACCCACAAAATAGACGCATCTGGGCAGTGTCTTGTCCGTCAAGGTAATGACGACTGTCTTCGTAGATCCGAGCATGCGAGCCCACTCAATCTTATAGGGCCAGTAAACAAGCCCTGCCGTTATTTTTACACCCACCAAACAAGCAAACTAATTCGTACAGTAGACCGCGGCGATCACATTTTGCGAATTCTACCGGGCGAATGCCTGTCCAATCCTTCTTGTACGCGCAGTGACGAAATCTTGCCCATGGCGAACAATACGTACCATTGAGTTCATCGACTGGTCCTTTGCGTTACGAAACGGTGCCTTGGCCGTGGGGTGATGCCGTTTTGGCCGTGCAGTCCCCATTTTCATTTTCTTGTGCTGCCCTCTGGCGTTTTGTAGAGCCCCGAGACTACAAGGGCAAGCGGTATTGCCGGTACGAAAGCCTCGGAGATGAAGAGGCGTTTCGCTACTTTGACGCTAGGTGAAGGATGCACGCCTCACCAGTGCCTCGTACTCCTCGCAACACGCTTCCTCCACGCGCCGCTATGTCGAGGAAGCCTTGCTCGGTCGTTGGCTGCGCGCCGATGACGTAATCGCTGACGTCATATTACGTTGACGAAGTGGGCGTGGATACGACAAAGAGCTACGCCTAACCCTCTCCGCTGCGAGAAGGGTGGGAAGCATGAGCGAGAAACCGAAACCAGACAGATCGAGTCGTTCTATACCCTGTAACTTCCATATTACAGCATTTATTTGCAAAGTTCGTGCACCAGCATGTACACATTGTACAAGTGCGCAGTTATTTCTCCATTTTGAAATTTTGAACCCTCAAACGCCATAGGTGCGCACACGGAGACTGGCCATGCGATCTGCTTGGGAAGTCCCGGGCGGAATGCCACGGACGATGCCTCTTTCAGCTACATACCTTTGAACAAGTGCGCTGGCCCCCTAATAGACGGATGAGCTCTCACCTCTTTCGCCACGTGCTCGTGAGGTGTCGATAAGATTATGATACTGGAGCCCAGGTGGACACGCGGTACGAAGCTACTGTCGTTGAAGTCTCGGTTAAGCCTCCATCACAGCGGTGGATAGTTCATGCCCGAGTAAATCTTTCACCGTCAAAGCTTTGTGCAGTCTCACGAATTTTATCTCTTCCCTGTGTAGGCCCTGGAGTAGGTGGTGCCTTCCCGGAGGACGTCCACGCTTCACCTGACTTTCTGATTTGGTTTACTGCTTGACGAGGTGTTGCAATCCGCAGCTTGCGACGTGTTTATTCTGATTTTTCGTCTAGCTTTCGTCTGCCAATGTGGCAAAACCGTTGCCAGCGACGGCTTGGTGCAGTTTCGCGGTTCTCTCCGTAGTACCCTGGGAACCGGACACACATCGGCGATGCTCGGGACCATGATGGAACCGGACAAATCCAACTCCACCGCGAACCGGACTGTTCAATGAATAGACTCTTTCATGATTGTAACGCTAGCTTTGCTGCGATGCAGTTAACCCAATTTATGGTGGCTAGTGGCAAAAACATCTTTCTCATGCATGCTGTGAGCAAACAGCTCCGCAGTTCACTTTCTACCGCGCAGTACCTTGCAACGAAAATAGTGCAGTTATTTTCAGCATGAACACGACCTTTTCTCGGCCGAAGGCGCGAGTTATTTGTCTGTAAAGGCGCTTGAAGAAAACTTTACGCACGTATGGCCGACAATCAGGTGATTGCGCGTGCAATTACGCCGGCGACCACTGAGAAAGGGATATTTGTCAGTAACAATCAGTGTTGTCAGCAACGCCATGCAAGTAACGGCTTTACCGGTAACGCGTTACATAATTTTTCGGTAACTTAGAAGCGCACTTGTTACAATTTCAAAACGGTGACGGAGAGCGTATTTATGCTACCATTTTTCGGTAACATGTGGTGACACGTTACTCGTTACTTTTTCATCTCGTATGTGCCATTTCCCCAGAGCTCGCCCCGACGAATTCTTTGTCTCAGTGTCAGATTGCTGACGGCCTGCCAGGTATTAACAAAGAAAGCGCGGGCCGAATCGCTTTTGTTTGTGGGAATTGCCGGGACAAATTTCTTAAGACGTGCCGGCTCCCTCTGAGGAGACGTGAGCCATCACCACACAAAGCTTCCAGAAAGCTGCGCAATCCGCCATGAGGAACTATACGGACATTCTTTTCGTGGATGTGGATAGTAGCAGGTGAACTGCTGGCACCTGCTCCTTTCCATGCCCAAAATACAGGCCGCCCGAAGAGAAAGCGCAAGAGCTGGTTTACTCGATCCCATGGGCTGATCGTGAAGCTTCATACGTAGTGGAAACAAAGAAGCAGTCTTGTACGGAACGGCGTTTCAAGAAACGACGTTCCGGGAACTAGTTCCTTTAGGGAGGAATCGCGGAACGCGACCGTTCCATTCGGGATCGGTGGAACTCGTTACGTCTACGAAGGAATGTAGAGGTAACGGCGGTCCTTCTGTAAACGCTCTACGGCATTCATCAGGCGCGCGCCCGCACGCTGCACATCATGAAGAACAGGGCGGATGGGTGACCGCGTGAGGCACAAAAATGTGCCGCTCGCCTGTCACGTGACGTAGGGAAGCGCACGACGCCGAGACCGACAGGGTGCGGAAGGGACTGTTGATTTTTACAGAAGAGCTGCTATGCTCGAGGTTTGCCGTCTGTCGTAGAAAGAAAACTATCATTATCATGAACGAGCTCACGCTCTCTTCATCCTCTTCCTCATCTGCTTCGCTCCCAGAACACGTGGCTCATCTCTCCGGAGTGGGATGCAATAACTCCGATGATCGACAGAACGAGTAACGAGCGATTGAAAGAAAGTGATACAGAGTAACAGAAAGAAATAAATTCTTGGGGAAAAAATTATCCACGTGGCGAGATTCAAAACAGGCTAACTACGATCCGTATGCAAGCTTCGTAACCACTCGGCGATCCAGTTTTGTTTTCTTTCGTGATATTTATTCATCATGGGCATGACACCTTGAAGCACTTCAATAGAGACGCAGAACTCATCTGTTCATTCTGCTTCTATCGCGGCCCAACGATGAACACATAGCACTAAAGAATCATCATTCATCTATAGAGCGAATATATCAAATAACGGCATTTTCCACTCAACGGCGGCAAGGATAAGCAAGTCAGCAATGCAAATACAATACTGGCTGACTTTCCCTTTGCTGGTACATATCTCTTCGCTGAGTGACCATCCTGATAGAGTGGGATGTTCAGGAAATTCTTGGCTACGCGTTTCTCTGCAACATGCGTGCACGCTAGCAGAGGTCGGCAGGGACGTGAGGCCGTCCCTGCCGACCAGAGTTAAATCTGCGGACCAGAAAAGAGAGGTGATGGTTCTTGGTGACTGTTACCTACCGGACGCTTACCGACGTATCCTGCAACTAGGCCCGAAACACTGCTTGGAAACCAGCATTGAAACCTGTTGAAAAGCTTGGCCTTTCGAGGTCTGTATCGTATCGTGTTCCTGAAAGTGAAAGCTCTTTTTGTTTGAAGGAATGTGTTTCTGCTCTCGCCAAGCCCAATGCTAATCCTGCCAAGAGGCAGTCTGTCAGCCCTCTGGTTAAACACTTTGTTTCAAACGGCCTCAGGCTACTTTCTTCGGAGAAGGAAGGATTTTTTTGTGGTTATGTCCGAAGAACAGTTTGGTCTTATAGCACACAGTGCGATAAGCAAGAACTTCGTTCATTCAGGGCTTAAGTCTGCGCAGCTTAAGAAGCAAGCCATTAAGCTTCTAAAAAACATAAGTTTGGAGCATCTCAGCAATGCTGTTGGCAAAACTAAGGAAGTTCTTTTGAGACCCTTCTTCACAGCCAAAACTCATAAGACTGATGTCCCTTTTCGGGTTATCGTCACCGAACGCCACACCTAGCAATATGTAGTGTCCGGATTTCTTCAAAAGCACCTCAGCCATCTTTCGCTGAATGACCCTTTCCTCATCAATGGTTCGCAGGATGTCGTCAAATATTTAAACACAGATAATCCCAAGAAGTGCATGGCGTTTAGCATAGATGTTGTTGATTTATTTTATTCTATTCCCCATGTTCACTTGTTGACGTGTGTGAAGGCTTGTATCCCAGAGCAGAATGACGAATGTGCATTCATCAGTAGCTGCGGTATTAGTACCGAAAGTTTGTTAGAGCTGCTCACGTTTTATCTGTCTTCGACCGTGGTTGGATGGAATGATCAATTGTATGTGCAGCGATCCGGTATTTGTATTGGGTCCCGGGTAGCCCCGGTCTTATGTGATATTTTTCTTAGTTGCATTGACAATGTCTTGGCTAATGATCTGGATGGAATGGTGGTGAAGATTTTTCGCTATGTTGACTATTATTTGGTTTTCATAAAGAAGGAAAATTTCACGCATCAGATGATCAATGTTGTGAAATGTTTAAAGGAAAGAGGACTAGGCCTGACCTTCACATGCGAAAGTCGCGTGGAAGGAACAATCCAGTTTCTGGAATTGTCTTTGACGTTTAATGAGCACCATGTTTGCTGGGAATTTGCCCCTAGGTCCAAGAAGCCCTTGCTCAACTATTCCTCCAGTCATTCCAAGATTGTGAAATCTGGTATCGCGGTTAACACCATTTTTTCTGCCCTAACTAAGTCTTGTGTCCACAAAATGTCCTCTAGCCTCCTATCTGAAGTTCAGCGTCTAAAAAATGCAGCCTTCCCTCTTGACGCCATTGTTCCTGCGTCATTCAAAGTTATGAACAAAGTTAAAAATGGTCCAGTTAAACCGCTTGATGGCAAACGGGGAAAGGGTAACAAACTAGCGGTGATCCCGTATATTTATGGCATTTCTCACCGCATCAAAAAGATTGCCGACAAGTTCAATATTGACGTGTACTTTTCCGCTAAGAATAAGCTGAATAGCCTGTGTGCCAGGATTGATCATTTGTCCTCAGGTGCGAGTGAGTCGTCTAGGAGTATGTGCACAGTTAAACACCGCATGCAGTTCGTCCCTTGCAAAAGCAATGTAGTGTACTCAATTCCGATGTCGTGCGGTAAAGTTTATGTGGGGGCAAACGGGGCGCTGCCTCAACATTCGCCTGCGCGAGCATCATAGCTCTCTCAAGGGTACGCCGTATTCGCATTTGTCCGCCCACTGTGCCGCTTGTGGCTGCTCACCGGAGTACTGCCGCACGACCACTGTTTTTGACCACAATGATTCCCGCATCAGAGAGATAGCTGAAGCTTTTGCTATCAACAAAAATGGTGACACGTGTGTCAGCACTCCATCGATTGCGTTGCTTGATTGCGAGGTGGCTTACTTGGAAAATACTTAAATTTGCTGAATGCCTGCTATTTCTTGTCATGCGCTTAGGGTGCGCGCGCATTTCTGCTCTTCCCTTCCTTTTTTTCTTTTCTTTGTGCTTGAATAAAGCATTTAGTTGTCAGTTAGCGCTCGTGTTGTGCAGTCTCTTCTTTGTGTCATGTTTTTTGCGCTGTTCACTATGAACCCCAACCAACTAGCCCAACTCTCCCTTTTGGTGCTAGCAGAGCATTGCAAAGCTTTGTATGGTATTGTATAGCAAGGGGGGTGCCAAAGAGTAGAAGGGGTCATGAGAGAAAGAAGGAGGGGAGAACGAGTATAAAAAGCCACAGAGAGAGAAAGAAAGGGATGGAAAGAAATGGAGAAATCGAAATTTAGGGAAGAAAGAGGAAAAGAAAGAAGGCGAGAGAATGACTTCAGGGAGAGAGAGAAAGAAAAATGCACAAAGGAAGAGAAAAATAGATAGCATGAAAGAGAAGAAAAAGAGAAGAACATAGCAAGGCAGACAGATACATACACAGAAATATCTTGCCTGATTCCGAACAGGGGACTTCACTAAGTTCAAAATGTGTATATTGCACATTTTCTACTCGCACGGATATATTGAATCAGCACTGATTAAACGCCGAATTATTGTCCGCTTAGATGCGGCAGTTTCTGCAAGATATTTAATTATATTGGTGCATGGATGGAGATTTGTATATGAATATCTCAAGCGCAGCATCCTGACTGCACCTTTGTACACCGACTTGAGAAGTGCTACATGTGTGGGACTTGAAATTGACGAGCACAAAAGTTGCATAGTGTACTTTTTTTGCGCGCTACAAGGGAGCAAAAACGACGAAGAACCTGTTAGCGCTCTTTCGCTATCATTAACAAAAGTGGAGGTGTCATCCTTCATGGCAGGGAGGCAATCAGACCTGGAGACACGTGGGCGCCGGATTGAGGATAGTATATCTCTTGATGTAGTTCTTGCACATGTTAGAGTGTTTCTTGTTTTGGTTTTGCCGCCTTGTCATGACTCTTTTAGCGCTTGTGTTGTCCCGGGTCGTTCTTTCTTCGTCGTTTTTGTTACCTTGTAGCGCGTAGAAGGTTTACACTATGTACAACCAACTGCTCCCTACCCTGCCTCTTGTAACGAAAGTTGCAGTTAGGCATGCTTGTAGTATGGCCGCTGGTCTCTAAAAACATGGTTTATCCCTCCGTCATAGGAATCGGTATAACACGAAAGTGAAACCTGTCCTTACAGAAATAGTTGAATGTTTACTGTACATTGATATAAGAGAGCTTGCAGAATGTCTGTTCGCGTATGACAGTTATAGCACCGTCTAGTGGATGCATCCACGTTGAAGCTCGGTGGTGCATCTGTATCCCGACTACTAATATCCATGATCAATGATTAAACAAACCCTTTTGGTCATAGATGCGTGTGGTAGCTGTATGGTCAGAGCGGAATCATAGAAATCGGTGACAGCTAGAAGAGCGTCACTGATTGGACGCTCAACTTGGGCTAAGGTCACTTACTCGCGGCACGTTAGAGTTATTGAACAACGCTACCCGACCAGAGGGAAACGCACCGCGCGTCGTGTATTCGCCGTTGGCCGGCTGCGATTTTTCGCGGGCGAGCGTAAGTTCTGAACGCGGAGTTACGGCCACGCAAAGCAATCGCGCGTCCCGGAAATATTTTTGGTATGGACGGATGCTATGAGCGAGGCCAATGCTAGGGGTAAGGTCATCCACCTGCCAGTGTGTTAATGCGTCGACAAAATTGAACTTTTCCTATTTGAAACGCGCCGAATGGGACCGACGCGTAGAAACGATGCTTTGAAGGAATTAAATGTGCATTTCATGATCATAATTCATCACTTCACTTTAGCAAGAGCACTGTGAGAGGACAGTGGTAGATATAAAAGGCTTTTTTTAAGCCTTCAGAGAATGTGGACCTGGTGCAGTGGATAGCGTGCCCGGCACGTATGTCGCTGACCAAGAGGTCGTAGGTTCGACTCCCATTGACGGAACTTTTTTGTTTGTCTTCTGATCATGCGTATTTTTTCGACGTCATTTCCGTAACGGAAATACGTCACTCAAATCTTGGTGAACCCCGGCAGAAAACACTTTCGTGTTAAAAATTCGTCTTGAAGGGTCTCATTTGATTCCTTTTACGTACATATAACCTGATGTCGGCGATGCCAAATCCGTATAATGTATGTAGCTGGATGTGAGCTTTGAAATGCTCATTTTATATTCCTTCAGGACTATCCTACACCATATTTCTATTAAAAATTCCCCATCTCCCGCTAAAGGGAGATGCGATGCAGCGGGGAGATAATTAGCTTGAGCGAGAGGCACGTCACCGCTCTCATTTCACGGCAGCGGTCCAGGCGCTCATCGCGGCGCTGCACAGGAGAGAGAATGAGGTGCGCTCGCTCCGTCATTTTCATACCGCGGAACTACCGTGGCGCCCCCCAGTGGAGTATGCAGCTGTCACACCACCTGTTGTGCCCGCCGCTGCGTAGAGAATTCCTAAAGGAAAGGACGGGGGGGGATCCTAGGAGAGGACGAGCATGCGCTGTGGTGGTGTGGGACGCAGGAGCAGCTCCGTAGAGTAGAGGAATCCTAGAGGAGAGAGGACGCGCAAGCGCTGTGGGGATGTCGGACGCCGGAGCCTCTCCGTAGAGTAGAAGATTCCTAGAGGAGAGAGGGGGAGAGGACGAGGATGCGCTGTGGGACGCGGGCGCCGCTCCGTGTAGTAGAGGATTCCTAGAGTAGAGGATGGGGGGTGAGCGTAGGAGAGCATAGGGGGGAAGTGACGCGCATGCGCTGTGGTGGTGTGGGACGCGGGAAGGAGGGACGGACTAAGCCCCCTCCAAACACATGCAAGCAAGATTAAGGAATGGGGTCAACCTGGGCGACAGGCACCACCTGCCTAGCCATTGCTAAGCAGCCTCTCTGTGCTCTCGGCCATGACTCTGATGACTGTGATAGGGTTGACGGCCTTCATATTGCTACAGTGTTCTGGTTCGCATAATGGGTGCTTCCCTACTTCATGAAAGTGGCCGGACGCGGGACGCGGGACTGGGGACGGGGGGACGCCGGACGGACATAGCCGCGAGCATAAGATGCTTCGCATCTAAAAGTCAAATCTAACGTTATGGTCACGACGCGGTCCAATTTTCGAAACGTAACTGTAACAAATTCTATTTGCATTCAGAGAACTTGTAACCAGAACTCGTTCCAAAATTCGGAAGGAACGAGCTTTCGTTCCTGTTTAAGAGGACCGTGTACAACACTGCGAAGAACTTCCCCGAGAGGCTGCGACATATTTAAAAAACATGGCTGATCCCTCCCTCATAGGAATCGGTATAACACGAAAGTGAAACGTGTCTTCGCAGAAGTAGTGCTTATTGTGTAGCGATACATGAGAGCTTGTACACCACGCTGACGCCTAGTGGCAAATCTCCATCGCGACGACTAACGCCCATGGTCATGAATTAAGCGTTCTTGTAGCTGAAGTTGTCAACAAGTTATACCTGGACACAGCGTATCGTGAATCCAGCGCAATGACACCAACAAGCACGTAATGAACACTGGCACTCGATATGCGCTCATGCATACACTACCACGCTGCGCTTCAGCAACACGGGAGGCAGAGGTTCGTAGCTTGAGCCGCGAGCGCGCGCAGGCGTTCTACGTCCTGCTGGCCTCTGTCTCGCTCCACCAAGGCACGACATTCGGCCGTCGACATCGCTGCCTAGCTGGCCTAGCGGCCGCGCTCACTGCAGCAGTTTCATTCGTCGGTGCTATCGCACCCGAAGTAGCCGTCGGGGAAACAACGTTGGTGCATGTGGAAGATGCACTACTCCGACAAAGAGCCGTCACACGCTAACACGAAGCTAAAGGCTAGGAGCATACCTACATCGGCGACTCTCCGATGCTAGCGCGACCAGTGCTTTTCACTGCCATCGAGACGCAGTTAAAGCAGCGCCTCCGAGATTGTGCGCTGCGCTATCGGCGCTAGTATTTCTAGTATAGTAAGTGTCATGCTGCATTACTTCTCTTCCCCGCTCACTGGCGGCGACACTGACCCGCCACGCCAACAGAGAGCACCATGCGAGAGAGAATGTGTGAGAGATATAAGGCGCGTTGGCAGGTTACTCTCCAGCTGCGTTGGTGGCTTAGTCGGTAAGAAACCGGGCGCCCTTCGTCGCGGGCCAAGAGTCAGAGGTTCGATTCCCGGCGGGGGGAACATTTTCTTAAATAATTTTTCTTTCTCAATTGGTAGCGTTAATTATATCAACGTCATATCCGTAACGGATATACTTGGTGGACCCTGGCATAAAACACTTTCGTGTTAAAAAATCACAGCATATCCACGGAGTGAATGATGATGAGTGGGCGAAGCTCTGGAGGTTCATCGGTAAACCGTGAATCTTCCGTGAATTTTCGTCCAGTACATCATCAAAGACGTGACAAACACTGTGTGTATATATACAAGAAATTTCATTTATTCGTAAATGGTAGCTAGACGTGGCTTCCGGTCCCCCTTCATTATAACGGCTTTATGGTCGGTGAAGTGGAAGGATAGGGGTTCTTATATGGCTCCGTAGAGGATTCCTAGAGGGGAGAGAGGGGGTGAGCGTAGAGAAGAGAGAGAAGGAGAGGACGCACATCCGCGTTAAAGAAGAGAGAGGATGATAGAAGAGAGAGAGAGGAAAAAAAATTACACCATCTCCCGCTAAAGGGAACCATGTGTAGATGTGAAGCAGCGGGCGCTAACGCTTACACTGGCGGTGGCGTTGACGCTGGCCCTATCGCAGCGTTGCGCAGGAGAGAAAACTGAGGAGGCGCAAAGCACGCAGTGATGGAGCGGTGTTTCCTACTGGAACATGCCAATCGCTGCTAATGGGCAATGAGAGACAGAAGACTCCGACTGGACACAGAGACCCGCACTCCGCTTTTAGTTAACGCGCACGCTGCGAATTTTTATTGTTCAACAACGCACAGGAGAAATCTTCCACCGGCACCACCTTGGAGGTCAAGATCCATTGCCATATATACGGGATGGCCAGTGAACGGTTGTGCAGCGCGAGCAGTCGGTTTTTTCAACCAAGAAACTCGCTAGCAGACGCTGCCTGCGTCGGCGTCGCGAGGCGAGAGAGGGGGGAAGCGGAGGAGAGGAGAGAGAGGGGGGTGACACGCATGCGCAGTGGGAGTGCGAACGCCGTGGGCAGGGATGCGTAGAGGAGAGAGGGGGGGAGCGTAGGAGAGGAGAGAGAGGGGGACGCGTATGCGCAGGGGGGAGTTAGACGCCGCGGGCAGGGATGGAGAGAGGGGGGGAGTGTAAGAGGGGAGAGAGGAAGGGAGGCGCATGCGCAGTGAGGGTGTGGTTGCCGTGGGGAGGGATGCCTAGAGGAGAGAGGGGGGATAGGAGGTTTTTTATTTTTATTTTTTGTTTAACTGTTTGCGCATGCGCAGTAAGGGTGGGCACGCGGCACACCACCACCACCACCACCACCACCACCACCACCGGATTAAGCTTCGCCATAAGATGCTTCACATCTAAAAAGGAGTGCGTTCATTCGTGAAAAAAAAAAAGAAATTAAATGCGCTCACGCAGCCCGCTGTCATCCAAAAAGACGAGCAGCGCAGAGAGGGCCCGCTTGACAGAGTCGCGACCGCAGTGGGGGGAAGAGCAGGTGCTCTGCAGTGGTCCGTGGAAGACCGAGCCGGGCGTATTGGGCGAGCATGGGTGTCCTACTTGCATTCAGAGCGGTGCAGTGGAGGAGGAGATGATCCGAGGGACTCACGGTCGCCACAGTCAGCGCAGTATGGACTACCACGGCCCGTGAGTCGATGGAGACGTTCGGCAGCCCGATGGCAGCCGATTCTGAGGCGAAGGAGGAGGCGGAGGTCAGCACGCGAGAGTCCTCTAAGCGGGAGCAGACGGGGAGCGTTGCCGGCGGCGACGCGAGGGTCAGGGTGTCGCCCACGTATATGTCGTGCGACGAGAAGCGACATCCGCAGTGCTTACAGCATTAGAGACAGGACTGCCATGGTCGTGGGCCTCTTTGGCAGCACAGTCGGCGGCTTCATTTCCTGGAATCCCAACATGTGAGGGGACCCATTGGAGTCGGAGATCACAACCGCTGAGACGGACGGCGTGAAGTTGGCGGGCAACCCTCTGAGCCAGAGGACTACCGTCGTGCTCACGAGCAACAGAAGCCAGGGCCGCGCGGGAGTCGCACAAAATCGCAGCGCTGTTAACTGTAGAGAGTTCGCACAGAAGTTCCGCCGCGAGATTGATGGCTGCGAGCTCGGCAACCGTGGAGGAGGCGGGGCAGGAGAGGCGACATTTTCGTGTCAGTCCGATAGATGGCGCGACGCAGGCAGCAGCAGCTGAGCCATCGGAGAGGACGGAGCCGTCGGTGTAAACAAACAGCCGGCCGGCCAGCTGATCGTTGATTAGAGCAGCGCACTCTTGTTGAATGACTGCGATGGGGGTGCGGGCTTTGGCTTTAATTCCCTCGAGTGTGGTGCGAATCTCCAGAGCGGTGTGGCGGTACGGCGGGATGGCCGGCAAGCAGGGATAAGGTGCGTGGGGCACAATGTCAAGGAGCTCGATCGCACGGCGTCCCATCGCTGAATTGGAGAGGGTGTACAGCCGCGCGACGAGGCGTTGTCCGTGACTTGTGTGTTTCATCCTGAGAAGGCGATGATAAGCTTGTTTCGCTGCCCGTAGGGAAATAGGTGTTTCCCCTGTTTCAGCGAGGGTAGGACCAATTTGGGTGTCTTTGGGAAGGCCGTACAAACTCCGAACAGCTGCTCGGTGATCGGCGTCGAGTTCGGCCCACTGGCTGTCCCTCAGAGAAGCAAGAGGGAGGCCGTAGAGGATCCTGGCAGACGCGATGCCGTTGTAAACTCGATGCCGTTGTAAACAAGTAGGGAGCGGGCCGCGCCTGCGACTTTGCGGTTTGTTGTGCGTAAAACGCGCACCGCGGGGCGCCAGGAAAGGCGGTGGTCGATGGTGACTCCCAAATATCGTACCTTGGTGCTCCAAGGGATGAGGGTGCCACGAAGTGCGAGGCAGGGGCTCTTGAAGCGTGCACCAGCATTTGGGTGTATGAGTAGTGCCTCGGTTTTGGCCGGAGAGAGTGATAGGCCGACGGCGAGTAGGTAGGAGTCAACAGCATCGATGGCGCACTGGACGGAGTTGTATAAGTCGGTCCGGCGGGCTGTTGGGGCACTGGCAAAAATCGCGATGGTGGTGGACGGCCTTATTGTACTACAGTGTTCTGCTTGACATAGATGGCTACACCGCCTGCGGGACGCTCTGCTTCCTCGGTGCACACGATGTGAACTAGAGGTGGTCTGGAACGCGCTTATTCTTCATGGTCATCAGCGTCATCGTCATCACGAGATGCTGCCGGTTACGCCTGACGCGGGACAAGGTTAGACTAAGAGGAGCTTCGCCCCTAAAACGACATCCGCAAGTTCGAGTGTCAAAGGAGTACACTCGGTGAGCACAGCGTGGTGAACGACCACCACATACAATTTGACAACTACGGCGTCATCGACTTAGAGGCCAATTAGTATAAGTGCCTTTATGTTGAACCCTGGTCCATCCAGGCGACAGCCGGTAACGTCAACAGGGGCGTTGCCTAGCGAGAATCTGCCTCAACGGAACTCTGCACATCTAGAGAATAGGTGTGACCCCACGGCAGGAAGAAAACCCTGAAAAAGAATGCGAGTGGGACGCGAAACGTAGGATTTTTTTCTTGTAACGGAAGAAAAGATTTTTTTTCTGAATGCCGACAGCTACAAACACACTCCTACCCGAACCCTGTGCACCTCCACAGGAGCTAGCCACATCTATACCCGGACAATAAATGGAAACTATACATAACAGAAAGGGCTTCGTATAAAAATATACTGCGGGAATGTCCCGACTTATCAACAAGTTCTCCCGAGGCCCTCCGGGGAGCGGTGGCGGCTACTGCTTCTCAGCTCGGAGGTCCAATACCAAAATTGGGCTATCCAGCAGGGCACGGAGGCTATAGAGAGACCGGGTCTCCTGGTACCTGTGTGGCTTAGCCCCGACCACAAACATGCCGGACCTCGTAATAAAATTTATTCACTCACTCTCACTGCCTTGGTTGGCGTCGCTCTGTTTCAACCAAAGCCCATTGCCACGCGCTATTCTTATTTTCACTTTTGTTGTATTCGGTTTTCGCCCACAAAGACCGTCAGCAAAGCTCAACTCAAACCGCGCCTTATTGTTCTACAACCTTCGCGATTATTGTAGATCGTTTTGTTAAGATTGCGCGCAAGACGCGACCACTCGAGATTATTCCAGAGCGTGCGCGATGACCAGTGATAAGGCTAGAATGTTCGACGCGTGATGCATAAAAGCCGGCGCGCTCCAACGATGTTCAGATTATCGACGGCCGACGCTCTGTTCGCCGCTTTCAGTGCCAGTGTGCATTGCTGTAGCCTGACTTTCAGTTTTTTGGCCACAAGTTCGGCCTAATAAAGAGTTCCTTTCTTTTAACGCCGACTGTTGCCTTCGTCGACGTCACGACCACGTGACAATACCACTGTCGCACGAGCAGTCTCAACCGCGGTTAACTACGGTCACGGCTAACCACTGTTACAGGTAGCTACACAGCAGACATAACCGGAGTTAATCTCCTAAACGTGGTAATCGCGAAGTGGTGATGGCGCAAGAGATCGACACGGATCCGAAAATGGATATTTAAGATTTGGTTGAGTATTTTATATTTTACGAACACACCACCCAGCGTGAAAACGCACTTGGTTTTCTTATTAACTGCATAATTTACGAGGAGAATAATATCGAGCAAATCAACACGGAGGCAGCAATTTTATTACATGTCGTTCTCAAAAGTTCACAACAGTGTAAAACACAAATTTAACAGTTACAAAGATAATTTTCGTATTAATTATATGCGCAACAAAGAGCAAAGCAACATTGTTTCAAATTTGTAGAGCGATGGAAACTATTTTTTAAAGATGTCTAAACAAGGCACATTTTATTATAGTGGCCTCATAATAGTTCCTGCAAAGTTGATAAGACTTATCCACGATGTTTTGAAAGCAAAGTTTGCTTCTTTCTCCCTGCAACTACACCAACATTTCTGGTTATTGAACTCCTGAGCGAGCGAGGCTGATCTTTAACACCTTAACATAAATTTTCGCAATTTTTGCGGTAATATACAGGTTAACGCGAACAAAATATGTTTATTCACAGATATTTTTTCCGTGACTAGGCCATTAAAGCATTTCTTTACTGCTGCAAAATTACCTCATCCATTTTGCTAGTACAAGCAAACCGTTAGAGTTGCTGTAAATTTCTTTAAAGTTCAGCGATGCTTTTTTTTTTTTTGCGGATAGCATGGCTGACTGAATGTCATATCGTGTATGAAGTTACATTTAAAAAAAATGGCTTCACCATGTGCCACAGAGTCAGAACCAATCACTAGAGGCCGGACTTTTAGGCACTAAAAAACGCGTCTTAGGCGCCAAAAAGAGGCAGGCAAAACAATATTTTAGGCACCAAACATAGGCTGGCCAAACACGTTTTAGGCCTCCAATATTGCAAATGTTGTCACAGTATATTTTATCTAAACGTAAATAATTTCAAAACAAACACATGAGTAACCTATCCACGACAGGAAAGCAAAAATAACTAAATAAATAAATAAATAAATAAATAAATAAATAAATAAAGCGGCTTCGCACTATGAGTGCCAAGCCTGAAGGAACGGCGGAGCTGGGCGGCCGTCTTTGTTTCTCTTTATTTCTTGCTGTCTTTTTTCATCTATTTCTTTTCCTCCCTTCCTTCTGTTACTTCTGTTTTTACTTCTCTGAGTATATATTGCTTTCTATTTCTCGCTTTTTCTTATTTTCCTTTTTCTCCCGCTTATCTCTTTCATTCTAGGTCATGCTTTACTCTCCTCCTTTCCCGTTTTAGCTAACCCTCACCGCTCTGCTCCTTAACCCCACTTCCCTTTGCCACCCCTTTGGTATACTACACTATGCTATGTTATGCTCGACTAGCGTGCCTGGATGGCCGAATGGTTACGACACTCGCATTCGGATCGTGGTTACGCGGTTTCAAATCCCGCCTGCCAAGGTATTTTTTAGGGGCGAAGCTCCTTATGCCGTGGGTCATGCGTCCCACGTTTGTAGTAGCCACCTGCGTGATGACGATGACGATCGCGATGCCATACAACACATGGCATCGCGATATGGTCTCACATGCACATCGTTTGACCACATGCAACCAACCACCATCACGTCTTTGCCGTGGGTCGTGCGTCCCTTGTAGTTTGTAGTACGTACTAGCCACCTGCGTAACCAGCAGTATCTCCCTGTGTGATGACGATGACGCTGCCATCACGGCACACCACATGGAATGTACCCACTATGCGTCATAACGATGATGCTGATGACGATGACGATCGCGATGCCATACAACACATGGCATCGCGATATGGTCTCACATGCATATCGTTTGACCACATGCAACCAGCCACCATCACGTCTTTGATGATGTACCTCCGGAGCTTCGCCCACTCATCATCATTCACTCCGCGGATATGCTGTGATTTTTTTTCGCCAAGGATATCTCTCTTGCACTTTGTTTCTGTATCTTTTAGATGCGAAGCATCTTATGCTCGGGGCTCTGTCCGTCCCTCCCGCGTCCCGCGTCCCCCGTCCCGCGTCCCGCGTCCGGCCACTGTCATGAAGTAGGGAAGCAGCCATTATGCGAACCAGAACACTGTAGTAATATGAAGGCTGTAAACCCTAACACAGTCATCAGAGTCATGGCTGAGAGCACAGAGAGGCTGCTTAGCAATGGCTAGGCAGGGGGCTTAGTCAGTCCCTCCTTCCCGCGTCCCACACCACCACACCGCATGCGCGCCCCTCCCCCCTCTCTCTCCTAAGCTCACCCCCTTTCTCTCCTCTAGGAATCGTCTACTCTACGGTGCGGCCCCCCGCGTCCCACACCCCTCACAGCGCATGCGTGTGCTCTCCTACGCTCACCCCCCTTCCTCTACTCTAGGAATCATCTACTCTACGGAGCGGCCCATGCGCGTCCTCTCCCCTTCTCTCCTCTAGGAATACTGTACTCTACGGAGCGGCTCCGGCGTCCCACAGCGCATGCGCGTCCTCTCCCCCCTCTCTCCTCTTGGAATCATCTACTCTACGGAGCGGCTCACGCGTCCCACACCCCCACAGCGCATGCACGTCCCTTCTCTCTCCTCTCCTACGGTGCCCCCCCCCCCCCCCCCATCCTTTCCTCTAGCGATCCTCTACGGAGCGGCGCGAACGACAGGTGGTGTGACCGCTGCATACTCCGCTGGGGGGCGCCAGGGTAGTTCCGCGGTATGAAAATGACGGAGCGTGCGCGCCTCATTCTCTCTCCTACGCAGCGCCGCGATGAGCGCCCGGACCACTGCCGTGAAATGAGAGCGGCGACGTTCCTGCCGCTCAAGCTAATCATCTCCCCGCTGCTTCGCATCCACACATGGTTCCCTTTAGTGGGAGATGGGGAATTTTTTCTTCCTTTCATTCTCTCTGTGCTTGTTCTCTTACCCATCACAGTCATTGCAGGCCACGCCGGAAAATCGGCGCTCGTGCTCTGAGAGTGGAGCAGAAGGTAACGAAAAGGACGAAGGGAAAGAAGAGGCTGAAGAGAACACGTGGCGGTTCATGGTGATGATAATTTCTGTTTACCCGTCAAGGAACAATGCGCGGCTTAAACAACTCCGCTGCTAAAATTTTCTTGTTTATGATGGCACAAAGGTGCCAACATTTGAACATAGCCGTGCAACTGTCCTTTTTCCCGCGCGGTTCGCAGACTATACCGTCTCTCCTTCTATTCTGTAGCATAATGAGTCAAGTGTTCACATCAACACACTGCTTGGTTTCTTTTTTTTATTGACATGGCTGAGGAGGGCAGCTCAGGAGCGGATACTCAAACCACTAAAAGACCACATGGGAAGGAGGTCTCGCATCGGCCGTGTCTAATCGAGTAGGGTCACTTTCTCCCCTTTGAGAAGTAAACTACAAGCAAAACAAAAGCCGCGTGTACATAACATTTTTACAACTTTTGATCTTCACACTGCTTTTCCCTGACGGCTGTCCTCGGTTTGGTACTCACAAACCGCTCGCGCCATATCGGCGCGGCGGCGTATGGTGGCCGGCACACCCCATTTCACTGCTGCTAGCGGTTGGTTTCCGGAAGTCGGTGTGACTAGAGGACTAGGTTGAACCGCATAGAGTTCCGAAGAGTCAATGTTGCTGCCCGACAACGTGAATATCGGTCTCAAACTACACTCTAGAGCGAAATTGAGCTTAAATAACGTTCATATAGGGGCAAATTTTGACTATAGGCATTTATAGGCACTTATAGGCATTTAGGCGCAAACGCCAAAAACAGGCATTCATAGGCACTATAAAAACACTATAAAACCCCTTTTTAACGCCTAATTTATGCTCATATATAAAAATGGTGCGATAGGAATGCAGGGAACAAAATCGGCATTTGCTTAAAATCCGGTGTCTACCCATGACATGTAAATCTACAGGCAACCTTAAGCCACTAAACGATTACTAAGGTCCGGTACATATGTGGAAAATTCTCGTTAAATCGGCACTTTGGGTGTAATCCATGTTTGTGTTAGAAGTTTTATGTGAAACGTACAGTTGAGATTTAAACAAATTCACCAGATCTCACGTACCTTGGGAATCAATGATATGCGAAGCATGCATCAAGAAGTTTGCTATGTGGTACTTTTGAAACGAGCGTAACGTTACGAGGCCGATGGATGTAGTACCAGTAAAATATTGTTGCGGTAAAAAGAACGAGTAAGCTCGCTCAGACTAGAGGAAGACGATGCTTCTTACCGCCGCTTGGGCACCAGCCATATTTATCGTAAGTACGCCAACTATCTACTCGTGTGCCTGCTTTCTTCGTGCAACATTTTCACGGAGCTGCTGGTTACTAGTACGGAACTTCGCAGCGGACGTCGTCTGCCTGCCGCCACGATCGCAAACAAACCATCAACGTGCGTGCCAGCGATGATTGCAAACAACTGTCAACATCCGTGCTAATGGTCTTCCCCACCCATCCGCAGGACCCTGGGCCATTTTGTGGCACGGTTAAGACTGACGTCGAGAAGTGGCTAACACTGTACGAGACAATGAGTGGCAGCTACAGGTGGGACCCGACACTCATGCTAGCGAACCCAATCTATCTTAAGGGAACTGCGCGGCAATGGTATGACGCGAATGAAGCTGACCTATCTAGCTGAGATGTCTGTAAACAGAAAATGCGAGATATGTTTGGCAGACCGGTCGGTCGTGAGCTGGCCGCAAAGAAAGCACTTGCGGGCCGCGCTCAGACGTCAACGAAGTCTGATGTTGTCTACATACAAGATGTGCTGTCCCCCCTGCCGCAAAACTGACAACCGCATGACCGAGGCAGACAAGATCCGGCACATATAAAAGGTATTGCCGACGATACCTTCGACCTCCTTATGAGCAAAGATTGTACTACGGTCGATGCAATCATCCAGTAGTGTCGGCGCTTCAAACAGGGAAAGGGCCGTCGAGTTGCTCAAGTGTACGACAGATTGCCGATACCGCCGCGACCTCTTCATGCGAAGACCCACCACGGCTCGTCCAATTGACAGCACCTAAAGACATCACGCGCCTTGTTCGCCGTGAGCTTGAGGCCATGCCTCCGGCTCCAGCAGTTCGTTCTCAGTGCAGGGACAATATGCACTCCATATGCCTCACTCAAGCTGTTTTTCGGGAAGAAATCGGACGTTTGGGCATGCCATCACTCTGCTCGGTCCATCACACGAACACTTACCAGGTTACCCTGGCCACTAGCAGCCAGACACAAAGTTTTCTTCCGCCTTGCCGCAATCCAGCTGAGTGGCGCACCGTGGACGATCGACCCATATGCTTTAATTGTTCCCGTATTAGACACATTACCCGTCACTGCCGCAGCAGCTTGTCGTCACCTCTTCGGTGGTCGTCTCCTAGTCACTACCACCAGCTTCCGGACAGTCATACTGTAGCGAGAGATGGAGATGTAGGAAGACGTCATGAAGGCGGCGGACGTGGCCGTGCCGAACTCTCGCCACTTTATTCGGAAACTGCCGAAGCGGAGCGGCGGCGGCTGCCTGCGTCCGAACAGCCAGGCGCGTGAACTCGTTCTCTCGCTCGCGCCTCGAGCTGTCAGCATGAGCTGCGCGAGAGGCCCGGCGCGGTGGTTGGAACATGATGATGAAGGGCGATGATGATGACGCTTGTTATGACGGCGCCTGGGCCGACGGAGGAGCGGCGTTCCCTGTTCTACGAACAAGTCTCCGAGGGGCTGCTGGCCCGCTGACAGACGTTAAAAGACGTGCATTGTCCTTCCGAGCCGGGAAGTGAGGCGCCATGCAGTCCGACGCGCAAGGTGTTCGACTAGACGACCACAATGACTTTCGGTCGCGACATACTCTTTGAAGAGACGGCGGCGCCGCTGCGGATTACAACCCGTCCTGCTAATTGCGTGTCGAGCGGCGGAGCTTTGATGCGTCACGTAATGCGAGCATGGGACCCCTCATCCTGCAGCCTTCTCACGCCACCACCTTGGTGCCACTGGTGCAATGCTGTGGCAACGCCCCTGTCGGGCACGTGGACCTGGGCGGCTGTGGGCGGCACCGTCGGAAGTGGCGTGTGTCGTGTGATTGGACAGCGCAATTTGGACATGTTTCCCCCATCTAGGGATCTGGGGAAAAGTGACTCTTTATAATGAGCCCCCGCGGGCTCCCCTGTGAGATTCGATGCTTCAGAGGAATCGGAAGGATTCGAGAGATTCGGAGAGCTTCGACACGGGCTTTCGACAAGATCTTCACGATGTAGCGAAGTCTTCGTGATGTAGAGCGAAATGCTCACCCTGTAAATAATGTAATTAAACCTCAGTTCAGTTTCCCTTCAGCCTCTTCATGCTGCCTCGGCATCTTCCTCCCGGGTCTCCGGTGCCTGCAAAGGCCGGTCGCAACAACCGGGGCCAGCGGCGGGATACCACGACCGGTATCTCGAGCTGTGACACCCCGGGTCGCAACAACTGGATGGCAGACGGTGGGATGAGACGCAGCGACTGAGAGCGACATGGACCGGAGGTCAGCCGAAAGCCCTGGGACCTGGAATTCGGCGGGACCGACGCAGCGTACCATGACCGCACGGTATAGGGTGAGTGCCTGGCTTTGCGCTTGAGATGTATCGAGTCTTTTAGCCTAGACCCGTTAAAAGATAGATACGACCAACAACTGCCTAGACACTGTGGTTGTTATCTCAGCACAGAGCAGCACTCTGCGATTATCTGAGCAAGCTAGAGAAAGCAGAATAGCTCAGGTAATTCGGTAGGAGCAGATGTGAGTTTTGCGGGAGTTTTTCTTTTTTGAGGGTACGTTGCGGGAGGTTTTGGAATGTTGGAGAGCTCACAAGAGTGAAGGAGAAACAGGCAAAACGGTAGAGAGGGAGGTTGGCAACGTGGTGCTGCTTGTGTGATTATGCTTTTGGTCTCCGCTGTGGGATTGGCCAGGCTTCAATATCTCTAGACACAGAATTGAAACGCTGGTGGGTTTGTGTTTGTCACAGCTGAGCCAAAGAAAGTAGTCGCCATGGATCTGATGAGGTTGACGAGGGATAACCTGTTGGACTTGTGTTGGGACCTTGACCTCGAAGTAGATGACGATACGCCTGCATCTCAACTCTGTGAAGTAATCCTTAAAAGCAGAAGTAGCAAGGAGGATATCGAGCACTTCGCGAATATGTACTTAATAGAACAGAAAAAGAGGAAGAAGTGGAGAGAGATGGAAATAGAGGAGGCAAAGAGGGTTGAAGAACACAGGAAGGAGATGCAAGCGTTAGACGAGGAGCTTGAGAGGCTAAAACGCGGGTTATATACTAAGCAACAGAGTAGTCAGTTTGTAAATGTAGCGCACGAGATGTGCGTAGAAAGGTCGAGTGCGGTGCAGTTCAGGGCCGTCGAGAAGGCTAGCACATGTGAGAGCAGCGCGTTCATAAGAGAACCAATGTATCGGCTGCGAAAGATGCTGCGCTAGGAGTGGAGGCCGCCGAAGGCCAGAGTAAGAGCGACGAGGTGCTGTGCCAGTGGAATTCTAGTGAAACAACTAAGATAGTTGTAGACCATCTGGCACAGACACAAAGTAAGGTTTTCCCGACGGTGGGTTTTGCACGCGATGTCCCAGGATTCGACTCGCTAGGCAAGACGACCTTAGTTACGTCGGCAGAGTGTACTGAAGTACAGAGTAGTGCAGTTGTGGACAGCTCCCAGGCAGATGAGCTAGGGTCCAGTGACTGTATCGCAACGGTGGATCCTGCATGTGGTGTCCCAGGTTTCGACCCGCTTGTCAGGAACACCGGTGAAAGTTCAGGAGATGTAGCGAAAGGAAAGAGTGAGGATAACAGTGCAGTTGTAGATAGCTCCCAGGATTGCGAGCTAGATTGTTCAAAAGAAAGCAGCTGCATTGTTCCTAATCGTGTTAAGCTGTCCGCCAGTTTGGAGAATGAGGTTAAAGATGATTTGTTCATGAATCATTCAAACTGCGCGGACGAGGCAGCTAACGATGGTTGTGAGAGGGTTCATGAGCCAGAGATGCGAGCGGAAGGCTCAAAGATGCGCCCCAAGAAGAGGCGTAGGCGGAAGCGGCGTGGTAGAGCCACGAGTGCGACAAAGAGACCAACCCGTTTGAAAAAAGGCTCTGAACGTTTGAACGTAGTGGGCAGAATGAGGCGTTTGTCATCGCCGTCGAAGTTGTTTTGCATGCGTCCGAGCCGCCGGGCGAAAAGAAAAAGAAAAGTGCCTTGGACGAAAATGCAGACAGAAGGAAGGGGTCAGTCAGCCTCCCGTCGTTCTATCCACGGCACGTTTGAGGGGGCGCGGGAGTGCAAGGTCGGTGGCTCTCAAGAAGTAGCTGAGCGAGGGGATGAACGCTGGTCTCCAGCAAAGAGCTTAGTGGGGCTCGGCGGCGAAGCGAATGGGTTCCGCCATTGTTGTATTCCCCGTTCGATAAGAAAGGCCCACAGGGCGCGACCGCCGCGAGTACGCCTCAAAAATGAGTGACACCCGTAAGCTTTCGAGGAAATGGCGCTAGCGGATTTGTTTGCTTGCTTTGAACTTCCGTTTGGACTGTTTATTTTGGTTTCGGAATGTTTTCTTTTGGTATCTCGGCTACCAGATAGTGTTTAGATAACCAGTTTTAGGTTTTGATTATTTCTTAAGCGTTGTGTGTTTTGGTTTTAAGGATAAGCGTTGTGCGGTTGCATAACGACACGCATCGGAGCGTGCGACAGGGTATGTCGTACGAGCACATTAATAAGAGCGACGTTAGGAGTTCATTCTGAGTGAGCGCGAAGAAGCAAGGATGTTGCTTGTGAGTTTTTCAGGGTTCATGCGAAAGTTTTTTCTTTGTTTGTTTACTTTTATTCGCATGTGTCCGGTGTGGACGTGAGTAGGAAGAGTTAGTTCGTGAGTTTATGTGTATGTTGTAAGAATTGTGACCGCAAAGCAGTGTTAGTGGTTCATCCGCGCAGTAGCACTAGTACGTGCGATTGCAGACGTGAAATGTGAGTAGTGGTCCTGATACTGATGCAGCACGACAGGTGTCTTTTCGTCTGCTCGACGGAACTTGACGACTAGCTGTGGCGGCACAAAATTTTGGGGCCAAAAGATAGCGTGAAGCAAAAGGCTTTCAAGTTCACGAGTATGAGGCCTGGTTGAATTACAGCGGAATACTGACGCTGGCACACAGGTATGCCACGAAGGGCACATCACTGGGGAGATGTTTTTCTTGAAAGCAGTTTAAGATGGAGCTAATTCTTGTTTTGAGATTGGGAGCTTCGGCGAAAGCTCAGAGAAACGCTTCGATTGCTGCTTTGTGTTTAGTTGTACTATTTAAGGAAGGTTGTTTTTACATGTTTAATTTTGGACTCGATGTGTCTCAGTGAGGGCAGGGCGCTCTCCTGTGCCTGTGGTTGTGTGTATGTATGCGTATTCCCAGGAAGACAGCAACGAGCAACGAGCGGGAGAGTCCATGGTTGGCGTCATCGGCAAAGGACCGGAGGACGCAAATTAAAATCGACGCTTCGGGCAACCTGTTCAGCTGGTCACCCCCAGGTCGAGTCTCCCGCCGGCGGACGAGCTGTTATGACCGGCGCCTGGGCCGACGGAGGAGCGGCGTTCCCTGTTCTACGAACAAGTCTCCGAGGGGCTGCTGGCCCGCTGACAGACGTTAAAAGACGTGCATTGTCCTTCCGAGCCGGGAAGTGAGGCGCCATGCAGTCCGACGCGCAAGGTGTTCGACTAGACGACCACAATGACTTTCGGTCGCGACATACTCTTTGAAGAGACGGCGGCGCCGCTGCGGATTACAACCCGTCCTGCTAATTGCGTGTCGAGCGGCGGACCTTTGATGCGTCACGTAATGCGAGCATGGGACCCCTCATCCTGCAGCCTTCTCACGCCACCACCTTGGTGCCACTGGTGCAATGCTGTGGCAACGCCCCTGTCGGGCACGTGGACCTGGGCGGCTGTGGGCGGCACCGTCGGAAGTGGCGTGTGTCGTGTGATTGGACAGTGCAATTTGGACATGTTTCCCCCATCTAGGGATCTGGGGAAAAGTGACTCTTTATAATGAGCCCCCCGCGGGCTCCCTGTGAGATTCGATGCTTCAGAGGAATCGGAAGGATTCGAGAGATTCGGAGAGCTTCGACACGGGGCTTCGACAAGATCTTCACGATGTAGCGAAGTCTTCGTGATGTAGAGCGAAATGCTCACCCTGTAAATAATGTAATTAAACCTCTGTACAGTTTCCCTTCAGCCTCTTCATGCTGCCTCGGCATCTTCCTCCCGGGTCTCCGGTGCCTGCAAAGGCCGGTCGCAACAACCGGGGCCAGCGGCGGGATACCACGACCGGTATCTCGAGCTGTGACACCCCCGGGTCGCAACACGCTACAGATTACTCCCCCCCGCAGAAATGAACCCGAAATGAAAATTATGAGGTCGTATATACGGAGCTGTCGAAAACGCAAGGCGAAAGGGTCCGTTAGCAGTCCAAGTCGTCCATGTGGGGGAGGCACGGAGTTTATTATCTTTCCGGTGGGCGGCACTGGCAGAAGCGCAGGGATCGAAGAAGACTCCAGGGTCCTGCGGTAGACGAGCGGGACCCATGATGACCTGGTGGGATCGCTCGAGTGCACACCCTGTGTCGTGAACGGTCGCGGTTGGCAGTTGTTGCAAGGCGCTGAAGAGCCTGTGCGGGCAATGTGGGCGAAACAGTGCGATGTATCGCAGCGGAGCCATGACGACCGAGCATTAACGAGTGACGGTCGCGATGGAGTCTCCGATCGCGTACGTAGCGCTGACATGGCTCTCGACAAGGAGCAGTGGGTTGGTCGTGCTGGTGTGAACGTCGCCGTCGATGAAACGCCGACTTCAGCATTTTATTGCGGCTGGCGTGCTCGCACGGGTGGTCGAGTCGACGGACGCGGACACGGCGTGCTTGAAGAACCGCACAGCGGGCACTGCGGGTAGGTAGGTGCAGGCAAGTGGTCGTTCAATGCGCCGCGTCAAGGACTCCAGACGATAGTTGTCGAAGAACCTAGAAGGCGCGGGCTCTGCCGGAGGGTCGGACGGCGTGACCATGCTCGTCGGGGCAGCCTGGTGGTTGTCTGCGTGCGCGGTTGGCATGAAAGATGCGGGCTGTTTGGCCATTGACGAAGCTGCCACGTAGTGCTCAGTCGTTACGGTCATTGTAGCAGCACCTTGGAAGTTCGGCTGTAGCATGTCACGGACAGGAACTTCAGCTGCGGGAGAAGTCGAGGAAGATGATAGTCGCTGCTGGCAGGACGCACAGAGTGTCAAGGCCGATGAAAGGTCGTGTTCGTCAGACATAGTGGAGGGCGATGTCTCCGGTCTCGGGTGGCGTATAGGCTCCCAAAGCATCGCTCAGTGGCGCTGCGACTCTTGACAGGCAGCGCCATCTCTGCCAGAAAAATAGAAACTGGGAATACACGTTGCGCGTTTTCCCTTCTCTCCGTCGCGCTGCCGCTCGCTTCTGTGCACGTGCACCGCTCTCGCGCTACGCTTGCTGCGCATCGCAAGAAACATAGAAACTGGGGGTAAACGTCGCGCATTTTCCCTTCTCTCCGCCGCGCTTCCTCTCGCTTCCACGCACGTGCAGCGCTTCACAATGTTACGCTTGAAAAGGATCTCCCCGTTGTAGAGGCACTTCAATAATATGTGGGGTTTAACGTCCCAAAACCACGATATGATTATGAGAGACGCCGTAGTGGAGGGCTCCGGAAATTTCGACCATCTGGTGTTCTTTAACGTGCACTGACATCGCACAGTACACGGGCCTCTACCATTTCGCCTCCACCGAAATGCGACCGCCGCGGCCGGGATCGAACCCGCGACCTTCGGGTCAGCAGCCGAGCACCCTAGCCACTGATCCACCGAGGCGGACTTGTAGAGGCACTTCGAAAAGCGAACGTAATCAAAGGAGAAAAGTTCGTTAATCACGTTAATCGATGTTCCACGTTGTCGACTATGAAAAACGTATGATTGTACGTTGTTTAGATGTGCATGTTGGCAGTGGCAAACGCGTACTGTAGTGAACGAACTTTCGCGAAGTGAAAAAAAAAGTGAGAAAGAAACAAAGATTACACAGCTATGGCACTAAAAAACCTGAGAAGGTTCGAGTCATGTCCTCCGTACCGCTGGAGCATCACCCGCCGACTTAGCCACGAGGCAGCTCGCCTAGCTTAGCTTTATTTATTTATTTATTTTTCGCTTCTCGCTTCGTGCTTTCACTCCCTTTTTATGAGAATATCGACTTTACAAGACTTCCTGCGCGGACGCGGCTCAGTGTGAGAAGTGTCGAATTTCAGGCGCGATGTGGTATCGTGTGCGCGACGAGCTCGCGCAAAGCGCACCCGTAAACGCACACTGGAAGCAATGCACGGGTGCGCGTGAAAGAAAAGCGCACAATCTCTGAAGGTGGCAATTACAATTCATGAATTAAGTGCCAGTTAGATTCAGCGGCTTAAATATATACCACACTAATAAAGCGACAAAAGCAGAACAAACCAGCAAAACGATGTCAAAGTTTGCTGAAAATGCACAGGCTAGAGGTGTGCACGGGCTTCGGGTAGCCCGAAAGCCCGAGCCCAGCCCGGCCCGCGGGCCGCGTTCGGGCGGGTCAACGTCTTTTCATTTCGGGCCCGGGCCGGGCTCGGGCGACATTGCTTTTTTGCTGGGTAGGCCGTGCCCGATGCAAATCCCGAATCAAGCCCAAAACATAGACCTTGTGCTACAATTGCTTTCCACCGCGTAGCGCCTTCTCCGCGACCGCCCCCCACCCCCCTTTCGTGGTTCTCCTTTCCTTAGCCACCCTGAACACAAGGAGAGAAAGTGAAGTCACACACGATCAGCTTTGTGATTATCTATACATGGAATAATCTCTCCACATCTGAGGTACTAAACTTCCGGAAGAACAAAGACTCTAAATATTCAAGCTTACTATGCTTGCGAAAAAGATATTGACAATTGCGGCTACCAGAGCGAGCAGCGAACGGACGTTCATTTGGGCGGGATATGCGCAGGAGCGCCGCACTTCACTGAAGCCCGAATCTTTGGACAGCTTATTTTTACACGACTTGTAATCGTTGCATATAATGACTATCACATGTCGGTGGCTCATGTTTCACTTTGATACGTTGAATAAAATGCCACAGTATCAGAAAACGACGTCTTTCGTCTCCTCAACAAACCTTCATAATGTCAGGCCGCACCGGGCCTGGCCCGGGCTTTGTTTTTGTAAGTCGGGCCGGGCCGGGCGTGCTCGCAACTTTCTATCGTCGGGCTCCGGCGGGCCTTCGACGCAGCCAGCGGGCCCGGGCCGGGCTCGGGCTCGAAAATTCGGCCCGTGCACAGCTCTAGCACAGGCGTTCGTTCCGGCGCGATGATGCAGCCTTCCCGACGCGTGAATTGCAGGCGGCGAACCTTTGACAATTGCGGCGTTCATTTGAAAGCAACCAACACCGCAACGCTAACCGCGGTATGACGTATGTGAGCGTGAACATCCAACAACGACAGCTATACTCTATCTCAGAAGTACCTTGCAGCACTGTGGAAGCTGCAAGGTTTGTTAGCCAATAGGAAAGGCGAAAGCCCCTCAAGCCATGTTCATCCGCGTCGCGTCGTCGTCTCTTTGGCGTTGGTTCGCGTACCTTGTAGATAGCTGCTACCCGCTGTTAATATAACAAGCAAAAACCTCTTAGGGAACGCCACCTCGCCGTTTCTTTGATGGTCAGAAGCCTAATTGTATACGGCGCGTTCGCTGGCGTTTGTGAAAAACGCTGTTCTTTTTTTTTAACAGCATTCATATTAGCGCTTTCACCGGGTTCTTTTTTCACAGCACCAAATGCATCACGCTACCACTCTTGCTTCTTTCAGAAAATACTGTTTGACCTAAAACGCTCCGCAGATTCAGTCGACGCACTTTCAGCGGCCACCACGTACCGTGGTTGAGTGGAACAGCAAATTATTGGCACAGAAAACAATATACATATTCAGGGTGTTTCGCATCGTCAACGCATCACTGGCGCTAATGTTGTGGCGCCATCTGTTCAGTTGACATCAAACCACTTTTACCGCTCGACACCACCTCGGTAGTCCTAGCAGCACCAAAACAAACGAGCGATCTAAATAATAGCGAAGAAAGATACCTGATGCTTTGTCCTCAGCGTTAGATGAGTCTAAGTGATGACATATTATACCACTTATTTCTTGCTCTCCGGGCAGAGAGCCAGTAAGAAGCACGAATTAGGATGGAAGCGGGCGGCCTGGGGTGCACAGGGGGCTGCCATGTTGCTGTGCGTCATCGCGGTTAGGGTGGCTATTACGGTTACCCGCCTGTAATATTTTATAAAATTTGAAGTGCATTCATGAAGGGTCCAACGTAACATTCATCGCTATAACGCATCGTGCAAGAAGCACAGTGAAATCCCTTGTACCTTGCTGACTATGAAACAATTACTCCCGGAACCACATTATGTGCTGCGCAAGAATACTGCCTGTGTACGCCTCGTAGCTTTGGCAGTGCTGCAAGGTAGTTGTGAGATGGAGTATAGGTCTCACGAACACAAGGAATCAAAACACAAAGTTGCTTCAAGATACAACCGTAATTGGATGTAAAAATGCGAGACGGCGAGCAATCACAACTGCAGTCGTTGCATGCACGCGCCGCGTTACAGGATTCAGGTAGTCGAAACAAACGATTTCAAGCAAAGAATTGAGTCAGCCAAAACGGAAGGCGAGACAGAGCTAGAACATTATTCCTTTAACTGCGGTGATCCACGCTTGTGTACGTTCTCTCGTACGACTTGTCCGGGAAGCGTACAGTTTTACAGGTGGATCGCGTGCCTTTGGTACTGTGTGAACTGCTGTGGCGAACAGCAATACTTCGGACCTCGCTTTCGCTTTCGTGGGGTCGCTTCTACCATCGCGAAAATGCAGCTTCGCAAAGCAAGCCTCTCGGTTTAGCGTGCCAAGCTCACGGCACAACGTCTAAGCTCCCCGCACCGACCGAAGACCGCGTGCGAACGCGTGCCGCCGCTGTCGGCTTTCGGGGAAACAGGCTTGTTTTATCTAGGGACCTTAAACAGGCTGAATCGGCCGCGCCCTCTGCCGCGCTTTCTTCCCAATTTCACCAGCGCTTGCCTCCAGAGCCGCAGCGCGGCGCTGTCGTCGCTCCGCAAACTTGAGCTTTGGTTGGCGTGCGGCAAGGTAGCCGTCGTGGATTCTGACGGCTCCGAGATGTCGCGGGCCGTGGAGGTCAGGGAAGACGTGTGGTTGGTGGGCATGCCTGTTGGACCATCGGCCGAGGGCGTCGACGAAACGCTCCTCAAGGCGGACTGGTTGATGGCAGCAGCAACGTCCTGAACCTCCTCGGGCGGGTTGTCGGGCGCGGGAATCGCTGCGCTGGTGGCCGGACGTGAGGTTGCAGGTGACGTAGTCGGGGGCGTAACGTCGCGATCGTGGGAAGGCTGCGGGCCGGTTGGTACCGCGCGCTGCGACACAGAGAAACCCTGAAACTGGCAGTCCCGGGTCCACGGAAGCGGGCGGTACGTGTGGCCGTAGCAGGCGAGCACCGCAGCGCAAAGATCGTCGTAAGGCTGCGGGCTGGTGGAGGATATGGCCGCAAGATGGCGAAGCTCGACCGGCAGCACGTCGAGCAAGACGGCGTGCATTAGCGGCTGTGACGTGACGCCATTCACTGCGAGAACGGCGTCCAGCTGCATAAACCATGCCTGAGGTAAGGTCGGATGTTCAGCGTTTGCAAGCCGACATTCAGGAGCAGCGTGAAGCTACGCCCTCGGTTGAAACGAATGAATCTGCCTCGACCGCTGCAGCGCCTTTGACGCTGGACCCAGCCACTCTACAGAGCCTCGCCTTGCTGTTCCAGCAGCTACCTCGCCTTGCAGCCACGGTGACGACTCTGCCCGACCTGTCATCGTCCATCCCACAGTTTGCCGGTTCGGACAGCCACAGTGTCAACATATGGCTCGACGACGTGCGACGAGTGCAGCAGCTCGCATCCTGGGACGACGCCACCACACGCCTGATCGCGGCTAGCAAGCTCAAAGGCACGGCGCGAGACTGGCATCTCGCGTTTGGCAACCAGTACAGCACCTGGGCCACGTGGAGTGCCGCCCTGAAGGACACATTTTGTACTGAATTGTCCCTCATCGAGTGGCAAGAGCAGGTCATGAGGGTAGCCCAGGCCCCATCCGAAAGCTTGCACCAGTATGCCTTTGCCAAGTTGAGGATCATTGAGCGTTGCCCTGTTCACCTCTCTGATGCACAAAAGATTGACTATCTGCTGCATGGTGTACGGGAACAACACATCCTCGCTGCCATAGCAGCCAACCGGCCGCCCACGGTAGCGGATTTCATTTCGACCTGCACTAGCCTCGACAAGAGTGCGCAACATCTACACGCCAAAGCAAGCCCTTCGCCATTTGCCGGATCTGTGTTGCCGCCGTCGCAACCTTTTCACGCCACTAGACCTGCAGAGCGTCAGCAGCCTCTCTCAGAACCAACGCCACCACAGTCCAGCCGAGGGGCCACATCAAGAACACGCATTTCTGAGCTTCCCGCCGAGTAACAAGAAGCTACTTATGCAGCTATTTCGGCGCAGTACGGTGATCCAGCTTTTCGTAGCGGCCAAGATCTCTCTCAAGCAGTCTGCTACAAATGTCATGCCTTGGGGCATCTGGC
The DNA here is from genome assembly GCA_030522465.1 of Rhipicephalus appendiculatus. Taxonomy (NCBI): domain Eukaryota; kingdom Metazoa; phylum Arthropoda; class Arachnida; order Ixodida; family Ixodidae; genus Rhipicephalus; species Rhipicephalus appendiculatus. Next base: position 168,055 of record JALIZH010016532.1, on the reverse strand, counting down.
ATCCAAGTGCCCTACACGCACCAGCCGCTTTCAGTCATCGCCTCCAACCACGCCCAAGACACAGCAGCATCCTGCATTGCACAGTGCCCCCGTTACACTGGACGGCTCGCAGCAGCAATGCCCCTTTTTCAACGCCATTCTTAGTGGAGTAGGTGAGTGCGAAGCCTTTCCTGACTCTGGATCCAAGGTGACACTAATCGCTAAAAGCCGTGTACCTGCAAGCATGATCATCCCATGGACCGAGCCCCCCTCTGGCTGTAGTAGGAGGAAGCACAGTACTGCCTGTTGGTGCTGCATTTTTGAAAATATCCATTGGCCCAGCCACAGGAGTTGTTGAAGCAGCTGTTTTAGAAGATAATGTGCTCCCCCCTCATTCTTGGTGAGGATTGGTTCTCAGCAGCACAAGCACATCTTATTTTCGAGCCACCGAAGCCAACGCAGTTGCAGCTTACAGCCACGAATATCACCATTATCGCAAACCAAAAACTAGTCCCAAGAATGGCAAATGCGGTGATCCCGAGAAGGTCCGTCCTTTTTCCTGAAGCCAAGCCCAGTTCCAAAGACTGCCTACAACGTGATCCTTTGCCATTGCCAGAGCAACCACCATGGCAAGCGTTGGCAGCACAAACATTGCCCTCAAGTAGTGCCCCTCTAGTGTCCAACACCCTCGCCTCGGACACTGTACTCGAGCACATTCATCCTGACATTCCATCGGCCCGCATCGCCAGCCAGCTCACTCTAAGCCAGCGGTCAGTCATAAAAGGTATATTGGCCAAGCACAATGCTGTTTTTGCTCGCCATGATGATGATCTTGGCCACTTCACGGGTATGCAGCACCGCATTGACCTGCTACCTGATGCTTTACCGTACAGTCGGAGCCCATACCGGTACGCTGCAGAAGGCAGACAGTTTCTGGAAACGCAAGTGAAGAAGTTGCTCCACCAAGGTATTATCCTCCCGGCTTCTGGCCCGTGGGACTTTCCGGTTGTTGTGGTGACCCGTGGAGAAAAAAAAGCGCTTGTGTGTGAACTATAAGCCTTTGAATGAACGCACAATCACTGTAGTGCACCCGTTGCCCTTGGTAGATGAAATCATCCAGGACATATCAGGTTGTGCATACTTTGCTACCCTAGACCTGAAATCTGCCTACTGGCAAGTGAGTTTGCGCCCACAAGACTACGAGAAGACAGCATTCATTACTCATCACGGCACATACATGTGGACGCGTATGCCGTTTGGACTGAAAAATGCTCCGTCCACCTTCCAGAGAATTATGCAAATTGTGTTCCAAGATCTGCAGCCCAGGCCTGAGCGATGTGGAGTCCGCGCCTATCTTGATGACGTTCTTGTTTATGCCGAGTCATTTTCAACGTTTGCAAGCATCCTGCAGGAGGTGTTGCAATTGCTGCAGGACAATGGACTGAAGGCGTCATTGGAAAAGTGCTGTTTTGGCCAATCCTCTGTTAGGTATCTGGGCTTTATTATTTCCAGTCAAGGCCAGCTCCCAGATCCTGATAAGGCTGCAGCCATGTGTCGCATCCCAGTTCCGCGAAACCAGAAACAGGTGCTCTCGTGGGTACAAACAGCAAGTTTCTATCGTCGTTTTATTAAGGGCTTTGCAAAAATGGTCGCCCCGTTGCAGGCTCTCATCAAGGCACCCACATTTGTCTGGAGCACTGAATGTGAGGAGGCCTTTCAGACGATCCGTGCCGCCCTCACCCAGCCTCCCCTTCTGGCGCATTTCGACCTCATGGCAGCCAGAACACTAACCACAGACGCTTCGCAGGAAGCCATTGGAGCGGTGTTATCCCAAGTCCAGGACACCAGAGAATGCGTCATTGCCTACGCCAGCCGTGGACTTACGTCAGAGGAAAGCAAACTCCACAGCAATGTATGGGAGTGTATTGCAGTCCACTGGGCAATAACCGTGAAGTTCCGTCAATACCTCCTAGGCAGAAAATTCTCCCTGGTCACAGATAACTCGACTGTTGCCTGCATAACGTCCAACGTGCGGCCATCTCGTCGGTTCACTTCTATGCTCATGGACTTAGTAGAGTTCGATTTTACCGTGCGGCATCGGCCAGGACGTCAAAACGTTGTAGCCGACCACTTGTCCCGTTTGACATGTGCTTTCACGCAGTCTTCGCAGTCACTGGCTACGATGCAACAAGAAGATCCACAGTGCGGTGCAATTCTTTCACACCTAGCCAGTGAAGAGGACCCAGCCGAGTTCACCAAGATAGATGACATCTTATACCGCCGACTGTCATCGGGAACATATGCAGTAGTAGCCCCGTCCAAACTGCGTCCCGCCATTCTAAGCATTACACGATGGTGCAGGGCACTTTGACACAAAGCGTACATTGCTAAAAGTTCAGGATCGTTATTGGTGGCCGGACATGGAACGATCGGTCGCAAGCTATGTGTCATCCTGTCAGTGTTGCCAACAGTTCAATCGCCCAACCTCGCGCAACGTAGGTCTTCTTGGCAGAATGCCTACCTCAGAACATTCCATTTTCCAGCATAGCAATTGACCATGTAACCATGCCACCCAGCAACTCGAAGCGCTACATTCTCAACGTCGTTGATTTTGCCACCCGCTTTATAGCACCCGCAACTATTTCATCCACGCCTACGGGCGACGTAATCAAGCATTTGCACAACGTGTTCTACACCTACGGCACGCCTGACCACTGCCTTTCGGACCATGGCTCGGCCTTCGAGTCCAATGAGTTCAAGCGCTTCATGCGTCTTCATTCGGTTGAACTCCATTTCACAACTGCCTATCGTCCTGAAGGCAATGGTTTAGTTGAAAGAAGCAATGGAACTCTCCTGGCCGTTCTACGCAAAATCTGTGCAATAGAACCACTCTCTTGGCCTTCCAAACTGCAAGAGGCCGCTTTCGCCATCAAAACGTCCATCAATGCAAGCACAAACTTTACGCCATTTGAGCTTCTCTATGGCTACGTACCAAAAGTCCCACTACAACAGCATCGTCCGTTCCAGCAATCCGCTCTGGCAGAGCGCATCCTCGACACAACAGTGCAGCGCTCCGCAGCAGCCACCAATTCGGAAGCAGCACAAAATACCCGAAAAGAGCATTATGATCGCAGCCACCGTCCTCACACTTTTACCGTCGGTGATCTGGTCTGGGTGAGACGACAGGCTCCCGTTGCCAATGAGAAAATGGCACCTCGCTTCAATGGTGTGTACCGCCTCACCGAGCAACTTACACCAGCCACATTTAGGGCTTTACGTTTGTCACGCTTGACATCTCGTTTGGTTAATCAACCACGAACGTGCACGTGTCCCAGCTCAAGCCTTATGTGCCACCAGTTTCTCCGGTGATCGAGCAACTGCCCCTTGTCCATGTAGAGCCCACGCCCGCCTCAGGAGCAAACGTTGTCGCCTCTACCGAGCAGCGACAGCCTCAACGGCCCCAGCGCACTCGATGTTTACCAAGACACCTCGACGACTTTGTGCTCGAGTGAAGTGTAGTGTTTTCGCATGTGTGTGTGAGTGTGCTATCGCGCGTGTGAGCAGAACCCATTGACCACGAGACTTGGTCATTCAGACTAGGGTGGGATGTGAGCGCCCACAATACCCAGCTCATCACTAGCGCCGCCTACGGCACTGTTACGCCGAGACACCACCAAGCCCAAGTGAGGGCCGGGACACTCTCACTCTCGCTACCGCCGCCGCGACGGACGGTCACGTTGCTTTTGCGCGCCATGATGCGCTAATAAAGTTTTTGGTTACCTGGTTCCTGACGCCTCCGCCTTCACGTCTCAGCCTTCACACTTAGCCCTCACAATACATACATATATATATATATATATATATATATATATATATATATATATATATATATATATATATATATATATATATATGCAGGTCTCAGGAAATGTGTCCAGCATTTTTAAAAAATCGGGAAGATGCGGTATTTGCTCGCTGTTATCACAATTGCTTTTTCTGTAGCGGCAGGCATCTTAACTTGGTTGAAGACATGATTTGGGATAGTAATTAAGAAAGTTAAATTAATTAACTTTTAGATAAGAAGAATCTTATGCTCGGGGATATGTCCGTCCCTCCCGCGGCCGGCCACTTTCATGAAGTAGGGAAGCACCCATTATGCGAACCAGAACACTGTAGTAATACGAAGGCCGTCAACCACTACCATAGTCATCAGAGTCATGGCCGGGAGCACAGAGAGGCTGCTTAGCAATGGCTAGGCAGGTGGTGTCTGTCGCCCAGGTTGACCCCATTCCTTGATCTTGCTTGCATGTGTTTGGAGGGGGCTTTGTCCGTCCCCTCCTTCCCGCGTCCCACACCACCACAGCGCATGCGCGTCCCCTCCCCTATCCTCTCCTACAATGACCCCCTTTCTCTACTCAAGGAATCATCTACCCTACGGAGCGGCGCCCGCGTCCCACATCTCGACAGCGCATGCGCGTCCTCTCCCCTATCTCCTCTAGGAATCCTCTACTCTACGGAGTGGCTCCGGCGTCCCACATCCCCACAGCGCATGCGCGCCGTCTCCCCCTCTCTCCTCTAGGAATCCTCTACTCTACGGAGCGGCTCTCGCGTCCCACACACCCCCCCCCAGCGCATACACGTCCCCTCCCCCCTCTCTCTTCTCTCCTACGGTCTTCCCCCCCCCCCGTCCTCTCCTCTAGGAATCCTCTACGGAGCGGCGCGAACGACAGGTGGTGTGACCGCTGCATACTCCGCTGGGGGCGCCACGGTAGTTCCGCGGTATGAAAATGACGGAGCGCGCGCGCCTCATTCTCTCTCCTGTGCAGCGCCGCGATGAGCGCACGGACCACTGCCGTGAAGTGGGAGCGGCGACGTTCCTCCCGCTCAAGCTAATTATCTCCCCGCTGCTTCGCATCCACACATGGTTCCCTTCAGCGGGAGATGGGGAATTTTTAATTAGAGTAGGTAGGCGGTTAAGTCAAAGGGAGCATTGAAGTCCTTCATGCCAAGAACCCATTTCAGCTTTGGTATTTCGAAAAAGTGGCCTCTAGGAATAACTGCGAAGTAATGAAACTCTCCCAAATTCAGCGGCGAAACCGAAACCGAAAGGCGGGAGTGCGCAACTGCCATATTCGTCTGAGACGTTCAGAATGAATGAACGCCTGTATAACACCATCAACCGACTTCGTTGTGCAGCTGTATCGGCTGCGCTTGTAGCAAGGATGACGCACATACATTAAACGAACGGGAAAGAACTGCACCTTTGCAATCGTTGTCGTGATCAGTGACGTCATTCCAGTCGTCTGCTTGTTGGGCTCATCGGTGCTTGCGTTTCGGTTTCGCCGTTGCAATTGCTGAATTTCATTACGCCGCAATAATTAATAGAAGTCGCGATTTCTAACCTCAAAGCTGCGATTGGTTTTTCGCATGAAGACTTTCAATTCTCCCATTTGACGTAACCACTTAACTTCACTAATTAACAAGTCAGTTAATTCATTTCCTTAATTACTGTCCCAAATGACGTCTTTTACCATCTTAAGATGCAAGTTGTGACTGAAAAAGGAATTGTGAAAACAGCGAGCAAATATCGCCTTTTACTGATTTTTCGAGGATATTGGTCACATTTCTTGAAACACCCTGTACACATATATATATATATATATATATATATATATATATATATATATATATATCTTATCTAACGAGACGTGCGAAGCAAGAGGTCTCACTCTTTACTTCAAACCCCAAGCATCGCTCCTTCTTGTCCATTTTGCTCTACGACTAAACCAACGTGCCTCACACCCACTATACCAACGTCATCTCATCTTTTCCTTAGCCTAGACACAGTTGTTATCAGATGCTACAGTTTCTGCCCCTCCATCGCTGTCGGTTGAAGCAGCTGGTGAAGAAAAAGTTGTGCAGAAATCTCGTGGTACATAGAGTTTCACGTCAGTGACATGGGCTGGAAGTACACCTGTGCGCCGGTCCTAAAATCGCCGGCGGCGGCGCGCCAGTGTTTCCACCTCCGGCGGCGGCGCGTCAACGGCGCGGGGTTCATCGGATCGGCGGCGGCGCGGCGCGGTAAGGGGAGGGGGGGTTCAAGAGTTGGTAGGGCGAGAAATTTTACCCTTGAATTTTGAAAAAAAATAGTTTCCCCCGAAAGAGCGAAGCAGTGAATGCGATAGCAACATAGTCGTGATGTTATAACGAACTAAGGCTAGTAGCTAAGTCTTTTTCATCCGATCTCACAAAACTTCAAAATGCTGGTGTTAGGGAATGCGACCGGTTCACGTGAGCATAGGTGTGCGCACGGGGGGAGGGGGGGAAGGGGGGGCAAGGGGGGCGAGAAGGGGGGCGCAAAGTCAGCCCTATACATTGTAGGGTGGGGGGGGCCGATAGGGGGGCGCAAAGTCAGCCCCATACATTGACATAATAGGGAGGGGGGGCGCTGCAGACGAACCTTCCCCCCCCCCCTGAAGGGGAACCCTGCGGACGCTTATGCACGTGAGAGTAGTGGTTTTCGTGCAGTTTGTCGTATCAGTGCTCGCAGCATGAAGCGATGAGATCACAGCGCGTAGAAGAGTATACGAGCAGTTTACTGATCCCTGCCGAGTTAGCGCGCTCGAGCGCTCATGACCGCGCCCTAATAGTCAAAGTTCATTGTTGCGGCTCGAGCTACGCAGCCCATTTACCCAGGCGTCCCTTCATACTTCGTCCAGCGAAAGACGCACAAGGCACTTGCTTTCTGGTTGAGGAGCAATAGACGGCAGGCCTCGTACGCGGAGTGATGTTATCGCGCGCGCCCGCCGTGCGACGGAGATGGGCAGCTTCTTTTAATTTATGCTTCAGCCGTGTTCCTCACTAGCACACGCGAGCTTTTACTAGCGGGTACAGCATACGATGTGTGTACAAAAGTTAATGACTTGGACTTAATACGGAACATGACGGCGACGATGAAAACCTGTAAAGAGTGTCCATGTAATTGTTATCGCAATAAAAATTATACAAAAACTATGGAAGCAGGCTGGCCTTTATTTTTTTTTTGTTGTTGTTTTTTGGAGAGCTGCATCGTCTTCGCTGTAAAGGGTTCGTCTGTTGGAAGAATCAAATACTTGCAGGCGATATCTCCTCAACACTCATTTCTTCATAAAGCACGTGTACAATGTTAGCGCTGAGCGTTGAGCCATCAGAATTTCAACCTTGTCGGTCCACACGCTATTATTTGCGCTTGCGCAATCAGAAACTCACAAAATGGAGCGAAATCAGTTCATTGCGCACGATAATCTTGCGAGGGGAGGAAGAGCCCGTGGGCGAATGCATGGCAAAGCAGGATAGACAATTTACAACTGTCATTTCTCTATAGACCAGTCGAGAGTATGTGCCCTAATTATGTCATGTCGATCACCATATTGGTATTACGAAAAGCCCCCCCCCCAAAAAAAAGTCCCAGTTTCACCGCAAGGGCGAAGCAATGAATGCGATAGCAAGAAATTGGAATGTCTCACGTAGAACGACAAGCAGCTCGATACTTGCAGCTTCCCGCTGAAGCCCGAAGAAGGACGCTCGAAAAGAACGCGCAGGTATACACAGAACAAGCGTGAACTAACAACTATCACAGTTGTTGCGCCTTTGTGTTTGAGCAACACGCTGAAAGTGTTGACAACGCAGAAGCCGACGCTCTTAGATATTTCTTGTTTTAAAGTGCGGCGCGCGGAATGACCCCTCTGCGTGTCCTGCCACGTGGCGGCGTCTGACTTAACGTGTGCACGGTGTTCTTTTTTTTCTTCGTTCCACATCACGAGTGGGTACAGAAAGGGGCCCCTTTTTTTGTGCGCGTCTCAAGGCAGTTTTCAAAGTGAAAGAAAGTACAGGAGCGTTGCGTGATAGAAAACACGCTCAAGCTCCTCCGAGACCTGCATGCCGCCAGCGGTAAATGGTGTCTATAAATAGCTTGCCGTTAGAATTCCGGCGCATGCACGGTGCGTGGCTGAGTGGTCTAACGCAACGCGCTGCGGAGCGAGGGGTTGCTGGTTCGAATCCCCAGTCAGGTGCTGTGGTCTTCTGATTTATTTGTCTTTGTGCCTTATATATATATATATATATATATATATATATATATATTTATATATATATATATATATATATATATATATATATATTGCTAAGACGTTTATTGGCGGGCACTCGGCGACGATGCAAGGCAGCCACAGTCAAGGCGGGGGTCGACTCTCAGCACGGGCTGCTCTTCTTCATCAAAGAGGGCGACCCTCTAGAAGGCGCTGGAGAGGACGACCCACTAGTTCCAAAGCTTCGCTACAATTACCCCGGGTACGAAAAGGGAGCCGCCTGGCAACCTAACAACTGGTTACTATGAGCGGGTCATGGTAGACCTTGAGGCGCTCCACGTTGACAATGTCGCGCCCTCGACGGCGCATGTCCGAAGATGGTTCGATGGGTTCGATCAGGTAGTTTACAGGGGAAGTGTGTTCGACGATACGGTAGGGGCCTTCGTATTTGGGCAGTAGTTTTGAAGAGAGGCCAGTTGCACTGGTAGGGATCGAGAGCCATACGAGCGCTCCAGGGAGGAACGTGGGCGCAGAAGTGCTGGTGTCAGCGCGAATGCTCTTCTGCCGACACTCTTCAGCAAGCCTGGCTGTGTCAGAAATAGGCGCACACTCAGATGGATCCGGCTTGTATGGAAGTATCGTGTCGATGGTGTGCGACGGGAGTGCCTTCCATATAATAAGAAGAACGGTGAAAAACCAGTAGTGCTCTGAGGGGCGGTATTATAGGCGTAGGTGACGAACGGCAGAATGGCATCCCAATATGTGTGATCGGCGGCGACGTACATGGAGAGCATGTCGCCGAGCGTACGGTTGAGGCGCTCGGTGAGGCCATTCGTCTGCGGGTGGTAAGCAGCAGTTTTGCGGTGAACAACGTTGCACTCTTTGAGAATGGCTTCGACGACTTCGGACAGGAAAACACGGCCTCGATCACTGAGCAGTTCCTGTGGTGGACCGTGACGCAGGATGAATCGTTGGAGCAGGAAGGAGGCCACATCACGCGCCGTAGCCGCGGGGAGGGCGGCGGTTTCGGCGTATCGCGTGAGGTGGTCTACAGCGACGATGACCCAGCGGTTACCAGCCGACGTTAGCGGAAGTGGCCCATACAAATCGATACCAACGCGCCCAAACGGCCGGTCAGGGCAAGGTAGAGGTTGCAGACCTGCCGGTGACAGGTGCGTGGAAGTCTTGCGGCGCTGACAATCTATGCAGGAGCGAACGAATTTCTGCACGTAGCGGTACATTCCTCGCCAAAAGTACCGTTGGCGAATGCGGTGGTAAGTCTTCGATACCCCGGAGTGCGCACACTGCGGATCAGAGTGGAACGACTTGCATATGTCAGCGCGCAGACTGCGGGGTATGACTAGTAGCCACTGGCGGCCGTCACTGTTGTAATTGCGTCGGTGGAGGAGGTCGTCGCGAACGGCGAAATGGTGGGCTTGACGACGCAACGCGCGAGTGGATGGTGTTGCCGATGGATCAGTCAGCAAGTCTATCAGTGAGGCAATCCATTGATCCTTGCGCTGTTCGGTAGCGATGGTATGCAGGTCGATGACAGAAACGGCAATGGAAGATACTGAGCAGGGGGCATTGTCGTCAGGCAGAGGGGAGCGCGAGAGGGCGTCGGCGTCAGCATGCTGGCGTCCGTTGCGGTACAGCACGCGGATGTCGTAGTCTTGTAGGCGAAGCGCCCAACGGGCGAGACGGCCTGAGGGATCCTTCAATGACGACAACCAGCACAGTGCGTGATGGTCGGTGACGACATCAAATGGGCGACCATACAAATAAGGTCGGAACTTCGTAAGGGCCCAGATGATTGCCAGGCATTCTTTCTCCGTGACGGTGTAATTGGTCTCCGCTTTTGTAAGCGTACGGCTTGCATACGCCACGACATATTGCATACGCCACGACATAGGACAGCACCGAGGCCAACGCCACTGGCGTCCGTATGCACCTCTGTAGGGGCCGTAGGGTCGTAGTGGCGTAGTATGGGAGGCGACGTCAACAAACGACGGAGCGTTGCGAAAACGTCGTCGCACTTTGACGACCAGGAATGGAGAGGCCCGTTACTTCCGAGGAGCTTCGTCAGCGGCGATATGATAGTCGCGAAGTTTCGAATGAAGCGCCGAAAGTAGGAACACAGGCCTACGAAACTGCTCAGTTCCTTGATGGACCTCGGCTTGGGGAACTCGGTCACGGCCCGAAGCTTGACTGGATCGGGGAGAATTCCGTCCTTGGACACGACGTAGCCGAGTATTGTCAGCTGCCGTGCTGCAAATCGGCACTTCTTTATGTTCAGTTGCAGACCGGCGTCACTCAAGCGCGTCAAAACATGTCGCAGGCGTTGAAGATGCGTGGAGAAGTCCGGAGCGAAAACGACGACGTCGTCGAGGTAGCACAGGCACGTGTGCCATTTCAGGTTGCGCAGAACGGTATCCATCATGCGCTCAAAGGTGGCGGGCGCATTGCACAGCCCAAACGGCATGACGTTGAATTCGTACAAGCCGTCGGGCGTGACAAAGGCGGTCTTCGGTCGAGCGTCTTCAGCCATAGGTACTTGCCAGTACCCTGAGCGCAAATCGAGAGATGAAAAGAATTCTGCTCCTTGCAGGCTGTCAATCGCGTCGTCTATTCGCGGTAGCGGATACACGTCCTTACGAGTGATCTTGTTGAGGCGTCGGTAGTCCACACAGAACCGCACAGAACCGTCCTTCTTCGCAACGAGAACGACAGGAGACGTCCAGGGGCTGTTAGAGGGTCGAATAACATCGCGTCGAAGCATGTCGTCGACTTGCTCGTTGATTACACGGCGTTCTGTGGGAGATACGCGATATGGACGTTGCCGCAGTGGTGGTTGGGCGCCTGTGTCGATGTGATGCGTAACGGCGGACGTGCGGCCGAGTGAAGGTTGAGCAACATCGAAAGAAGAGCGAAATTCTTCCAACAGGCCCAGAAGCTGGGAACGCTGGACCGGCGTAAGGTTGTCGGGAATGGAGGAACCAAATACATCAGCAGATGATGAAGCAGATGTAGAAACAGCACTGAGCGCACCGGAACTTGGGCAGTGCGTGTCGTAGGGTTCATCGATAACTTGTGCGTCGTCGATGGGTTCCACGCTGCCGAGGCATTCCCCTCGCACCAACGTAACACTGTACGGGGACGAGTTCGTAACAAAAATAGAGGTGCTGCCGTGAATGACTTGAACGGTCGCGAAAGGAGCCAGCATGCCTTTCCTCATGAAAACATGGTCAGATGGCGAGAAAAGTGCAACGGTGTCGGAAAGACTGGCGCAGTAGACAGACACCGCCGTTAACGAGTTTGCAGGCACTTTGGTGTCGTCTCTGACGAGTACCTTGCTTGCAGCCGATGGACTGTCGGCCGGCATCAAATCAGCGAATGGTGAGAGCTCTATTTCAGCTGGTGCGCAATAAATGACGGCGTCGTGGCATGAGAGAAAATCCCATCCTAGGATGACGTCGTGAGAGCATGCAGGAATTATGATCAATTCGAAGGCGTGCATCGCGTCCTGAATCATGAGGCGGGCTGTGCACACCGCTGTAGGGTGAATTATGCTTTGGGCGCTGGCTGTACGGAGGGAGAGCCCGGAAAGTGGCGTCGTCACTTTGCGCAGTAATCGGCTAAGTTTTGCGTCCATGACGGATACGGCGGCTCCATAATCTATAAGGGCAGATGCGCGAACACCGTCCACAAACACGTCTATCACGTTCGATGGGCTTCTCTGAGGGCTTTCGCAGTTCGACAGCGTCGCAGCCCTTGCCTCGTGGACTGCGACGACTAGGTTTTCCTGGTCGCGTGCGGGCGGACGTGGCCGCATCGGCGACAGTGAGCGACGTCGAGGAGACTGTGAACGGCGTGTAGATGGTGCGGGGCCGGACGTCGGTGACATAGGCGGCGGCTGGTCACAATAAGAGCGGCTCGATTCGCTGGGAAGGTTGAATGCGACCCCAGGCTGCTGCACGCGATTGCAATAGCGTGCGACGTGACCGGCGCAACCGCAGGCAAAGCAGATGGGGCGGTTGTCGGAAGTGCGCCATCGGTTCGCGGGTCCCATCCATGTCGCAGAACGCGATGGGCGAGGCGGCTGCTGATATGACTGCATGGTGGGCGGCAGTCGGGGCACGTGGACGACGTCGGCGTACGTATGCGGCACAGTTGCATCGAAGGTCTGGGGTCTGGCGACGGCTTCGGTGTAACTAAGCGGGCCAGCCACAGGAATCGGTGGGGGTGGCCTGGCTACAACTTGTGCGTAGCTTAGTGGTGTAGGTACTGGAGGCGGCTGGTGGTATTCAGGCATGACCTCCGCGATTTCCTGCTGAATCGCTCGGCGGAGGAGGCAGAAGTGTAGATGACGGCTCTTCGACATGTTGCGGTGGAGCGAAAGCCAGTAAAGAGATCTGGCGGGCAATTTCCTCACGCACGAACGACTTGATTTCGGCGAGCAAGGAGGGGTGGTCAGAAACGGCCGACAAGCCCGCGAGGTCAGCGTCGCGTGACGGTGGTCGACGGGTCATCAAGCGCTGCCGGCGCAGCTCCTCGTAACTTTGGCACAGCGTAATGACCTCTGCCACAGTGTGAGGGGTTCTTGGCCAGGAGCATGGTGAAGGCATCGTCGGCGATGCCTTTGAGAACATGCGTGATTCTGTCCGACTCCGACATGCTCGCGTCCACTTTTTTGCACAAGTCGAGGATGTCCTCGATGTAGCTGGTGAAAGACTCGCCGGACTGCTGTGCTCGTTCACGCAAACGCTGCTCGGCTTGCAGCTTACGTACGGCAGGACGGCCGAACACGTTGACGACGGCGGTCTTGAAAGCGGACCAAGTCGGGAAATCGGATGCGTGGTTGTTGTACCACATGCCGGCCACACCCGCGAGGTAGAAAACGAGGTTGCTGAGTTTGCCTGCCTCGTCCCATTTATTCGGGACGCTCACGCGTTCGTAAATGGCGAGCCAGTTTTCGACGTCAGTGCCATCCGCTCCGGTGAAGACATGAGGGTCGCGGATGCGGGGGACACCGGGACATGGCGTCGGCGCAGGAGGAAGCGTTTGCTGAGCGGCGTCTTGGGGCATGGTAGATGGCACGGTACGGGATCGAAGCTCCAAGGGCATGGAATGCGGACCGAAGTTGTTTTAAGGGCACAGCACTCTCCACCAAATTGCTAAGACGTTTATTGGCGGGCACTCGGCGACGATGCAAGGCAGCCACTGTCAAGGCGGGGGGTCGACTCTCAGCACGGGCTGCTCTTCTTCATCAAAGAGGGCGACCCTCTAGAACGCGCTGGAGAGGACGACCCACTAGTTCCAAAGCTTCGCTACAGTATATGTATATATATATATATATATATATATATATATATATATATATATATATATATATATATATATAATATATATCCGGGGCATGACGGCGATGGCAAAAATCAGCCGAGAGTGTCCATAAAAAAATAAGGAACGCCACGAGAGAATAACAAGCTGGATGTTGTATCTTCAGAGGCTGTCTACGGGCCTTAAAAAGACCGGGTGTGCAAACACGGACACAAGAGAGTAGTCAAGACACCGCAAATGCCGCTAATTGAAAAATCATACAGCGGCGGAAATGAAGGTAGCCAAAAAAAATTAAGGCAGCTTCGCACTAGTGGTGCCAAACCTGAAGGAAGTGCGGAGCTGGGCAGCGCTCTTTGTTCTTCTTCGGTTTTCTCTTTCTTTCCTCTTTCTTTTTTTTTCTGTTTCCGTTTTTACTGTGCTTTGCTCTGTATGTTTTCGTCCCCTCTCTTTATCTATTTCTTTCGTTTTCTTACTCTTTTTTATTTGTCGTCCTATTTTTTTCCTTTATTTCTCTCCGTTTCTATCTTTTGCTTGCTTTCTCTTCTTTTCTATGTTAATACGTGGTTTTGCCTGTGTTAGGCTAAGCGATGACAGCATATGACAACATACGACAGCCCGGGCCCCCTAACGTGCTCCGCACTTATTATCATCAAGGCGCTCGAAGACCAAGAGGAAGAAGATTTCTTCTATAGGCGCGAACGCGCTCTCAATATCCTATACAGATGGCTATGCAATAAGTGATTTTGCCTGCGTATCGCCAAGCTACGAGAGCGTACGATGTCAGCATACAACATCCCGGGCCCCTAAAGTGCTCCGCACTTAAAATACTTATTGGCGCATTACCAGGCAAGAGGCGATAGCTATCAGTCAGTTGCGCGTGACGGCCTACCTGAAAGATAACTGGTTACTCTCTTGACTTCACTCTTGTGTCTAGGTTTTCACGTCGTGTGGTTTTAACATGAATACCTACCAAAAACCTCAGCGATCAATTATTCTAACTTTTTTCTTTGCCTTAATCTCTCTATTTATTTATCCATTTACTCTAGTAAAAATGAAAGAAAGAACGTGTGTTATCCCATCGATATATATTACTTATCTATTTTGTTTTTCTATGCAAAATGTAATTAGTCAAAATTACACGAATATTCTATCCAGCTAGTTGGATAGACGCCGCGGCGTTGAGGCCAGGCAATACTCTTGAGACTTCTGGAGGACAGAAAGAGACAACTTGCTGGGAGCGATTCTCGATGTGTCCATCTAAAGATGTCCACAGTCCATTTCGGCACAGCGCATTCCGTTACTCGAAAAAGCGGTGAGCCGTGATGCTCGCTCTTGACCATGTCGATGCACCGAACCCGCCAGCACATTCCCATTGTTAGAAGAAAGTAGACGAAATGTACAGAAACAGGAACTTTTCCAGTCTTAACTTCAGCGCTTCCAGTCTTACTACAGCGCTTCCAGTCTTACTACAGCGCTTGTGTTGTGTAGTGTCCTCTCCTTTGTGCTCCGTCCCGTTCGCGCTGAAAAGTTTTCAATATGAACTTGCATGAATGTGTCTCAAATGTTTGAGAACGACGCAGAGAATGCGTACCGATCTTCACAGGTGCGTTAGAAGGGTGGCTGCATTAAACCTAATGCGACCAGAATTTACGCGCGGCCTCCGCGATGTGCGCCCAAAAGCGGGCGTCTGGGCGCTGCGTTCGTTGCATTAAGCACATTCCGTCCCTCTCATTATTGTCGAGAGTTGTGCAAGCTTCGTGATATCAAAATGACATTGCGGAAGAACCGGTAACAAGGGGTGTGCTGGTTGCCAAAGCCCTGCCAATCAGCTGCGGCTAAAATGCACAGTCCAATAGGGGGGGACACATCGAGAATAACTTCGCAACCATAAAAAAATGAAACAGAAGCATGCTGGGAACTGTGACCAGAGCATGGAGCATGAGGGGGCAGCGGCATAGGAGGAGGTTGGTTTGTGGACACTGGGCGCGTGCGCTCGGAATTTTTTTATTCTTCCCATGAGCTCACCAAGAAAGAGGAGACGAAATAAGGGCATGGCGGGGATTGTGACATGAGCCCGAAGAGGTAGCGCCTTCAGAGGAGGTTGGCTTATAGATGCTAGGCGCACTCCTGTTTTTTTCTCCTGTATGGTTGAAGCGCATTCCGTTCCTCTAATTTGAGTCGAGAGTTGTTAATGTTTGGGACGTCAAAATGACGTTGAAGAGTAAGAACCCGAAAGAGAGGGCGCGTTGCTGGCCGAGCTTCCGCCAATCAGCGGTGGCGGAAATGGAGACTCCATTACATGGACACATCGAGAAAAGCACCTCCGGCGAAGTGTTGTATTTTATGTCCAGATTCCCCGTCCGGGTTAAAATAAAAGACTAACGGCGGCGTGGTCAATCTCGAAACTTCGGCGGCGGCGCGACCGGCGCGAGCAAAAATAGGCGGCGGCGGCGGCGCGGCGGCGCACAGCTCTAATATGTATATATATATATCATTTAGCGAATATATATATATATAACCTCATTTAGCGAATACATAAATAGTAATGCTCCAACTGAACATCAAGAGAAACATTGAATCGCAATAACAAAAAAAACAACAGATCAAATACATACATAAGATGCAGCAATATATTTCAATAAGAGCCTGGTGATGACAATATGCACAGACATGCGACAAGAGAGCACCAAGGTTCATGTACTAAGTCCGAGCTACATGTTATGGATTGAAAAGTATGGAGATGACATTACAGCGATCTTTTTACCGAGCAGACATTCTTCCTACATTGTTGCCTGTAGCAACTCTACCTGGGGACATTCGGGCTCAGCAGTGTTTTGCGAGGCGACAAAAATATGGGTCGCCTCGCAAATCCCTTAACGAAGAAGGGCCACCGACCTTCGAACAATTCGAACGGTTGTTTTTCCGCATCTAGTCAAATAAGACTCAACGTATGCGACGCGTTATACGGCAGTCTGTCCGTAGTGCGATGGTAGGCGAACTCTGTACCACGCTCGTGGGTATGCGCTCCCAAACTTAGCGAATTTTAGCGGTAAATCATTTAATGCTTAGTACGGAGCAGTAGGAGGCACCGGCAGTGGGACTCGCGCAGTCGGGAGTGCAATTCGCTCTTCTGGATGACGTCTGGCGGGCGGCAATGGCCAATGGAGCCCTGGACGTAGGGCCTCAGCCACAGAGGCTCCACCTCGTATACCCATTCTCTTGAAAAATGCTCCACTCTCTCTCTTGATGAGTTGAGGATGCAAACCAGTGCCGACAAGAAGGATATGACAAACTTTTCCAGTAGCTGCCTTGATAAGCTGTGCGTCGCTTACTTTGCGGTGTGAATGATTTCATGATGCTGTAGCCTAAACACAGGCGAAATTTCAAAAACCGTCTCATGGTCCCTTTAACTGAGTGTAGCGTATTTCGATAATGCATTCTTTCTTGCAGGTATACTTCAAAGAAACTTGCGTGGACTCTCGTGACGTAGAGTACGAAAAGCTCGAGTATCTATATGTGCAATCTCTCAAACTTAATGGAACGGATGTTCTATCGTTACATGTAGTAATGCAATCTGGAAATACACCCCTCGACGTAAGTTCTAAACTTACGTAATTTCCGTACTATTTTCATAAGCAAACACTAGATGTCAAAGGCCAGCAGCGCGAAAACCACTCAAGCAAAGGAGTTGAACTAACATAACAGAAGAAGCGCCGCCACCGTTGGTTAGATTCATAGGTCGGCACTTTAAGGGAGTACTCACTCAAACTCACTCACCACAATTTTTTTCAGCCTTCGCACTCACTCACGTTCACACTCACGTCCACTCACACTCATGAGTACTCACTCACGTTCACACTCACCTGCACTCACACTCATGAGTACTCACTCACGTTCACACTCACGACTACTCACACTCGTAGGCACTCACTTACGTTCATACTCACGCCTACTCACACTCTTCGGCGCTCACTCACGTTCATACTCACGTCCGCTCACACTCATGAGTACTCACTCACGTTCACACTCACGGCTACTTGCCGTGAGTGTGAAAAAGCAAGTCACCCTCCCCGCGGCAACAACACCCTCACTGCGCATGCGCCTCCCCTCCCCCTCCTACGTTCCCCCCCTCTCTCCTCTAGGCATCCCTGCCCGCGGCGTCCATACTCCCACTACGCATGCGTGTCACCCCCTCTCTCTCCTACGCTCCCCCCTCTCTCCTCTAGGCATCCCTGCCCGCGGTGTCCACACTCCCACTGCGCATGCGCGTCCCCCCCTCTCTCGCCTCGCGACGCCGACGCAGGCAGCGTCTGCTAGCGAGTTTCTTGGTTGAAAAAACCGACTGCTCGCGCTGCACAACCGTTCACTGGCCACCCTGTATATATGGCAATGGATCTTGACCTCCAAGGTGGTGCCGGTGGGAGATTTCTCCTGTGCGTTGTCGAACAATAAAAATTCGCAGCGTGCGTGTTAACTAAAAGCGGACTGCGGGTCTCTGTGTCCAGTCGGAGTCTTCGGTCTCTCATTGCCCATTAGCAGCGATTGGCATGTTCCAGTAGGAAACACCGCTCCATCACTGCGTGCTTTGCGCCTCCCCAGTTTTCTGTCCTGCGCAACGCTGCGATGAGCACCAGCGTCAACGCCACCGCCAATGTAAGCGTTAGCGCCCGCTGCTTCACATCTACACATGGTTCCCTTTAGCGGGAGATGGTGTAATTTTTATGAAGCGTTCAAGACAGTAATTAGCTGTATTTTTTAAATTATATTTAATGAAGCCTGCAGCTTAAAAACACTGTCTTCGTCATATAGGTCGTCCCATACAATACTCGTACGAAAAACCGAGGACAAAGATAAACGCAAATTACTTTCAGCCTATACACCGATAGCACTGACTAACGTCGACTGCAAACTCTACATGAAGGTGTTGGATCGAAGGTTGCAGACAGTCATTCAAGACATCGTCGGGCTTCACCAAACATGTGGAATCAAAGGGCGATCTATTTTGATAAATATCCGCAACGTGCGCAGCATACTGGCATGTTGTGAGTCTTCAGATGAACGGGTTGCCGTCCTAAAGATTAATTTTGAAAAAAGCTTTCGATTGCGTTGATCATAGGATTTTGTTTGCTGTTTTAAATCATGCCAATTTCGGTCCTGTTGTCTCCGAGGGAGTGGCCCTGGCGTACCGAAACTGCGCTACAAGGGGGGATGGTGAATAAGAGTCCGGGGGCCCCCCATTAGTTTGCAACATTCGGTTCGTCAGGGTTGCCTCCGCAGCCCCCTGTTATTTTGCACGTACATCGAAACTCTGCTTCAAAATAGTCAATGACAGTCATATCAATGGTTTTGAGTAACAGGCAGCCGAAGTTAAGCTGCTCGCGTATGCGGATGATGTGGCGACTTTTTCAAGGGACAAACCCAGTATCGAACAAGCTGTTGGAACTGTGCGTCAATTCAGGCAAGCTACGGGCAGCGGAGTTAACTGGTCCAAGTACCTTGGGCTCTGGCATGGATCGTGGCCAACGAAGCCAGACCACTTCGCTAACGTGTCTTGGGGGACGACCCCGGGCAAGTACTTGGGCATGCCGCTTGATTGTTATCGCGAAAGTGTCCATTCTTGGAAAGGGCAGGTGGGACATACACAACAGAATTCGGAGAAGTGGAGGGGAGCCGCGTTATCGATCTTTGCCAGAGCCGCCGACTGTAACTTGTCTTTATCAGCAAAGCTCTGGTGCGTAATGCAAGCAGGGGGGCGGAAACTACCTATAGATCCCATGTCACGCCCTCTCGCACACTGATACGCAGCGGCAGCGCCGCTTTTACTACTGGCGGCTACCGGGCATCCAACCAGAAATAAATGACAAACAGAACATTTCTTTCATGACGTCACTAGTGAGGTCACCAAATAGAGGGAGAGGGCGCATAACCGAGAGGAGGAGAGTTGCCGCGGAAGCTCTCCTTTTTCACTCCGCATGCAAGCGGAATGTGCAGAATGTGTTCGTGCCCTCTTTCAGGTCCCCTGGCCGCTTGGGCGACGCGGCCATTCGTAAAATTTCGTTAAGAATTCTTTAAATTTTGTTCCTGTGTTCTGAAGCGCTGAAAGTTAAGCGGACCAGTTGCTCATTAAGACAAAACTCGATCAACACAAACAAAATTAATTTTTTATTGCACGTACCGTACTAAAAAAACAGAAACATACGCTTAATGTTAGTGTCTATCTCTAAAAGCAGCTTTAATTCACAACTGAAATATGGACATAATGAGCAAATAGTGGACCCAAAGTATCCGAACTAATGCGAAATTATCAACAATCACGAGCTGGACACGTCGTATTCGGCTCAATCACGTTTGTTATGACGGCGCACATATTTTTCGTACAGAATTTGACTACCAATGGAGACAGAAGTTCAAAGGAACACACAGGCTTGAAACGATGAGAAATTCTTCAAGAGAAAACGTCGCTGAAAATGTTTCGGCAAGTTGACTTGCCTTCGTCAGGGCAACAGCGTCGCCTTCACGAAGAAAAGTTCACTTTTCAAAACGTTGGCTCCAGCGACATTTCCTGTAACAATTTCTAGAAGCATTCAGTCCATCACATGTATTTCAGTGACAGTATTAGAAGTAAAGAACCCCAAAGTTTCAAACTCTCTACATGAATTTCATGAACAGGAAGGAGCCTAGAATTGCGTTACATCATTTGAGCTACATGACAAAAGTAAAAGATGAAAAAAAAATTACACCATCTCCCGCTAAAGGGAACCATGTGTAGATGTGAAGCAGCGGGCGCTAACGCTTACACTGGCGGCGGCGTTGACGCTGGCGCTCATCGCAGCGTTCCGCAGGAGAGAAAACTGGGGCGGCGCAAAGCAGGCAGTGATGGAGGAGTGTTTCCTACTGGAACATGCCAATCGCTGCTAATGGGCAAAGAGACAGAAGACTCCGACTGGACACAGAGACCCGCACTCCGCTTTTAGTTAACGCGCACGCTGCGAATTTTTATTGTTCAACAACGCACAGGAGAAATCTTCCACCGGCGCCACCTTGGAGGTCAAGATCCATTGCCATATATACGGGATGGCCAGTGAACGATTGTGCAGCGCGAGCAGTCGGTTTTTTCAACCAAGAAACTCGCTAGCAGACGCTGCCTGCGTCGGCGTCGCGAGGCGAGAGAGGGGGAAGCGGAGGAGAGGAGAGAGAGGGGGGTGACACGCATGCGCAGTAGGAGTGTGAACGCCGTGGGCAGGGATGCGTAGACGAGAGAGGGGGGAGCGTAGCAGAGGAGAGAGAGGGGGGGACGCGCATGCCCAGGGGGGAGTTAGACGCCGCGGGCAGGGATGGAGAGAGGGGGGAGTGTAAGAGGGGAGAGAGGAAGGGAGGCGCATGCGCAGTGAGGGTGTGGTTGCCGTGGGGAGGGATGCCTAGAGGAGAGAGAGGGGGAGAGGAGGTTTTTTATTTTTATTTTTTCTTTAACTGTTTGCGCATGCGCAGTAAGGGTGGGCACGCGGCACACCACCACCACCACCACCACCACCACCACCACCACCACCACCGGATTAAACTTCGCCATAAGATGCTTCACATCTAAAACTATGTAGCCGAGCCAACACGCACCCAAGCCTTTCATTAAACGTATTTTGCCGACAGCAGGTAGGCTGTCGTCTTGGCCAGTTAGTCTAGCGACACTGCGTTATGTCAGTACAGTCAGGCATGCAGAGAACTGGGTTTACTCATCTACTCATGCAAAACTATTACCCGCTGATATAATGGGCCAAAATACTTATGCTCACCCGTCGCAACTAGGAAACCTGAAGAACCTTCGCGGAACTGGAAATCTCCAGGTTAACACACCGCAGAACCGCGAAAAACATGTGATGCCGGATTTAGCCATCTTCGTTTTATGCATGGTTGACTAGCTCAGCGTAGCTCACTGCGGCTTGCGTTCTCTGCACGCCACAACTTTGTCTTATCTTTCCCGTACATGGCACGCCAACCGAGCAACATAACTGAGCGCGATCCAACTTGTGATATCGCTGAGCGAGTGGCAAGGAGGAGCGGAGGCGAGCGCTACGAATTCAAGTTAACCGCTTCCCGCACTTCGCCCGATTTAAAATTCACAAAATAAGAAACAAAAACAAGACAAACAAACAAAAGAAGAGTTCTTTACAGTGAAATCAAATTTGTTTATTTGTAAAAATTCGCGAAAGCAAATAAATGCGAACATTCACATCAACCTCACTTCGTTCAACCGGATCTTAGGATGCCCGGCAACCGCTACGAGCGTGCATGTTCCTTGAAACCGAAACTAGCGCTCAGTTTCCGAGGCCTCATGCAAGTGCAGCATTGCTCACGAACTTATGTGCAGAAGTTTAACAAAATATTTGCCATATTGACCTGGGACTTTGAGTGGGAATGGTGCAGCCATACCAACTTGTTTCGATGGGTTAAAAGGGGCTAAGACTGAGTCACCAGTTTTTACGGCAGCTTGTAAACCGTTTTTTAGAGACGTAGCCGATCCCTTCCTGCGTACCCTGTGTGAATTGCGAATTGGCGTTTGTCTCCCAGAGAAAGTAGTGACTGCCGAAGATTGTGTGGAAGGAATTCGTGGGTTTCAAAAAGAAATAGTGTCTAACATACTTTGAAACACGGACACAAGAAGGAAGTCAAGACACCACGAACGCCTACCAACAATTCAAGCAACGTAGCTCAGCTCTCTGTTATTCTAAGCTTTATTTCTAGTGCTCTGAGCTCTTTTCCACGTTCTCCTACTTATCTAACAGGCCTTCTTCTTTGGCTTCTTTTATTGCTATTTGTGTGTTCCGTGCTAGGACTTTTCCCGTTTGACGCGCACTATCACTAGACCTGAGGAAGAGCGCTCGCACTGCATTTGAGACTGCGCTGCTAATATCAAGCGATCTAATATGCATCTGAGATGTCTTGCCCTTATCCGGCCTTTGGTTAATTATTGTGTAGAGAAGGAACTCAAGCCAGTAATTTCAGATAAGGAAGGTCATTTCGTAATTATGTTGGACAGTATGTTCCTACAAAAGCATTCGCAGCCCTAAAAAAGAATTTTAGGACGGTAACACTTAAAACATCGGTAGTTAGGCAACGCGCTGTCGACCTTTTGTCAAGACATGAAATCTAGAGAATAGCTTGTAATGTCAAGAAGGCACAATCACCTATTTCAGAATTGTCTTTTTCAGCGAAAACACATCGGAACGATACTCCTTTTCAAGCAATTGTTCCAGAAAAAAAATTCCCCATCTCCCGCTATAGGGAACCATGTGTGGATGCGAAGCAGCGGGGAGATAATTAGCTTGAGCGGGAGGAACGTCGCCGCTCTCATTTCACGGCAGTGGTCCGGGCGCTCATCGCGCTGCTGCACAGGAGAGAGAATGAGGCGCGCGCGCTCCGTCATTTTCATACCGCGGAACTACCGTGGCTCCGTAGACTAGAGGATTCCTAGAGGACAGAAGGGGGGCTGAGCGTAGGAGAGAGAGAGGGGACGCGCATGCGCTGTGGGACGCGGGAAGGACTAAGCCCCCCTCCAAACACATGCAAGCAAGATTAAGGAACGGGGTCAACCTGGGCGACAGACACCACCTGCCTAGCCATTGCTAAGCAGCCTCTCTGTGCTCTCGGCCATGACTCTGATGACTGTGTTAGGGTTGACGGCCTTCATATTACTACAGTGTTCTGGTTCGCATAATGGGTGCTTCCCTACTTCGTGAAAGTGGCCGGACGCGGGACGGGGGACGTGGGAAGCGGGACGCCGGACGGACATAGCCCCGAGCATAAGATGCTTCGCATCTAAAACTTCCCCCATCTCCCGCTAATGGGATCCATGTGTGAATGCGAAACAGCGGGAAGATAATTAGCTTGAGCGGGAGGAACGTCGCCGCTCTCGTTTCACGGCAGCGGTCCGGGCGCTCATCGCGGCGCTGCACAGGAGAGAGAACGAGGCGCGCGCGCTCCGTCATTTTCATACCGCGGAAGTACCGTGGCGCCCCCCAGCAGAGTATGCAGCTGTCGCACCACCTGTCGTGCGCGCCGCTCTGTAGAGGATTCCTAGAGGAGAGGACGGGGGGACCGTAGGAGAGGAGACGTGCATGCGCTGTTGGGGTGTGCGACGCGGGACCCGCTCCGTAGAGTAGAGGATTCCTAGAGGAGAGAAGGGGAGAGGACGCGCATGTGCTGTGGGGATGTGGGACGCAGGCGCCGCTCCGTAGAGTAGATGATTCTTAAAGTAGAGAAAGGGGGTCCACGTAGGAGACGATAGGGGGAGAGGACGAGCATGCGCTGTGGGGGGGGTGTGGGACGCGGGGGCCGTTCCGTAGAGTATAGGATTCCTAGCGGAGAGAAAGGGGGTGAGCGTAGGAGAGAAGAGAGAGAGAGGGGGGAGGGACGCGCATGCGCTGTGGTGGTGTGGGACGCGGGAAGGATGGATGGACTAAGCCCCCCTCTAAACACATGTAAGCAAGATCAAGGAATGGGGTCAACCTCGGCGACAGACACCACCTGCCTAGCCATTGCTAAGCAGCCTCTCTGTGCTCTCGGCCATGACTCTGATGACTGTGGTAGTGGTTGACGGCCTCCATATTACTACAGTGTTCTGGTTCGCATAATGGGTGCTTCCCTACTTCATGAAAGCGGCCGAACGCGGGACGCGGGAGGGACGGACATAGCCCCGAGCATCTTCTAAAAGGCATCGCCCAAGTCGCAGTATCTACTTATTTGCAGAACTCCTTATCCTCTTTGAGTTTTTTCGAGCCTTTCTTCTGATACCATGGTTGTTTCCAGGCATAAAAAGCAGCTTGCCCGAGAAATCACCGCGGCCTTTCACATTAGAAGGAACAACGAAAAATGTGTTAGCCAGCCATCGATAAAGCTTTGGGATAGGGAATACGAGTTTTCGATCAGCACGTGCGACTTAAAACTTTGTTGCGCGCATGCTATGCTAAGGGGCAACAGCCAGGCAAGTTCTTTTCCTTTGGAGCACAAGTCATGTGACTCGATGATTTCTTCTTGTTTACTTTTTCGCGTTTTTTGGAATTAAAATTCAGTTGAGAGTCAGCGCATGTCGTGTGCACTTCTTCTGCCCCTTTTGCCTTTATGTGAGCGCTGCCGAGTCCTAAGTATTAATCCATACCAACTCGCTCAGTTTTCTATTTTAAGACATCGTTTGGGCCATCGCACAATTTAGACCTTACGTATGTGACCGCACACTTGATGTCGTGACTGATCACCGCGCGCTCCGCTGGTTTTCGTCACTCAATGACCCATCTGGTCGTCGTGCTCGTTGGACATTACGTCTCCAAGACCAACATTTTTCCCAAGACTGCGACATCCACGTCGTCTACATCATCATCATCATCATCAGCCTGTCTACGCCCACTGCAGGGCAAAGGCCTCTCCCATGTTTCGCCAATCAACCCGGTCCTGTGCTTTCTGCTGCCACGTTATACCTGCAAACTTCTTAATCTCATCTACCCACCTAATTTTCTGTCTCCCCCTGACGCGTTTGCCATCTCTTGGAATCCAGTCAGTTACCCTTAATGACCAGCGGTTATCCTGCCGACGTGCTACGTGCCCGGCCCATATCCATTTCTTCTTCTTGATTTCAACTATGATATCCTTAACCCCCGTTTGTTCCCTGACCCACTCTGCTCTCTTCCTGTCTCTTAAGGTTACATCTATCATTTTCCTTTCCATCGCTCGCTGCGTCGTCCTCAGTTTAAGTTGAACCCTCTTTGTAAGTCTCCAGGTTTCTGCTCCGTAGGTCGTCTACATGTCAAGCCGCAAATATTCAGATACCGACGCCGTTTCGCGCTCTCCGCTCCCCATCACTGCTCAAATGCGTCTCTTTCCTGCTACGGTTCTGCATCCCCTACTCACCTTGACATGCCATCTGAGCCCCGCCAGGTCCCTTGGTAGCCTCTTTAGTGGAGTTCGTATCCAAGCCGTCACCGCGTACCGCCACTCGTTCGCTGTGGCGCACAGCTCGACATTTCATCAGCGATGAGCTCCTGTACCACCGCAACTGCCTAGCTCACGGTCGCAAGTGGTTGTAGGTGATTCCTCGTTGTTATAAGTGAATTAGTATGTGGGCCTAGGATCCGTAATAAATGACACGACAGTCAGATGGATTGTACGCACAACACAGACTATATTATAGCAAACGATAAGTGAACGCTTCACAAGCACGCGGACCACACTAACAACCCTATTTTACACACCTACCCATCCGTAACTACAAAGTCAAATGTCACACGCGCCTATGCAATCGCAACTGTCCTACTCGCCGTCTGTTGTCGTCGTTGCGGTGGGGTTTCTTGTGGACGCTCGACGAGGTAGTCGGCAGTCCAGCATGTCTCCAAATGACGTGACCAGGCCGTGACAGGGTCGTCGGACAGCAGGCCGGCGAGACACCAGACCACTGGAGTCAACGGCCAGTCGCTGGCCCGAGCCGCGGCCACCTCAGGTCAGCTGGTGCGCTGGCGGTTGCCCTTCGAAGCCACGGATACGCCTAACACCGAGGTCCTCAGGCCAGGGACATCGACAGCGGCCGGTCATCGGGAGCAGTGCGGGCATCGATCTCTCCAGGTCCGCATATTTGCAGGACGCCCGGACGAGAGCAGCACCTCCGAGCGGAGCATCAGGTTCGACAGGTCCGCATTGCTGCAGGACGCCTGGTTGGTGATCGCCACGACCCGAACCGTCGATCAGTGAGCTGCCGTTCCAATCCTGTCCCGCACCATCCGCTCGAGCCGCACACCACGCACGCTCTTCGTTTTTCTCTTCTTCCCGTCAGAGCTCTTCGCCGAACTGCCGTTCCATCTTCGTCTAAGTCGCAGCCACACAGTCCACATTATCACACTCGCCATCTACGTGCCGATATGTGCACCTTTCACGCGGATCCCCAATGCGCCCACGTTGGTGTAATAACAATGTATGCACGCCTCCGGCTGCAGCACTACTGGCGTAGAATGTACCACTTTGCCCACCAATACGTGTGTTGATGCTCCAAGTGTCAACGCTGGAGGAGCCCGCCGCGTATGGGCCGCTGCAGCCGTTGCCTTGTCCCTCCCGGCCTTTTTGATCGCGACGGAATTGATTTTAACGGCCCCCTTCCGCACACACCTGACGGGAACCACTGGGTGATTGTCTCTATCGTTTACCTGACACGGTATGCTGAGACTACGGCGCTGCCTGAGCCACATCACGTGAAGCCGGCTTATTCATACTTAACAAACTTGTTCTTCGCCACGGTGCGCCTTACGAGCTACTCAGCGACCGCGGACGCACGTTCCTCTCTGAAGGCGTAGAAGCCCTCATCCTTGAACACAATGTTATGCATCGTACAACCAGCGCGTTCTATCCGCAAACCGACGAAATGCACTGAGTGCTTTAATCACGCACTGCTACCGATTCGGCGCCATATTGGTGGCTTGTGTACGAATTGTATTCTTGTCACTGCTGTAACTTCTTGCTTTATCTGCTTTCATAGTAAGCAATCTGGACGTAAAAACGTCAGACGAGTGTGTAAGGGCGTGTACACGTTACCGGCATTTCCTAGTGATTATGTTGACGGTTATTACGTATAGAGAACTGCCTCACGACGAGAAGAAGATGCAAGTTCGTCAACGAGTAACATGTAAGCCTGCCGTCGTTGAGAATTAAGCTTTGCGAAGCTTATAATTTTGTCTGTCTATTTTTAGTGTACCAAATAAAAACGTTGTTAGTTCTCTGGATATCATGTGTGTAGTGTAGGATGGTTGCGAGGAGGCTTTAGCGCGAGACGGCTAGGCACAGCGATGATGGTAAGAAAGTGCTGCTGAGCCATTTCAAAACGTATTTCATAAGGGACCGCCTACGTCGACCTGATGTATTGTGTGTCCAATTTTAAATAAAACGCTGTCGGCTTTTTTTATTCTTGAAATAAAAATATTTCGCTGCTGTAGTCACCGACGTATGTTACATATATAATTACAGCAGGATTAAAATGTAAAAAAAATTCCGCATCTCACGTAAGCACGTCAAAAGGGAACATGAGTGTTAGATGCTCCAAGAAGTAGGTGCCAATTAGCTGGTACTTTATTGAATATACTTCCCAGATGTGGTCATAGATATCACGATACGCCGAAAACAAATCGCGTTCACAACGTCGCTTTCGGGATCTATTGACGCTTTACAGTTTCAAGCCGTTGCAGCAAGGCAGTTTTGCATCGCCGATTGAACGCTTGCGAAACTACCTCAGCGCATAACCAATGGTAGCGCACTGATGTCGAATGTAACACATTTCCCGGAACAGCATTTTTTTTCAGCTTCATACGAATAGTGTCACGCACTTGAAGCATTTGTTCATATTTCAAAGCACACAGGTGTGAATACAGGATTTTTTCCGAAAGGGAATCAGCTTGCTGAAGAACGAGATATGTGTTTTTCTTAGGGTATAAATTTAAAGAAAAGGTAAGGGGGGCGGTCAGGATTTGCCGGGCCGCCCCTCTGAATTTGTCATTGATACCACATGAAATGCTTGAAAAATACGCATACTAAATACGCGCGCAAACCAGCCCACCAAACGCTACACACACACACCAAACTACCAAACAATCTATACACAACGCGCACCAGCGCAATCGGTCCGTTCGCTGAGAATCGATGACACGCACGAACAACCTATCTAACATGTGACTGTTATTGCAATGTCATAAACAAAGTAATGTTGCCGACACCAGTGCAAGCGTGCGCGAGTTTTAGCCGTGATGCAGCTTTAAAGGTTGCACACGAAATCGGTTTGTCTGTGCCTGCAACCACACAGCGCGAAAACTGTCTCGTTCCGGCAAGACACGAAAGAGTGTTCTCTTATGAGTGCCGACTCTGTCACATACCACATCTATTAAGAACGGCTAACGTAAACACGGCGTAAGTCGTAAGCAGCAGCCCGAGCAACTGAAGGATCTGCTGCTTCTCGTCGGCCGCGAGGAAATCTGATAAGATGGAGGTTAGTTTCCTGGAAACCATTTTTCAACATCCAATTGCCCTAATCAGAGCAACGCAGCACACGATAAGATGTCGGCATTTCCGTTCCTGTGAGCCGCAACACGTTGATACGCTCTGTGTGTACATGTGTGGAGGGCGCTTTTCCTTCAACGTGGCGGAAATGCGCAGAGCGGCCGCTAGATGGCAGCAGATTTTGCATAAGGTATATACAAGATAATCCAATTTGTGGTACTTTATTTAAATGCTTTGTTGGCAATAAATGTCATCAGTCAACGAGAAATGCGAACACTACTGGAGTGCGTTTAACGCTGTCCACTGCCACGGCCTGCATGGCGTGCCTACGCTGCACCGGGAAGTGTTACCCAAGTGTGGAACATCCTGATACCTAAGCAAACATTTAAAATTGGGAAGATTATTTTGATTTAGAAAATGATATGTTGCCTAAGTATGATGGATAAGTTGCCCTTATGGACAAAGATAATCATATTTAAATGACCATGCTTCACCAGTGTCCTTGTGTTGCTGAAATACAAATAGACGCGAACCTTCGAGGAAGAAAATTAACGACAGAGCAGAAAGGGCGTCACTCGCAACTAACTTTATTCTCAGAACATCAGCGATATATATAGCCGTAGCAAGCATGCGCGCGCACATCGCATCACATGCTCGTCAGAAAACACTCGATAAGACTGTCAAAAAAAAAAAACGCTTAAACGCAAAAAGATTCGAAGAAATCAAATTCACTCCCACGCAGAGGAACAGATGTGTCACTAACACACATATCTCTCTTCTTTTTAATGTAGTATGCTTCCATGATTTCACGCGCTAAGGTATCATGCTCTTTCCAAGAACGGACACACTGGAAAACCCAGGCTCACACTTGCAGGAACCACAATGCACCGGCAAATGTGCCGAAAGTTTATTTTTCACGGAAAGTGAAAAATAAACTTTCGGCACAGTTGCCGGTGCTGAAAAAAAAAAGCATTTGCCTTTTTTTTTTTAGTTTGTATTTCAGTAAGCATATACCATCTAGCCCAACAAAAAGTTTTATTAAGTCCTTGTGTTGGCTTACGGCATAAAAAGCGACAGCTCAGCTAGCTCTTGTCCTGTACAACATCGGGGTACATGTTTTGGGCGCGGAAACATCCGCACTTTTATATACTGGCAGCCACTCGTCGCCATGACGGCGATTGTTGCACACACTTTTTTTTTGCCAGATGGCGTCACGTAGCACGTAAACCTTTAACGAGCAGACAGCCGACCAATAAGCCCTCGCATACTACCTGAAGGCATCTAGTCTGCCGGAACGAGCTCCGCTGCCTAGCACTCCCAGGTTTTATGCACATGAATACCCGATAATGTGGACGATGGGACGAGCTCCTTGCTTTGTTGGTGCGAGCATAGGGTGCGCAGTCCGATGGTTGCAGGTTCGTTCATTGCCGGCGGCATGGTTTCTTTATGTTAACTTTATTTCTTCACATCTGTATCAGAATTACAATCATTCACTCAAAGCAATAGAATGAACGTGATTATACCTTTGCTGGCTTCATTATCTGCTGTTTTTCATTAATGTTGCCTCAAACGAGGTATCTAGCCCTCAAAGTTTCCTTCCTTCATTGACTCGCACAATCTAACAGGCGCCTAAGAGTTGATAATGGCGTTTTTTTAGTCTCTCCGGCATTACCGTATGCGCAAATACTTTGCGTATACCCGAATACCTGGTGTGAAATGCGCATGCGCACGCCCGGAAAACATGGCCGGACTGCCCGAAGCAGTTGCCGTCTGCCTCGAATCTATCAAGTGGCCGTCGTTTGCTCTGTAGCTTGTTAGCTCCGAACTAATGTTTTTATTTGCTTTCTATTTATTACTTAAGCTTCGAAAGCAAAGTATTCATGCCAATGCGGCACCATTTTCGAAATTTATACTCAAATAATCGATGTTCTAGGCTTAGCGATTGGGGACGGGCGTAAGTTTCCTACAATATTTACCAGAGGCAACTCTGGTGCTGCGATCGTTCAGCCGCCATGTTGATGGGTAGTACATGGATTTGCCTAGTATTCGTACTTGCGGGCTTCATACACACTTGTGGCTTTGCTTATTGTTGTGTTTTGGTTTTGTTTCGGATGAAAAAACGGATCGTTGTGAACTTCGTGACCCGATTTCAATTGGTGAGTCTAAAAGACTAAGGTGAGGAGTGAAACTGCTGAACATTCGCTGAACTTTGTCTTGCGACAAAGCGTCTCCAGGCCACACGGGGCCAAACCTAGCCGAGAGGACGATGCTTAGACAAATCCGTGTACTACCCACCATTCGCGTGCTTCCTGAAGCGCCGTGCGTTGCAATTCCCATAGACACTAGCGCCAGAGTTCGCCCTAGTGTATTTATAGGAAACTCTATGGGAGACTCTTTGAGGATGGGCGCTTCCGGAATCTCGGATGACATAGATTAAGTACTTGTTCTTTTTTTATCCTCAATAGCTGGCGCCACTTCACGTGGCGGCAGCTATATGGCACACGCTATCCTGTATTATGCAGTAAAGTAGATAGGTGGGCGAGTTGGAACTGATTCATATTGAAAACTTTTCAGCGCGCACGGGACGGAGCACAAAGAAGAGGACACAGCGCTACTCCTGTGTAGTGTCCTCTTCTTTGTGCTCCGTCCCGTGCGCGCTGAAAAGTTTTCGACAGACTAACAAACGCTTATAATGAGATTTAGAATAGCGTCATCAAAAATATGGAACGCTCTGGACGCCCACTAGTTCCCTCACTTAACGGCGGCCCGCAACAGGGCAGCGTACGACACATCCGCAGTGGCGGCAGACGCTAACGCAAAGCTTTGCGTACGCTATTCTTAAACTGCCTAATGGTTGCTTAATAGACGGCAGGATCAAGCTTTCTTTCGAAAGCAAACATCTAGTGATCGTTTCATTTATTGCCCTGGACTGGCAGTACCAATGTTGCGAGGGCGCGACTGCATCGCGCACGAAATTATAGTTTCGGAGTTGGTCAGCACCGGTAATTTGTGTCCGTTTGTATCGGCGTCTCTACCACGGCATTGTCCCTCCGACTCGGCCGTGCATCTTTTCGCCTCTGTTTTACGATAGAGAAGTGCACATTCAAATACTCGCAGAAGCGCCAGCTCATGTGCATGCTACACTGTAAACGCAAACTAGCCGAATTGGCCGTTTTAAGGGCTTAATACTACCTTCAGCTGGGACCATAATCCCTTAAGGTGTATTAAAATGGGTGTAATAAAGTTCCGCGTCCTCAATTTTGCCTCCTTGAGAAATTATGTGGATAAAAGGTGGAAAAAAAGAGGTAAATTCACGATCTGACGTCGTTTGTCAAGTGGAGTTCAAGAACAGAAAAGTCCTATTTCACTTTCTCTGGTATGTTTTCCTTTTATTTTATCCGGAGCTTTCTATAGTGATGGTGGGCATGTACGCAACTGCGCGGGCGAAAGAAGTGTTTCTCACTGTGCTTAATATAGCTCCCATTTCTCAAAGTGCTTATTAAATTCATGAACGTGCTAATCAATTATTTCTTCGTCTCGTCGACTGATGCACACTGTTGTACGGAATGCACACTACCGTTGGGCTCGGGTTCAAACAGCACTTCGACCACAGAATGACCTCGCTCATGTTGTTTTACCATCAAATCAAAATTAAACTAAAAGGAAGAGCGTGTACACCCTTGATGTGGCCGATCGGCACCGCATGCACACTCAGTATACACTTTTCGATGACGAATTGGGCAGAGGCGGCGTGGCTAAACGCACGGAATAAAATCCGGTGTTGAGAAAACCCGGCGCAAAAAAAAACGAACGAAAGAAAAAAAACGCGACTCTCGTCCAGCGGCCGCTCTGAAAGAGGGCAAAGCGAGAAAAAATGCACTTCGACCTTCGAACGGCGGCGAGAAGACAGGAACCATCGCACGCATGCGTGCGCGGAGGGGGGAAAAAAGCAAAAACAAAGAAATGCGAGAAGAGAGTCGTTTAAGTTCTGAAATGACAGCGGATACTACCGCAAGCTGGCCCCAGCGGCGTGCGTGAGTCATACCGAAGCGAAGCCGTCATGGGACAACCTTCGCCTTGTGAAAGACGCTCTTCAACTACCCCGTTATGCGTCGATCATGTGCGCGCGTTTCGTGCCGGCAGCCTTACTGTGTTTTCGTCGCTTGAGGTGAAATGCGTGGTTTGACGACACTGCAACATGCTGCACTGCGTGTGCGATAGTGTGGCAATGACCCGGTGACTCAAGCGAGCAGCAGCTGATGGGCGCGCCGCGTTCGCGGCACATTCAGGAACACAAATGGTACGTAATATTTGTGTTTACTCTATTTACGCGTCCTTATCGTCGCTTGGACAGCAGTAGGTGCCGTTCTACACATTTCGTCGCGTGAAAAGTGCAATGAAAAGTGAAAAAAAAAATGTCATTAAGCTGACATAACAACGATGTGTGATGCGTGTTTTGAAACTCCTGTGAATATCGCATAAGCTTGGCACGGCCAGCCAATTCAAGCGAGAGTGCCTTAAAAAAGAATGTTTGTACGACTTCCGGCCTACCCAAAAACACGAGTACCTTCCGTCTTGACCAACTAGGCATGCACAATGACATCGACGAAGTGATCGAGGCCCAGACCACGGCCCAAGTCGTCCGCCTCTCCTCCTCCAAAGCAGGCCGTCGACTTCTAAACGAGGCTGGCATGTCCCCACACCCCTACCTTGAGCGCGCGGTCAACCTCGCGAGAGATGTCAGAGATACCTACATGGTAACCCCATTCCCACGAAATGTCCACCCGCAACACAACAGGGGCAGACGCCTGGCCCGCGCTCGCGCTATCCTCGACCGCACCGCCGCGAACCGCGACTCTACCGTATTCGTCGATGCGGCGCAATATGGTAACTCCTCCACCTTTGCACTCGCGGTAGTGGACGGCGACAGAGTCCTACGCTCAGCCGCCTCGGTTAGGCTAGCAACGAGCGCCATAGCCGAGCAGGTCGCCATAGCTTTAGCGATGACCGACCCCTCGCACACTAGCATTTTCACAGACTCCCGCGCCGCCATTCGGGCTTACGAAACCGGCAATATCGCGCGTGAAGCAGCCCACATTTTACAAACACGCAAGCACACGGGCTCGCACTACCTCTCTTGGTTCCCTGCCCACATGGGAAAAGAAATCCACTCAAGGCAACCCAACCTCAACGAAACGGCTCATGACCGAGCGCGAGAACTGACCCGCCGCGACGATCAATCAGCCACCGAAGAGTTGGGCCCAGACGTACAGTTCAAAGACCCCTTACTAACCTACCACGAAATCACATCTCACTATCGATTCGGCAGAAGCCAATACCCCCTACCACATAAAATGCTCGAACGCGCGCAAGCGGTGGCCTTTCGTATGCTACAAACGAGATCGTACCCATCACGGGCCGGACTCAGCCTTTACAACTCGGACATCACTCCACAATGCCCAGATTGTGCACAAAGTAACTGTACACTATCGCACACGCTCTGGCTATGTCCCGCGTTACCTCAGGGACCTCTCACCAGTGAGTCCGACTGGGAAGAGGCACTCAGGAGCTCTGAGCTCTACCACCAACTAAAGGCAGTCCGGAGGGCCCAAGAACTGGCGGAACGCCTCCACGTTCCCGCCCCGACTCGGGCGTCGCCTACAGTAGCGGCTGCAAGGGTGTCCCTCATGGATCGCCCGGCAGCTTAAGCTCCTCAGGATCTTTCAATAAAGTTCTTGACTTACTGACTGACTGACTGACTGACTGACTGACTGACTGACTGTACGACTTCATTTCCTTGCTTGCGATCAAGCACGAATTAAGCAGTGCTTTCAGGGTGTATGCACTTAAGCAACAACAAAACAAAAGCAGTTGTTATCACGCGGTCATGTGATAAATTGTGCATTAAGGCCAGATTTGTTTTCGATTTATTTTGTTCTCACGCGCAGATAATGAGCAAGTAAGAAGACTTTTTGACGACAATTTTGCATTGTGCACGTTTTCCGTCTCCTACACAAAAAAGTAAATTGAATATCAAGGTACATTCACATCATGAGCTTGTATTCATTTAGCTAGAAAGAATAAGTCATGTTAATGACACATTATGATGGCCATATGATGTGGAGGACATGTGCTTAGTGACAGTGTGTTTGGTGAAGCACATGCATTTTATGTTGTCACTTCACTAGTCGCATATGAGCACTAAAACGTGACAAGGTTACATCTGCATATTTATAGAATATAGGAGATTTCACTTGTGCAAGGCTAATTACTGTTATTCCTGTCGCATGATACTTTTCGTTGTGAAATTAATGTAACAGGCGGAATTTCGGTTCACAGGCTGGTCGTGGCTGCACTAGGTATTAGCGGATCATGCTTACAAGAAAACAAAAATGTTCAAGTTCGTGATTTCAGTAATGCGGATGACACTTCTATTCTCGACCGCTTGGAATTGGCCTTCGATGCCCTGCCTGACACAAACGATGTAGATACGCTATGGAAGTATTTCACGGCAGTCGTAAAAGAATGTTTATCACTTTTCGTGCCAACGAAGCTGGAACGCTTGCAGAAATCTAATCCCTGGGTAACTCGCAATATTATCCACTTGAAACGACGACTACGGCATGCCAGGCGAAAGATCCCAAAAAATCCTAAGGTGATTGCCAATCTTAGTACAATTGTTCGAGCGGAATTAAAGGCATCTAAAAAGAATTTCCTATCTCAAACATTGACAGAGTACATGAAAAGCGCACCCGAGAAGTTTTGGAGATATTTGCCAGGCTCCAAATCGACTATAAGCGGTGTTACTGTAAATGGAACCACATGTAATGATTCCGTCTTGGTTGCTCAGGAATTTTTAGCTCAGTATTTACCCGAAACGCAATTAATTCCCCTGTTTTTATAATGTGTGGCAATCAAAGTAATGATGAGCGTATAACTATTTCCCATGAGAGTATTTTATCTTTGTTACTAAAATTAGACACTAAGAAGTCAGCAGGTCCCGATATGTTGCCAAATGAGTTCCTAAGACGATATTGTGAATGGGTCTCACAATTTTTTGTTCAAAATTTTTAGTGTATCGCTGCGAGAAGGAAAGGTGCCAAGGGACTGGCTGATGGCCAGAGTAGTGCCTGTATTAAAAGCTGGAGACAAACTCAATGTAGCTAATTACCACCCGATCTCTATCACATGCACCACGTTTAAAATATTAGAACATATCATTTCTAAACAATTAGTGCAGTATATTGAAGATAACAAGCTCTTCTACAAGCACCAACATGGTTTCCGCGAACGCCTATCAACTGTTACCCAGCTTTTCGAAACGGTACACACATTCGCAACTGCACTTAATTCTAAAGAGCAAATAGATATGATCGCGATAGATTTGTCAAAGGCATTTGACACCGTTTGTCATTCAAAACTGATCCAAAAAATGCATGAGCTTGGTGTTGCTGTGGAGATTATCAAATGGGTCACTGCCTATTTGCAGAACAGGGAGCAATTCGTAGAAATTACCGGAGCTCGGTCACATACATTCGTGTTATGTCCGGAGTACCACAGGGATTGGTGTTGGGTCCTATTTTCTTCCTATTGTACATCAATGATATTGCAAAAGCGGTTCACTCTTCCGTTGATGTGAGACTTTTCGCGGATGACTGTGTGTTATATACTCGTGTAAAAAGCACTGCTGACCAGGTCTTGCTCAATGATGCTTTGTGTGCTGTTGACGAGTGGTGTCATTAATGGGATATGAAAATTAAGTTCGACAAGACCACATGCATGACCGTATCAAATAAGAAAGCGCCATTGACGTTTACGTATAAAATAAAAAATAAGGAAGTTAAGCGATCTAGTCAGGTAAAATATCTTGGCGTTACTATTACTTTAAATCTCGCCTGGAACAAGCATATTGAAAATATTTGTGGTTCGGCTGAACGTAAGTTGGGTTTTCTGCAGCGAAAGCTAAAAGATGCTCTGCCTGAGACAAATCTGATGGCTTATAGAACAGTAGTACGCCCAACCTTAGAATATGCCAGTATTATATGGGATCCGCATAGTCAAAAGCTTGTTGATGAGCTAGAAAGGATCCAGCGAATGGCAGCGAGGTTTATTTATTCGTGTTACCAGAGGACGCAATCAGTGACCGTATTACTTCACAGGGCTAAGCTTCAGAAGCTGTCTACGCGCAGACAAATCGCACGCTTGAAGATTATGTACCAACGCTACAACAAAAGATTAAACATAGATCCAACTTTGTACTTGTACCCCCCCCAGCGCGAGTGTCACCGCGTATCAATCATCCGTATGCCATTTTACCCAATGCCACGAGAATTGATGTGTTCAAGTTTTCCTTTCTGCCTCGTTCAAGTTTTCCTTTCTGCATCGTTTGGAGCTGATCTGTACATAATATCGATTTAATATTGTATATTGTCTTTTGCCGCCCCTGTAACAACCCGCGAGGGCTTACAGTATTGTAAATATAAATTTAATCACATTGATTTAAGTCGGTTAAATGTGTTGAACCTCGTTGTTGAATCACCTTGTTCTTTCCCTCTGGATACTTTGTTTTACATTATGTTACCATAGTATTTATGATTAGCACACAGTATTCTGACTGTTGACACAATTTCTGACAAGGTAAACAGGTGGGCACTCTGTCCACGTCTTCTGTTGTCGTCATTACAAGTGAGCTGTTTACTTTTGGCATGAATCAATACCAAGTCGGCCAATCTTCAGTCCAAAACAGAGCAGCTGTGGTTGATCAAGAAGCTAGTGTTCCACGTTTTTTAAATACAAAGTTATTATAACTTTGTATTTAAAGTTATATTTCTATTTAAAGTTTGTATTCGGAAAGTTCGACCACCTGGGACTTCTTAACGTGCACCTCAAGCTAATTACACGGGCCTCAAGCAGTTACGCCTCCATTGAAATGCGTTTAACCACAAAGTTAATCCTAGTAACATTTGCACCCCCTCTACACTACAATGCTAACTTCACTGACAGCCAAAACAGCCCTAATGTTGGTACACTGGACAAAAGTACACTTCCGGAGTTGTTTCACATTTCTTTACTCTCGTGTACTTTTCGCCCTCTGTAATTAAAGTGAAAAGTTCACAAGGAACTATTTAGCAGCATCTCACTTCTGCATTTTTTTTCGTGTTCTGTTAAAAATCCGCAATATTATAGTCAAGTGTAAGTCTTTGCCAAGACATTCATTTTCCTGGATAGGAAAAACTTAATGGACTTCTTGTCTATTATTTTCAGGAAGCCATTTCGGGCAAAGCAGCAAGAGTTGCTCACCCACTTCTTTGTGTACAAGACAGTGTATTGTGGGAACACTCCCCTGTGCCTCATTGTACACGAAATCAAACATTTCGTACATCTTACATCATTTGGGAAAATGCACTGATGCAGACTGTTATGCATGGTACTGAATGCAACCTTCCCAATAGCGCTTTCATTTGAACACAATTGCAAGGAAGGTACAGGAGCAAAAGGCGAACATTGCCTGACAGGAAGGAGCCCCTGTATCCGCTACATAATGATTATGCGGGATGCCGTAGTGGAGGGCGCCAGACATTTTATGGCCATCTGGCGTTCTTTAACATGCGCCTAAATCTAAGTGCAAGGGCCTCTAGCATCTCCCCTCGGTCGAAATCCCTCGATCTTCGAGTCAGCACTCGAACACCATATCCAGTAGACTACCGCGGTGGTTTGAGCTTTCAGAAAAACATTACACACGGCTTGTGGTACTGAAAACTTTTGTTCGGAAAAATTATTTTGGGAGAAGGCTTTGTTCTTTAGACAGATATCTCTTAACTAATATCAATCAAATCGCCGATGGTCGAACGCTAAGGTTGGGAAAGTTGGCGGGGAATGACCCATATATATCTACATACCTATAATACACGAAACAGCGCGGCGAAGGTTACGGCCAAAACCAGAGATTCTGCATATAACTGCTGCAGTAAAGTAAAAAAGTAGAACCCATAGACAAAAATTTCGAGCCCTTCGAACCGTTGGTGAGGCGGTAAGACCAGTGAGGCCAGGGAAGCGCTCCGACGGCAAGGCGTCCCGCTTGCGTTTGGCTTCACATGCCCGATGTTCCTCGTACACGCCGACGTTCCTCGTACTGTCACTGCTCCTCTTTGGAACGTACTACAGGCGTCCGACCACAGAAAGTCTCAAGAGCAACTGAACACGTCTCTAGAGTGATCTCCTGCGTCACGCTAGAACGGAGAAATGCGATTTTTTGACGAGACATATTGGGGAAAGACTGCGACATGTTACTAAAACCGCTACGCTGATCGCGGTACGTGTGCTAACGCGAACGCTCTCGTGGCTGCCAGTATGGTCTATCTCATGTAATGAAAACGCCAGACCTAAAATCCTGCGAAAAGTGAGGTGTAATGCATGCTTTTTACGATCCTAAGTTGTAATGCATATTTTTACGACCCGGCGTTTGCGACACGACAGAGCGCGACGTGTATGAATTGGAGCCACTGTAAACGGAGCCATACGCAGTGAAGGTAGCATATGAAGTGACTCTAGTCTGAATGAGGGTGCCTCAGAGTCAGTGCCGATATCCTTTGTTCATGTGAGCGCCATATTGGGCCAAAGCTGCTGATGCGGACTGCAGCTCTTCTTAAGTTGACGTGCAGGCATGATAGAAGCGCGCGAATCTGCAGAAATAAGGAACTAAGTCAGACATTATATTCGAAGCGTCTGCCATAGTGCGCTTCTGTATGCTCCGAAACAACATGGCGGTTCTCTCGTAGTTGCTGCCACCCTAAATGTTGCCTACATTCACTCCTTGATCCCAGCACTTAACAGCTTCGCTGCAACAAGAAGAGACCGTGTCGTCTTTTTTTGAGTAACTGTGTTCAGCAGCACTCAGCGCATGAAAGGCGATTCGCCCATGAACAATTGTACTGCTTTTTTTTTCCTCACTAACTTATTTAGGTATAAGTAAGCCCGACTGTGTATGTTAATTCGAAGTTTTGCCGATTAAAACTATTAGCAACCACTTCTGCTTAAGCCTTAACTGTATCGCTTGAACACACGCGCAGTGGAGGCCATGACATCCCAAGGAATCCCCACCAACCTCCTTTGAGCTGCGTAACCGACCCCCGGATCGGTTCCCGTTTTCTGGGCGCCACAAAGTTTTAATCACTCAATCAGCCAATCATTCTATCATCAATCGATCAATCAATCCCCCCTTCCTTGTCCCGCGTCCTACCCCGAACCTTCTCCTTCAGTCTTGGCAGTCACTTGAATTTAATAACCATGAATTTACTGACGAATCGGACACGGGCCACGTTAAGGGTACCGTTTTTGCTTTTAACCGAATTGCGTAGGGAGAGGTTCTGCTGAAAGATACCAGCCTGCGTTTTTGGGTGTCATGGCCTTTTGAGAGGACATTTGCATACATATATCAGTTTTGCAAATTCTGATGTGACCCTTTTTCAAGTGGTGCACCAATCTTTGATTAACATAAAATTCGGATCTACACACTATGTGTTAATACGAGGATAACGTCTGAGTGTCTTACAAACACATCAGATTCAATTATATGCGTTCTTCATTTCAGGGTAACTTAGCAAGCGAGCCATTTGGATTTATATTTGCTACAGCACGAGTAATGGTATACGGGCATCAAAGTACGGCTAGTTCTGACAAAACGTAAGCGGGATTTTTCCCCCTTTCCGTTGTCTGTCTGATTATATAAGATATTTATGCCACACAAACACTGGGAAAACGCTCATGTATCGATAGTGCAACCTATTCTGAGCGCCAGTTCGCTGCCGTTTAATTATTTCTGTTTTTAATAAATATCGTAAGTAGCAGTGGACAATAAGGTGTCCTCGCATGAGTCTCCGGCCCAATTTCAATAATTAATTTGTACTGTAAGGCTAGTTGGTCAGCCATGATATTTGATGAGGCAGCGCACAAGGGACGCAATCACGCACAAATAGAAAAGGGACGCAAACACAACCTCAACTCAGTTGTGGTCCAGCGCTTCTGTTTGCGTCTTTCCCGTATAATTTTTCCTGGGTGGTCTCTATAAATCTCCTTCCTAAGATTCAGCAACCTCTGCTCCATATCCTTGTGCTTGAGATCATCTCGTCCATATTTTTGTCTGCATTCTCGCAGGCCTCTTAGTATGTAGTATGCTATATATAATTGTTCGTTTTCAGTTATTGAATTAATAATAATAATAATAATAATAATAATATGTGGGGTTTTACGACCCAAAACCACGATATGATTATTAGAGACGCCGTAGTGGAGGGCTCCGGATATTTCGACCATCTGGTGTTCTTTAACGTGCACTGACATCGCACAGTACACGAGCCTCTACCATTTCACCTCCATCGAAATGCGACCGCCGCGGCCGGGATCGAACCCGCGACCTTCGGGTCAGCAGCCGAGCACCCTAGGCACTGATACACCCAGGCGGACTAGTTCTTGAATTTGCTATCGAGTTATATTGTCATTCTAAAAGCGTCCGTCGTATTAACTTACTCTGTAGTACCAGCACTATGTAGTCTGTCCGCTGAGTTTATTATCATCAGCCTGATTACGCCTACCGCAGCGCAAAGGCCTTTCTTATGCTTCTCCGAATAAGCCGCTCCTACGCATGCGGCGGCCAAGTAATCTCCGCATACTTCTTGACCTCATCTGACCACCTAACTTTCGGTCTCCCCCTCGTGCGCTTGCCTTCCCTTAGGATTCATTCCGTTACTATTAATGACCAGCGGTTATTTTGCTTTCTTGCTACACGCCTTGCCCATGCCAATCCTTTCTCGATTTCCACTAAAATGTCCTTAACACCTGTTTGTTCCCTAACTCACTCTGCTCTTTTCTTGCCCTTAAAAAGGGCGTTAATTTCAACACGTTTCCGATTAATCATCGCATGAGCCCAATATGGGGGTTACAGGGTACACGGACGGAAAAGCACATCCATCTGATGTCAGGCGGCTCTGACCACTCACATAACCGGGAGGTGGGGTCTCGGGGTTGAAGTTGCCTCGAG
Source organism: Rhipicephalus appendiculatus (assembly GCA_030522465.1). Lineage (NCBI taxonomy): Eukaryota > Metazoa > Arthropoda > Arachnida > Ixodida > Ixodidae > Rhipicephalus > Rhipicephalus appendiculatus. The sequence goes on along the minus strand of JALIZH010016532.1, from coordinate 126,619 downwards.
CATTTTCAATTTTGCATGCGTATGCATACACGAACACTCGCCCGAACATACATAAAACATAACTGATCCCCACATCCCCCCCCCCCCAAAAAAAAAAAAAACGAAATGCCTACGCAACTGCTCCATACGCTGAACAAAGTGGCAGTCAGGACGTTAAAAACAAACATTTTATTGGGAGAGCTAGTGCCCAGAAAATGAAGTACTCTCATTGCTAGAGACTGGATTTTAGGCAAATGCCTATTTTGTTCCTTGCGATCCTATCGCGCCATTTTGATATGAGCACGAATTAGATGTTGAAAAGGGCTTTTATAGTGTTTCTATAGTGCCTATAGATGCCTATTCTTGGCGTTTGTGCCTAAACGCCTATAAAGTCTATAAATGCCTATTTTCAAAATTGGAGCCTTTATAAACACTATTTAACCCCAATTTTCGCTTGCGAGGGCAGTTTACGACCGTTATTCATGTTACCGGGCCACATGGATTGTTTCGCACTCTATGGCGTTCATCCTTCTTTAGTTCAACGAACTTCCGGAAAACAACCACTAGCAGCAGTGAACTGGGACGCACGGGGCACTATAGGCGACCGTGCTGACATAGCATGAGCGGTCGGCGAATGACAAACCGTGGAGCGCCGTCAGGGCAAAGAAGAGTTACGAGCAAAAAAGAAAAGGAAAGAAAAAAATTGTGGCAGCTTCCCCTAGTGCTGTCAAGCCTGAAGGAAGACTGGAGCTGGGTGATCTTCCTTATTTCTTTTTTACTTTTTTTTCTTTTTTTCTCTTTCTGCCTGTTTCTTATATCGGTTTTGTATCTCTTTCTTTGTACTTCTTTCTTACTCTATTTCTCTTTCTCGCTCTTTCTGTATTTCTTTCTCTTCCGTTTTTTTTCTCTCTCTATTTATCGCTTCCCCTTTCTTTCACTCTAATTCGCCATCTGTGTATGTTTTTCTGGCCTTTTATCTTTTCATGTCCTTATTCCCTTTATTTACCTCTTTTTATGTACCTCTTTCTATCACTTTCTCTCTCTTTCACGTGTTCGTTTTCGTTTAACAATCACACCTGCTAAACACTGTAATGGGGCTTTCGCATATCCTGTGACGCATATAACCCGCCCGAGGAGTTTTGAATAACGGAGCACAAGTTTTGATAGCTTAACTGTAAAGAAAAGAAAAAAAAGCACGTGCGGTTCATGATGATGATACTATTTTTCAGCGGAGCACAAGTTACGTTACCAACAGCTTTAAAGGGACACTAAACCACCTCCGATATTTTTTCAAACATTTCAAGTAAACACGCCCACCGTGTGCAGAATGCCGTCACGATTGTCACGTGGTCGTGACGTCGACGAAGGCAGCAGTCGGTAGGTGTAAAATCAAACTGTTTATTTGGGCCGAACTTGTGGCCGGTAAACGGAAAGCCAGATTACAGCAATACACACTGGCACTGATAGCGGCGAACAGAGCGTGGGCCGTCGATCAACTGAACATCGCTGGAACGCGCCGGTTTTTATAAATCACGCGTCGAACATTCTAGCCTTATCACTAGTCATCGCGCAAGCTCTGGAATAATCTTGAGTGTTAGCGTCTTGCGTGCAATCTTAACAAAACGATCTGCTACAACCGAGAAGTTTCTGGAACAATAAGGCGCGGTCTGCGCCGAGTACTGCTGATAGTCTTTGTGGGCGGAAACTGAATACAGTAAAAGAACCGCGCGTGGCAATGCCCCCCCCTCTGAAAAGGCATCGTCCCGGTGCTTATAACAGAACACATGGGAAAATACATGCAACAAAATAACGACAATAAATCAAGAAAGTTCAATAAACAATACGCACAAGCAAGAAAGTCTAATGAAAAAAAAAGTACAGTCCTCAGGTTCATTACCGCGCGTAAAACGGCTTGAGGCGCACGACGTGGACGACTTCAGGTCGCGCACGGCGCCGTTGAGAGTTCGAAATGCCGTCGGGGACAACCTCGTAGTCGAGTGTACCGAGACGTCGAAGCACCCTATACGGTCCGAAGTATCGTCGCAGAAGTTTTTCACTAAGTCCACGTCGTCGTATCGGCGTCCACACCCAAACGCGGTCGCCGAGCTGGTATTCCACGAAGCGTCGTCGAAGATTGTAGCGGCTGCTGTCAGTCGTCTGCTGATTCTTGATCCGCAGGCGGGCGAGCTGTCGTGCTTCTTCGGCGCGCTGTAGGTAGGCGGTCACGTCGATGTTTTCCTCGTCGGTCACGTTTGGTAACATGGCGTCGAGCGTCGTTGCCAGGCTCCGTCCATAGACCAACTTGTATAGCGTCATCTGCGTCGTTTCTTGCACGGCCGTGTTGTATGCGAAGGTCACGTACGGGAATGATGGCGTCGCACGTCTTGTGTTCGACGTCGACGTACATGGCCAGCATGTCGGCTATGGTCTTGTTTAGACGCTCGGTCAGGCCGTTGGTCTGTGGGTGGGCGCGGTGGTCCGGCGATGACTTGTGTGGCTGTATCCCAAGATCGCCTGCATTAGGTCAGCCGTAAACGCCGTGCCTCTGTCGGTGATAAGAACCTCTGGGGCGCCGTGTCGAAGGACGATGTTCTCAACGAAGAACTTGGCTACCTCGGCGGCACTGCCTTTGGGCAGGGCTTTTGTTTCGGCGTAGCGGGTGACGTAGTCGGTGGCTACGACGATCCATTTGTTTCCGCAAGTCGACGTTGGGAACGGCCCCAGGAGATCCATCCCGATCTGCTGGAACGGTCGCCGAGGAGGCTCGATCGGCTGAAGGAAGCCTGCTGGTCTTCCGGGCGGTGTCTTCCGTCGCTGACAGTCTCGGCACGTCCTTACCTAGCGGGCGACGTCGGCGGCAAGGCGCGGCCAGTAGTACTTTTCCTGTACTCTTGCGAGCGTGCGGGAAAGTCCGAGGTGTCCAGCCGTCGGGTCGTCGTGTAGTGCCTGGAGTACTTCTGGTTGCAATCCTGAAGGCACTATGAGAAGGTAGTTGGTTCGAAGTGGCGAGAAATTCTTCTTTATGAGAACGCCGTTTCGCAAGAAAAACGAAGCGAGTCCTCGCTTGAATGCCTTCGGAACAATGGCAGTCTTGCCTTCAAGGTACTCCACAAGGCCCCGGAGTTCCGGGTCGGCCCGCTGTCGTTCGGCGAAGTCGTCAGCACTTATGATTCCCAGGAAGAAGTCATCCTCCTGGTCGTCCTGCGGCGGCGGGTCGACGGGGGCGCAAGATAAGCAGTCGGCGTCGGAGTGTTTTCGTCATGTGAGGCTTGGGCTGCTCACAGAGAGACTCGGAGCTTGACAAACTATTTAATTGAGCTAAGTTGTCGTACACACATTATGGTACACGTCTTCGCACATCAGTGTCCATGGCTCGACTGCCGAGCTCGTCACACTGTCACGCAAAGATGAACCCCGGAAGCGGAAACACACTGTGGCCGACTGTTTGGCTGGTTCCCCCTAAGTGCGCTAGTACGTCACTCACATTTCACCTCTCCCCGGATGACCAAGACCCTTGGTCTCACGTGGTGTCCACACTCACTCAAGCACAAAGTTTGCAGGTGAGGAGAAGCTGGCGCATACGCTGCGGGCGCGTGGGCTGTGACTCCGCCTGTCTTCTGTGCTGAGACTTCGGTTCTTCTTCAGACTCCTGCTTCTTTTCCTCTCCTTGCGGCGGCGACTTGTGTCCTGGCTACGGCTCATTCTCCTCTCGGGACTTTGGCTTCTCTTTTTCTTTCGGCTCAGGCTTCTGTTCTTCTCACGGCTGTAGCTCCTCTTTTTCTCCCGGCTGTTAAAATAGCGGATATCATCTTCATGGCGAGAAAACAGTGCGTTATTCCTAGCCAGAATGCCAGCAATGACCGATTGATGTTCAGAGGAGAGCTCATAGCCTAAGTTGGCTGGTGGTAGGTCGGGGTGGATGGCTACCGGCACGGTAGTGCAACCGTGCATAGCTCGGCACACTCACTCATGAGTGCACTCAACTCACACTCACTCACACTCATTTGAACGTGGTGAGTTGAGTATGAGTGAGTACTCATGAGTGTGAGTGGACGTGAGTGTGAACGTGAGTACTCATGAGTGTGAGTGGAGGTGAGGGTGAACGTGAGTGAGTACTCATGAGTGTGAGTGGACGTGAGTGTGAACGTGAGTGAGTGCGAAGGCTGAAAAAATTGTGGTGAGTGAGTTTGAGTGAGTACTCCCTTAAAGTGCCGACCTATGCAACCGTGTGGCGCGGCAGAGGTTCGGTCCGATGGCAATGTGCTTGCGGCCAAAGATTGCCAACGAGGCTCTTCTGGCACCGGCAATGGCTTTCGTTGAAGGCAGTCTTGTGATGCTTTAGCCGGCGGGAAAAGCTTTGAATGGGCCAAAATGACCGCATTCGCCATTTGCGGGACCAGACGCTGAGTGGCTAGGAGCGTTACACCCGTGGCTGGGTGTTGGATCTGAGTAGGTTGGGGTGGCTGAAAGACCAAGCGAGCTTGCGTGGCCGCAAACCAGTCTTCACCCAAAATAAGGAAAAGAATGTTGTTTTCCAAAACTGCTGCTTCCACCACACCAGAAATAGGGCCAATAGTTATTTTCAGCAGGGCTGACCCAACCGGTAGTGCTGTACCACTTCCAACAACGGAAAGAGGTAGATGGTCCAGGGCAATAGCATTGTAGAGGGAAGGATGTCTTTGGAAATCAGTGTGACTTTCGAGCCAGGGTCTGGGTAAGCGTCGTGCTCTCCGACTCCTGTAACGGTCGCCGTGAAAAATGGGCACAACTGTTGGGAGCCTTCCAGTGTTCCGGGCAAACTGTGTAGGGCTTGTGGCTGTCCGGCGCCAGGGGTGAGCGATGATTGGGTCCTCGGTGATTTGGTACGCGAAGGACATGCTGATGCCAAATGCCCCAACTGATTGCACTTGTAACAGACTGCTTGAGTTATGTCTTGGCCACTGCGGAATGCTGGGGCCCCATAGCGTGCGGAAATGGCTTCATAACGGCGTTCCTGTTCTTCTCTGGGCAACGCGGAAATGCTTTGCCTTGGCTGCGCTGTTGTAGCTGTTGGTGCTGGTGGCTGGAAACTGGGCTGCCGATGTTCTAGGTTGCCACTTCGAACTGACTGCAGGGAAGGACCTACCAGTGGTTTTGCACTTGCCGTGTCTTGCATATGGTGAGTGCACTTGTCCAGGCTTGTGCACGTGGATAGGAAGTCTCGTATCGTCGAAGGTCGATTAGCCGCGATGGCTGCAATAACATGCGGCTCGTTGAGGCCTTGCAGTAGGTAGTCCATTTTCTGGGCGTCGGCGAGCATTACGGGGCAGTTTTCAATCTCCCGCAGCTTCGCGTAAGCGTACTCCTGTAGGCTCTTGCCTGGGCCTTGTCTAATCTTGATGACGCGTTCCTGCCACTCGAAGAGGGTCAGCTCTGACGAGAATGCTTCCTTCAAAGCCGCGCTGCACGTTTCCCATGTCGGATGGTTATGCGCAAAAGCTAAATGCCAATTTAGAGCTGGGCCTTTCAGTTTGCTTGCGGCAATAAGGCAAGTGGTAGCGTCATCCCATGCGGCAAGCTGTTGTACACAGCGGATGTCATTGATCCAGGCATTACATTTTGCGTTGGAGAATCACCGAAGTACGCTATCGACGAGGACAAGTCAGGCAGTGTGGTAATTGTTGTCGAGGGGCGTGGGAGCTGCTGGAACAGAAGAGTCAGGCTTTCGAGCGTTGCGGTATCAAAGGGCAAACGCGCGCTGCCGGCGACCTCTGTGCCATCGACGCTTGACCGCGGCGTTGCTTCACGACGTTGCCGAATGTCGGCTTCGAGACGCTGGACGAGTTCTTCTTTGTTACCGGTGCAGTCTAATTCGCGACGAGTCAGTTCTTCGCGGATAAGGTCACCTCCGAACCGCAGCATGGTCGCGTAATCTAGCTCTTGCCAATTTATTCCAGGCATGATGCACCGGCAGGCGACGCTCGACAAACCAGAAACAAGGCGAGGGAGCGGAACGCCGATGATCAAATGCGGACTTCGAGCTTTAGTCTAGTGGTCAATATTCATGGTTTTCTTGAAAGGACTGTGCGTTCCGTCACATGCGAAGTGAATAGCGAGATGCAGTAAAGGCGAGAGTCTCTTGAGACGCGAATCGTCGATGGCGTGGGTGCAATTGCAAACGCGGTCTAAAAGGCGAAGGGCTACTGACCAGCGTTCTTGTGCTGCCGTGGCTGGCTGGCTTGGCAAAGGTCCGGCGTCCACTGCGCCAAAGGTGAGGCTTGGGCTGCTCACAGAGAGACTCGGAGCTTGACAAACTATTTAATTGAGCTAAGCTGTCGTACACACATTATGGTACACGTCTTCGCACGTCAGTGTCCATGGCTCGACTGCCGAGCTCGTCACACTATCACGCAAAGATGAACCCCGGAAGCGGAAACACACTGTGGCCGACTGTTTGGCTGGTTCCCGCTAAGTGCGCTAGTACGTCACTCACAGTCCGGACTTGTAAACGACGGTGATGTCGAATTCTTGAAGCCTTAGACTCCATCTTGCGAGGCGACCTGAAGGGTCCTTCAAGTTAGCTAGCCAACACAAGGCGTGGTGGTCGCTCACAACTTTGAAGGGCCTGCCATAGAGGTAGGGGCGACACTTTGACGTACACAGATGATGGCGAGGCACTCCTTTTCTGTTGTGCAATAGTTGGCCTCTGCTTCGGATAGCGACCGGCTAGCATAACTGATAACCCTTTCCAGTCCGTCCGTCTGCTGCACAAGGACGGCGCCGAGTCCTACGCTGCTCGCGTCGGTGTGCACTTCTGTTTCGGCGTGTTCGTCGAAACGCGCAAGTAACGGAGGCGTTTGCAGGTGTCGTTTTAGTTCTTGAAATGCTTCCTCCTGCGGCGTTTCCCACTTGAACTCGACGTCGGTCCTGGTAAGGTTAGTGAGTGGCTCGGCGATGCGGGCAAAATTTTTGACGAACCGCCTGTAATAGGCACACAGGCCGAGAAATCGACGCACGGCCTTCTTGTCGGCGGGTGGTGGGAATGTAGCGATGGCGGCTGTCTTCTGCGGGTCGGGGCATACTCCGGACATGCTTATCACGTGGCCCAAGAACAAGAGCTCCTCGTAGGCAAAGCGGCACTTTTGTGGCTTCAGGGTGAGTCCGGATCTCTTGATTGCTTGAAGTACAGTTTCAAGGCGCCGGAGGTGTTCGTCGAAGTTTGAGGAAAACACAACGACGTCGTCCAAGTACACGAGACAAGTCTTCCACTTTAAGCCGGCCAGTACGGTATCCATAACGCGTTGGAAGGTCGCGGGGGCCGAGCAAAGACCAAAAGGCATGACCTTGAACCCGAACAGGCCGTCTGGAGTTATGAAAGCAGTCTTTTCTCGGTCTCTCTCGTCGACTTCGATTTGCCAGTAGCCTGTCTTGAGGTCCATCGACGAAAAGTACTTTGCGTTGTGGAGTCGATCCAGGGCGTCGTCTATCCGTGGGAGGGGGTACGCGTCTTTCTTCGTGATCTTGTTCAGGCGACGATAGTCGACGCAGAAACGTAGCATACCGTCCTTCTTCACCAAAACCACGGGAGACGCCCAGGGACTCTTGGACGGCTGGATTATGTCGTCGCGTAGCATTTCGTCGACTTGTTTCTTCACGGCCTGGCGTTCGCGCGTCGATACTCGGTACGGGCTCTGTCGAACTGGTCGAGCACTTTCTTCTGTAATGATGCGATGTTTCGCGACTGGGGACTGTCGAATTCTTGACGACGCCGAGAAGCAGTCTTTGAATCGCAGGAGCAGGGCCTTTAGCTGGCCTTGTTTGACCTTCGTAAGGTTCGGGTTGGCGTCGAAATCTCGGTTGGGACGTCGATTCGTCGAAGCAGGTTCGGTATCATCGGAGAGGGCGAAAGCGTGGCTGGTGTCCATGAATTTCTCGATGTGGGCGACCGTCGTACCAATGCTAAAGTGCCTATATCCGTGGCTGAAGTTCGTCAGCAGTACCTTTGCTTTGCCATCAAGCAACTCGGCGATGCCTCTTGCGACGCAAATCTGACGGTTTACAAGCAGGTGCTGATCGCCCTCGATGACGCCTTCGAAGTCTGCGGGTGTTTCGGTGCCGACGGAAATTATGATGCTGGAGAGTGGCGGAACGGTCACCTGCCCTTCTATCACTTTCAATGCATGGTTCCCTGGCGTCGCGTGGGGCTGGAGCGCGTTTTCTGAGGTTTGTGTTATCGACTCAGACCTCAGGTCGATGACGGCGCCGTGGTCACTTAGGAAGTCCATTCCAAGTATCACATCCCTGGAGCAGTGTTGTAGGATTACAAAGCTCGCAGGATAAGTCCGGTTATTGATGGTGACCCTCGCCGTGCAGACTCCAATTGGCGTTATCAGGTGGCCTCCAGCTGTCCGGATTCCAGGTCCACTCCACGCGGTCTTTACTTTCTTCAGCTTCGCGGCGAATGACCCAGTGTCGACGAGAGCGGTGACGTTGTGGCCGTCGATGAGAACGTCGAGGTCGCTAGTCCGTCGCCTTGCGTTCCGGTTAGGTCGCGGCGTCGGATCACGGCTCCGTCGATTTTTTGCGCCGCTTCCATGCTGCGTCGTCAGGTTTTCCTCGATCCACGAGGTTTCGTCAGCAGGGCTCTGTCTGCTTCGCGTCGTGTTCAGCAGGTGTCGTCGCGGCGGCGGCGTCGGCGGAGGATCTTCGGTCGTTCGACGTACAGCAACCGCACCTCCATCGGTTGCTGCCTGTGATGTGCAAGTGCGCGTTTAAAAAGCGCGCTACGCAAACTCCCCGAAGAAGACGACAACCCACGGCCGTAGCACGTGTGAGCGTGACCACTTTAGGTCCAATGAAGAGCCTCCACGAGGATTTGGAAGCAGAGCCAAGCGTGCAGAAGGGCAGAGCCAGCAGACGTGGCTGAGACGGGACCAAGAGAAGAAGGTGGCCAGGGCGCGGGAGTGGCGGCCAGCAGAGATCCTGCATCAAGGCCGCTACGGGCTCCCACCTGGACACAGACCCAGCTTCTTCTCGTCGTCTGGCGTTGGCCAGGCTTGTCCCCATCGTCTGGCGTTGCCCCGGCAAGCCCTCCGTCTCCGGCTTCGTGTCCAAGCTGCGGGCTGGCGAACGCCGAAAGGTCGCTGACCTCGTCTCGCCGGAGACGCTTCCTTCCCTTTACCGCCTCTACACGAGTGAGCGTCTGGACCGCTTCTCAGCCGTCGCCGAGTGCGTGAGTGCGTCTACTCCTTGTCACCAAAGCATCCGCTGCTAGCTCCGCGTCCCGCTATCATGAAACTGTGTTTTCCTTCTGACCATTCGTTTCCACGCACTGTTCGCGTCTGTTAACCTTTTGGGATTCTTCTGAACTTTTTACTAGTTTTGCATGCCCTGTTCTGTGTTTGTTATTTGTTATCTTTTTGTCGGGTTTGAATATATTGAGTGTTGTGCAATTTTATGGACACAAATGGTCTCATCTCTCATTTATTGATGACTTTTGCGTCATCGCTGATTACACGAACCTATACGAGAGCTCAATGATTAAATAGCCTCGTGACAAGTGGCGTCCGCGACAGGCCCCTTTCGAGAAGCCCCCCCTTTCGAGAAGTTTTTTCCAAAGGAAAAAAACTGCCGGTAAGTGCGCGTTTTGCCACACAACACACGTCCTGCCCAGCGTCCACTGCAGTCTTACACCAACACACTTATTTCACCTTGATTGTTCACACCAAAAATATGCTGGTTAATCCACCCCACATTTCCAGCGTCATGCCAAAACTGTAAGCACGTCACACTTTACGCTAAATGCCAGTTTAAAACTTAAAAAAGTGTACAAAAAATATGATTCCATGTCCGTAGTCAAAATCCAGATGCAGCTATCGGTTAGCTTCAATTATCTCAGGTGATCGCGTCCCACACAAGACGAGATCTCCTTTTTCTTTGTCCCTGAGACAACAGCTCTGGTAAAGTTAGGAAATATCTTAGAGGACACGCCTCTATGTGCCTCTCCATGGAATTGCTCGGAGACTTGTCCCATTCCAGAACCTGGTCTTTGCTCGAGTCAGATGTGCTCTCAAACTGGTTGCGATTGCCATAAGATCGAAGGCATCGTGACTACGAGCACCTAGTCAGCATTGCTCGAATGTCTCGCTCCGGCACTCTAACACCTCTCCTTGGCCGATACACCTCCAATGCCTTGGCCATCTGGCCCGAAACATCTGCTCCCTCGTATGATACGACAGAAAACTTAGCTCTGGTATCTTTACTCAAATCATCCTGCACAACACTGCCCTTAGTTTTCCAGGATAAGGGCTCGGAGAGCGGCCCCGAGCAGGGGCGGCGCACTGCCTGCGGTGCGGTGAGGTGTAGCGCCCTGGCGAAGGCGATCGGGAAGATCCTCGAGGCGTCCACTGCGTTCCTGCGAGGTGGTCGGCGATGTCGCGTGGTCGTTCACCCCGCTCTGGACGCGGCGCGTCGATGGCGAAACCACGCAGTCCCATCTGGCGGCACTGGCAACGGCGGTAGGTGTGGCCAGCTTCTCCGCAGTGGTAGCACAGGGGGCGGTGGTCAGGAGCGCGCCAAACGTCGGTCTTCCTCGGAGCGGAACGCTGGCCGGTGGGTGGACGGTATGGCCTTGGTGGCGGTGGCGTCTGGCGGCGGAACTGCGGTGGTGCGAAGTCTTCACGTGGGCGCGGCGGAGGAGCATTACGACGCGCTGCGGCAGCGTAGCTCATTGCTTGGGGCTCACGCTGCGCTGGATCAGGTGCTCCAAGAACTTGCCGGATTTCCTGGCGCACGACGTCGGTGATCGGCTCCACCTGAGGCTGCGAAGTTGGCAAGAATTTGCGCAGCTCCTTCCGAACGATTGCTCTGATGGCGTCGCGCAGGTCGTCCGGATACAGCGCTTGAACCTCCCCGTAGGTCGTCGAGGGAATGCGGCGGTTGTACTGGCTAGTACGCATCTCCAGGGCCTTCTCGATCGTCGTTGCCTCCGAGACAAATTCTGTGACCGTCTTCGGTGGGTTGCGTACAAGGCCGGCAAACAGGTCTTGCTTAACCCCCCGCATCAAGAATCGAACCTTCTTTTCCTCGGACATGGCGGGGTCAGCGTGGCGGAAGAGTCGGGTCATTTCTTCCGCGAAAATTGTGACGCTTTCGTTAGGAAGTTGCACCCGTGTCTCCGCAAGGTTGCGGCCCTTTCCTTTCGGACGACACTCATGAACGTTTCCAAAAAAGTGCCGCGAAAGATGTCCCAGGTTCGAAGAGTGGACTCCCGATTCTCGAACCAGCTCCTAGCTGCGTCCTCTAGGTAAAAGTATATGTGGCGCAGCTTGTCGTCCGCATCCCAGTTGTTGAATATGGATACCCTTTCGAATGTCTCAAGCCAGGTTTCGGGGTCTTAACTAGGAGATCCGTGAAACGTCGGCGGCTGTCTGGGTGGCTGCATCACGATTGCCGCGGGGGGTACTGCAGTCGTCATCGTGCTTGTTGTCTTCGTCGCCGTGGCCCGGATCTTGTCGGGTAGGGGTCCTTATTCTGGCGGGAGGCCTTGCTGCCTGCGGCTGCCTGCGGCTGGCTCGCTGCTCAGCGTTGACGTCGGTGTCCCCTTGGCGGTGTGGGCTTGGCTCACGGCTGGAGGGGCGCGTTCGGTACATGGACCGGGAAGCACCTCCACCAGATGTCACGTGGTCGTGACGTCGACGAAAGCAGCAGTCGGTAGGTGTAAAATGAAACTGTTTATTTGCGCCAAACTTGTGGCCGGTATACGGAAAGCCAGATTACAGCAATACACACTGGCACTGATAGCGGCGAACAGAGCGTGGGCCGTCGATCAACTGAACATCGCTGGAACGCGCCGGTTTTTATAAATCACGCGTCGAACATTCTAGCCTTATCACTAGTCATCGCGAAAGCTCTGGAATAATCTTGAGTGTTAGCGTCTTGCGTGCAATCTTAACAAAACGATCTACTACAACCGAGAAGCTTCTGGAACAATAAGGCGCGGTCTGCGCCGAGTACTGCTGATAGTCTTTGTGGGCGGAAACTGAATACAGTAAAAGAACCGCGCGTGGCACGATCAACGATGCCACACGCGGCAGCGCTACAAGCCGCGGTCGCGCCACAAATTCCAAAAAACAATCCTTCCTCCTTTCCGAGCCCTTCCGGCCTCCGCGTGACGTCAGGGTGTGAATATGTGACGTAGAGGGCAAGTCATGCCCGATTGGTCGAACAGGAACGTAAGACTTCCGGTAAGTCAGCAATCAGCTGGCCGCGCTCCTTGTTGTTGTTCGTCGTGTTGCCCGTGCGGAGGTGTTCTGGCACGGCGTGTCACCGTGCGGATCCATCATGTTGGAGATCCTTTGAAGGCGCGCGCGCAACACAGGGTCCATGCCGGCAGGATGCGTATGAGCACGGGCCGGCACGGCAGCAGCCGTTAGCCAACAAGCGCACAGTCGACGGAGTGCGGAGTGGCGGCAACCGGAAGTAGAAGGTATTTCGAGCAGCGCGTCGGCGGTGACGCATGCCACGCGAGATTGGAAGGGGCGCTCGGCGAGAGGGCAAACCGGCTTTGGGAGGGGATGCCAACGGAGGGTAGCGATGGAAAGAGCGAAAGGAGCGATCCATAGAGTTTCCTATAAATAAACTAGAGGGAACTGTGGCGCTAGTGTCTATGGGGGGCGGCAACACGCGGCGCTTCAGCCAGCATGGGAATCATGGGTAGTACACAAATTTGCCTAGTCTTGCCTAGTCTTCGTTCTTTTGGCTGCGTGTGGCCTGAATTCGCTTTGCCGCAATACGAAGTTCAACAAAGGTTTAGCAGCTACGCTTCACCACCTTGACCTTTTAAGGCTCACGAATTCAAATACGCTCACGAAGTTCACAACTTTCCATTCTTTTGTCCGAAACAGAACGAAAATGCAACAATAAACAAAGCCACAAGTGCGTTCGAAGCCGGAAGCACGAAGACTAGGCAAATTTGTGTACTACCCATCGTTCCCATGGTGGCTGAACGATCGCAGCGCCAGAGGCCCCCCTAGTTAATTTTAGGAAACTCTGTGGAGCGATCGCCGCGTTTCGATGATCAAATGCGTATAACTCCGCTATTACGGCACCGTTTCGAAAAATTCTCACGGCTCCGTGTTCGTTGTACACTGGTGCACAACTTCCCCATCACAACTGAATTTCGACCTCTGGGTGGTTTAGGGGCCCTTTAAACTGCTTTGCTGTTAAAATTGGATGTGCGCGCCACTGTTGTTTATGGCTAATTTACTTTTGAAAGTGTTCACCGACAGCAGAGAAATTGACCGTACGAGATTTAAGCCGGCCAATATGAGGCCCTTCTCCTCTTTCAGTGGTGTGGTTGACTGCTCCTGTGCTGCCTTTCCAGACATACCAAAAAGAAAGACCAAAGAGTGTGTTGATTCCACAAGGGACAGTTGACTCACCATGGGACAAAATAAAAGCAGAGATCGTGTACTGCAAACCATGCGGGAAGAAATACTACTGCAGGCTCAGATGTTCGTCTGTGGCGCCTCTGTGCCATTATAAACATGTTTTTTAGATGTGAAGCATCTTATGGCGAAGCTTAATCCGGTGGTGGTGTGCCGCGTGACCACCCTTACTGCGCATGCGCAAACCCTTTCAAAAAAAAAATAAAGAACCTCCTCTCCCCTCTCGGCATCCATCTCCGCGGCAACCACACCCTCACTGCGCATGCGCCTCCCCTCCTCTCTCCCCTCCTACGCTCCCCCCCTCTAGGCATCCCTGCCCGCGGCGTCCACACTCCTACGGTCCCTAGATAAAACGAGTTTCCAAGGTAGCGACACTCATTGTTCTCTGCGGCGTCCTCCTCACTCTCTCGCTTACTCCTCTTTTTGTCGGTTATCCGCGTCTCTCATTGGTGCATTCCTCGCACGTGATGTTGGAAACGGCTAGTGGTGATATTTATTACTATGTAAAAGGTTCAAAACGAGTGCGCATGCGCATATGGTTCCGGTTGGATCCTTGCCGTGACGAAAGACGAAATCGTAGCCAAGACATCAGCTGTAGAAAAGGAGCGTTCTAGTTGGCGCCAAGTCGGTCAAGACTGCTTCGTGGTGCATGTTTAGTACAACATCCCAGTTTTTGAACAATACAGGGTTGCTGTGCTGTGTGCTGCAGTAAGATAACAGTAGACGGTTTCGCTCTCTTGAAAAATCTCGTGGTATCCGAAATGGTGCACGCCGTGAAGTGTAGGTACAGAAATTTCACGCGAAGGCTTTCTTGCAACGCCGTCGACATGCGTCGACGCTGCTCCGCGAGGCGAGTTCATTTGTCGGTTTTTGTTGAAACGCCAGGAGCGCGTCTAGTACGCGTTTAGTGCGTGCCCGTTGTTACAAATATTTCTGCGTATGCAAGCACAATTGAATACAGCTGTTGTGTTTAATGAATCCCATTTCAGGAACATTTCACACCAGACCAGTTCGAGCCACTTTTTTCTAGAACGCGGCATAAAGAAGCTGAAACGCGATGCTTCGGGACATCTCACTGGTAGAACTCTCACTTTTGGCGAAGTTGCGTGCACACGCGTTGCAATGTCGCAGTCTCTTCCTTAGTGACCCAGATAATATGTCATGCACCACAATTATCTGGCATCGCGAGTGCCAAAATGGACGTATTTTTTCCGGAAAACTGTCATCGCAGCGCTGCAAATCAAGCGTTCGTTCCAGCATGGCCGGGGTTTTCCCTCATATGAACGAGCAAAACAGTGCATTCGCAGAACTGGACGAACAGTACTACGTAGGATTCGAGGCGCCATGGCTAGCGGTGCGAAATATAAAACTTGCCCAACGTTGCCACTTGGTAAACTCAAGTCATACTTCTTTTTATGCTGTACTTTTTTCAACTAAGGAACCGCTTTACTTATATTTCATTTCCTTCGATTAAACTATAATTGCTTCTATTCGCCGTAATAACTCAACAGAAACATTCCCTTTTATATGCGCGTTTTGAACGTTCTAGGGGGGCGCTCCAGGCAAATAATCGAGGAGGAAAAGGGAGGGTGTCGCCACCTTGGAAACTTGTTTTATCTAGGGACCTTACACACTCCCACTGCGCATGCGCGTCCCCCCTCTCTCTCCTCTCCTACGCTCCCCCCTCTCTCGCCTCGCGACGCCGACGCAGGCAGCGTCTGCTAGCGAGTTTCTTGGTTGATAAAACCGACTGCTCGTGCTGCACAACCGTTCACTGGCCACCCCGTATATATGGCAGTGGATCTTGACCTCCAATGTGGTGCCGGTGGGAGATTTCTCCTGTGCGTTGTTGAACAATCAAAATTCGCAGCGTGCGCGTTAAATAAAAGCGGACTGCGGGTCTCTGTGTCCAGTAGGAGTCTTCTGTCTCTCATTGCCCATTAGCAGCGATTGGCATGTTCCAGCAGGAAACACCGCTCCATCACTGCATGCTTTGCGCCTCCCCAGTTTTCTCTCCTGCGCAACGCTGCGATGAGCGCCAGTGTCAACGCCGCCGCCAGTGTTAGCGTTAGCGCCCGCTGCTTCGCATCTACACATGGTTTCCTTTAGCGGGAGATGGTGTAATTTTTTTTCCTTTCCTATCCTAGATACAGGTTGCGCACGTCTTTGTATGAAATTATTTGCAGTTGCATAAATATTTAGTGTGCGTACGTTTACCACATTGGAGGCCTAAAATGTTCTTTTGCCTGCCTATTTTTAGTGCCTAAAACGTTGTTTTGCCTGCCTATTTTTGGCGCCTAAAACACGGTTTTGTAATGCCTAAAAATCTGGCCTCTACTCATTCATAAATCAGCCTCTACAAGCGAGTAACACACACAATACAACCATAGCGGCAAGTACTGTCCAAGCGTCGAATAATCTCATGGTCAGATTATTCGACTATCATTCGATCATTCGCACACGTCATCTCTGATTGAGTGATCAGAAATTTCAAGTTTATCGCTGGCGCTCCCGATTGGCGCAGAATATACTTGACTACTCGCGTTGTGCGCGCAATATTATCGCAACAGACCAATGCTGTCGCAAAGTTTCCACAACATCGCGGCGCAGTCTGCGCCATGCGGTGGAAAGAGTTTTTTGTCGGTGAAGCCCGATATAATTCGAATAAGGAAAGAAATAGGCAAGTGTGGTGATGTTAGTCACAGAAAAGAACCTGAAAGAAAATGCTTGCAATAGCATCCCCCTAACGCAGGGGTTCTCAAGCATGGCCGTCCCAGGGAACCCTGCTAAGATCAATTAAGGGCCAAGAAACCTCCAAGCACCCCCCCCCCCCCCCGGCCAGAATTCGTGCGAGCATTTTCCATTTGATCCACGCTACATTCACTTGCAATAAATTCAAAAGTAAGGCTGTATCAAAACTTATTCACTGACATGTAACTGAACTCACTTTCCTCGCACCAACAAATCGACGCGAGGCTCAGTAACACTCGGGGCCAGCCGAATGGCTGCCGCTGGATTCAGCCAATTCCTCCGCTAACCTTTCAGATATGCTAGTGTCGAGAATACCTGCTCACAAGCATATCCCGTAGCAAATGGCAGCAGATTGTCTACTGTCTGATCTTCGGTACCTATATTCAAACAGGAGAAATGCGCATGGAGGTAGTATAAGGCCTCCGAGATTCAAATGCGGTAGCTTAACCACGGGGCCCGTTTTTGGTGTGTGGCTGGCTACAAGCTGCTGGTGGGATTTATTGTGCAACTCGCACGTTTCTCTTATGCACTGAAATGTGCTTGTTGACGCTCGGGAATGAGTACTGGAGGTTCCTTAAATCTATCGCACCTCCAGTTTGCCATCTAAGTGACTTGGCCAGTGCGGAACCAGAGAAAATTTATCAGTGGCTCACGGAACCCTGAGGAGGGGCATGCGGAACCCCCAGGTTCCGCCGAACCCACTTTGAAAAACCATACCCCTAACCATATGTTCGCGTCCAAAACCTTCTACATCCAGTTTATTATCACGCTCTCCTCCCTTGACATTTCTCTCTTAGTACAGAGATCCGATATAGTAACTGACACTTGATTCAGTCGCCAACGTACGCCAGTAATTTAAGTTCTTACGATCCGCATAAACCTTACGACAAATATGAAATACTGTGAGACTTCACGTGTATCAACTTCAAGGGACCCCAGGAAAAAGTTCGTTAACGTGAAAATTCGCTGAGCTGAAATGTCGCAACTTGTTGTAGGAGCTCAAAGAAAACATTGGTTATTGAAATGAAACTTGAACCCTTTTATTCGCAATGCTCCTTATTCGAATGTTAACTCCTGCTTATACAGCATGTTTCTAAGAATGTAGAAATCTTTTCACGCGATAGCGTTAAAGAGCTCGTTTCGCAGAAATTCGGCGTTCGCGTCCGCGTGGGCGTCGTTGGTTGTGAGCGAAAAATCATCATTTTGTCCGGGACCGAAAAATCGAGAAAGTGGCTAATAAAATAAACAATAAAAATTTCCGGGTCCGAGTGAGGATCAAACCCAGGCCGTCTGCGAGGCAGGCAGATGTTCTATCACAGAGCCGCAATATTTGTTGAAACTGCTTTGGAAAAAAACACTATAGGAATGTCATGTAGTAGAAGGCGTCTGCTTAAGGCATCATATATTGCGTGGCAGAAGCTGAGAATCGCGCGAGGCGTCAAAAGATGTCAATTGAGCAAAGAGTAAATGTATTAAAGGCCCACCCATTACAAAGCGCTCCGACATATTGAAACGTCATCATCATCACAACCATGAACAAAGTCAACAGCTGCGTAGGTTCGCATCTTGCCCTACGGACGTGTAGTGGCCACTTGACAACAGCGCTTGAAATAGGTATTGAATGATACTTTCACACGGTTATGCGCACAGTAGCTCGCTTCCTTGCGGCATGGTTGAGGCATGCACCGAGAACCGAAGCAGGCTAGCAGTTCAGAAGGCGATGCGCTCAAGGCCCGATTACGCTGTCGCGATCTACTCTTGAAGGCGAAGCTCAAGCGTCCTCCAATTTTTAAATGCGAAGCATTCCTTAACGAACTTTGGCAACATTGAGCGTGCCGATCTATCTATCTATCTATCTATCTATCTATCTATCTATCTATCTATCTATCTATCTATCTATCTATCTATCTATCTATCTATCTATCTGTCTGTCTCTCTGTCTGTCTGTGGCGAGAGACAGGAGACTAGAGACGTCGTCGTGAAGGCGGTCTACGTGGCCGTGCCGACCTCGCCACTTTATTTGGAATGCCGAAACGGAGCGGCGGCAGCTGCTGGCGTCCGAACCGCCAGGTCCCTGAGCTCGTTCTCTAGCTCGTGCCTCGAGCTCTGCATGAGCTGCACGAGTGGGACGGCGCGGTGGTTAGGAAATGATAATGGTGATGACATAGCGCGATGATGATGACGCTACATATCTATCTATCTATCTATCTATCTATCTATCTATCTATCTATCTATCTATCTATCTATATATCTATCTATCTATCTATCTATCTATCTAGCCGCCTACGAGTTTGTGCTCGCCAAAACATATCGTTAATGGGATTTATACAAAAATTTGGGTGTCATAACATGACTCTCTGACGAACATGAATGACTGGTACTATCATGAAAATTATTACTGACCTGTCATTAACGGTATGATTTACACACCATGACCTTGGCGCTCCTGTGGTCGTTTCCTTCAGTTGATATATCTAAAAAATGGTATCACGAGGCATTTATGCATGACCAACATAAATGACAGGTGTTAATATTGTCACGTCGCCGTGACGTCGACGAAGGCAGCAGGCGACGTGTCCAAGAAGAAAACTGTTTATTTGGCCGAACTTATGGCGGAGATACGGAAAGTTAATTTACAGCAATACACAAGGTATGCACTGATATCGGCGAACAGAGTGTCGGCTGTCGGTCAACTGGAGCGCGCCGGCTTTTATACATCACGCGTCGAACATTCTAGCCTTATCACTGGTCGTCGCGCAAGCTCTGGAACAATCTTGAGTGCTCGTGTGCTGTGCGACATGTTAACAAAATGATCTACTACAAACGTGAAGCTTCTCGAACACTGAGGCGCGATCTGTGCCGAGCATTGCTCGCAGTCTTTGTGGGTTTAAACAGATCACATCAAAATAACACGCGTGGCAATGCCCCCCCCTCTCAAAAAGCATCGTCCCGATGCTTTAAAACAGGACATGGAAAAAATGCATGTAACAATAAATAACAGCAATAAAGCAAGTAAAAACTTGAGTCCGCAGGTCCCTTAACTCGCATGGAACGGTTTAAGGCGCACCACACGCACGACCTCGGGACGTGCCTGGCGTCGCTGAGAGTTCGAGATGCCATCCGAGACAACCTCATAGTCAAGTGCGCCGAGACGTCGAAGCACCCTATAGGGCCCAAAGTATCGGCGCAGAAGTTTTTCACTCAGTTCACGTCGTCGTGTCGGTGTCCAGACCCAGACACGGTCACCCGGCTGGTATTCTGCACGGCGTCGTCGAACGTTGTAGCGATGACTGTCGGTCTCTTGTTGGCACTGGATGCGCAGACGGGCCAGTTGTCGGGCCACTTCGGCGCGCTGGAGGTACACGGCGACGTCGATGTTTTCCTCATCGGTGACGTTCGGTAACATGACTGCGAGCGTCGTTGCCGGGCTCCCTCCGTAGACCAACTTGTACGGCGCCATCTGCGTCGTTTCTTGTACGGCCGTGTTGTATGCAAAGGTCACATGCGGGAGGATGGAATCCCACGTCTTGTTCTCGACGTCAACGTACATGGCCAGCATATCGGCGATGGTCTTATTAAGACGCTCGGTGAGGCCATTCGTCTGTGGGTGGTAGGCGGTGGTGCGGCGGTGGCTTGTCTGGCTATATCCCAAGATCGCCTGAGTTAAAGCAGACGTAAAGGCCGTACCTCTGCCGGTGATCAGAACCTCTGGGGCGCCATGACGAAGGACGATGTTCTCAATGAAGAACTTGGCTACCTCGGCGGCACTGCCTTTGGGCTGGGCCTTTGTTTCGGCGTAGCGGGTGAGCTAGTCGGTAGCTACGACGATCCATTTGTTTCTGACAGCTTCCATAATTGCTAGCGAACACGCACAAAGGACCACACAGAAAGTTACAGGACAAGCGCTAGCGCTTGTCCTGTTACTTTCTGTGTCGTCCTTTGTGCGTGTTCGCTAGCAATTATGGAAGCAGTCAATCAACACCAACTAGCCCAGCTCAATGCTTTAACGAATTGTTTCTGACAGCCGACGTCGAGAACGGCCCCAGTAAGTCCATGCCGCTTTGTTGGAATGGTCGGCGAGGTGGTTCGATGGGTTGCAAAAGTCCCGCTGGCCTTGTCGGCGGTGTCTTGCGCCGCTGACAGTCCCGGCATGTCCTCACGTAACGATTGACGTCGGTCTAAGCCGGAGGCGTTCCTGACCTCCTGCGCTACCAGGCCTCTTCATGGTGCAGCGTTGGGCTGCCCCTTTGCGAGTCCTTTTTCCCGGTGGTGGGCGGGCTGTTGTGATCGGGACTGCGATCCTCCAAAAGGAGGAAGCGGAACGACGGCAACAAGGGTGTAGGTGCAATACACGGCGGCTCGCTGGCGCGGGAACCACGCCGAACAAGCTTTCCCAGGCGTTCCTTGCACATGCCGCTGCAACATTTCCGCCACCTGGCCGATTATCCCCTCCTCGGGAGCTCCTTGGAGTTCGGCCAGAGAACACCTACCACTTTAGAGAACCGAAACTGCACCTTTGGCTGTATTACGGAAATAAGTGTAGCGGCGGCGTACTGAACTGCAATACCGCGAGGCGAGATGGCGCTGCAAATACTATCATCATCATCATCATAATCATCATCAGACAACGCATTTTTTGCTGCTGGTTCGCGCGGGTCGCGCTACTGGGCTCCTCGCTCCCGGTGGTTTTTGTTTTTTTTCTCGTAGCTGAATCGCGGTTCGCGTGTCTAGTTATCGCCAGGTGACCAAACGGGCCTCCACTGGCAAAAACAACGACAATCAAGTAAGGTTTTCATTGTTTATTGCCAGTGCCCAAGCCGGTACAAGCGATGTATACAGTCGGGTCCAAACAAAACAAGCCACTCATACATATCGAAAACTTTCAGCCCATGTGTAAAGACTCTTGAAAGCTGAAAAACATGTGCATATAATTGAAAACCGAGATCGCTGAACGAACGTGGCTCTCATTGTGTTGCGGTGTCCGAGTTTAGTAGCGTAGCTTTATGACAAGGGTCTTATCCTGCAGTTAGCAATGTGGGTGCTTGCGAGGTTTGTTGGTCTCGATGTGAGTGCATAGTGTGGAATCGGAAACAAAACTTGCGCTGCACTGACAGATAGTTGGCACAGTTAGAGCAATTTAGTTTTGCTAAATGTGTTACGTCAACAGTCGCGGATGAGTGCTATTCTGCATATTTATCTCTCCGGGCTGTCGCCTTGAATGCGTTACAATTAAGCAATATCGCGTTGTATCCACAGGGTAGGCACGAATTTTAAATTCTCGGCCGTGATCCCATACCGTAGGTATTATGTAGTTAGGTGTTAAGTGCAAAAAACTATTTCAGGCATGTTCTGTTCCTCGTTATAGTTCAGTTACACAGTTTATACAGCTCTGTTCCCCGTTATAATTCAGTTACACAGTTTATACAGCTAGAATTTCTTGGCGCAAGTAGTAATCTGACTGCTGAGTATGGAGCGAATGCTAAAGCAAGATAGACAGAAGGTGAGTGCTTACAGATTGAAGAAGCATATGTATAAAAAAATAAGCTATATGCATGCATTGTACATCTTTGTTGGTGCTCGCACAGTATACTAAACAGCGGCTCTCTATCACATAGACATGTCGATAAAGCTTGAGCACCCTCTTGCAAGCAAACACTCACAAAATTAACTGGTGGGGCATGATGTGAACATCATTACTGGAGAGCGCGCGCACTGACTACGGGAACAAAGAAAGAAGAACACGACACGAGCGCTCACTTTCAACTAAAGTTTAATGAAGGAAATTGGAAGAAAATCACATAGAGAGTACCACACATATGTCACTGCGCAGAAAACATAACTGAACGATATAAGTCGCTCATTACTTCAAAGCCTGACAATACGGCGAGGTGATAAAACACATCTGCTGACACTTGCAAGGCGCTTGGTGGTGTGGCCCAAAAAAGATACTTCTTTATCTGTTAGTGCCAGTGACGTCTGGCTCACACGTCTATGGCTTTCTTTTCTGATATGGAACACCTCACAAATCTCTCTCGTAATCTTGTCCAAGTGACAGAACACGGCGGTGGCTGTGAAATCCGCGGAGCACCCGCAGTCCCTGCAATGCATGCCAAGGTGGGTGGAAAAAGCAGGAACTCAAACTGCATTCCTGTGTTCATTAAGGCGCAGATTCAGACATCTGCCCGTCTGGCCAACGTAAACGCGGCCACATGATAACTGGATACTGTACACGAGTCCCGAGGTGCAAGGAACATGTCTGTAGGTGTGGTTAATGGTGCATACAGGACTTGTCCTAAAGTTTAACTCAATGCGTCTCCGCTCCACTGGGCATATGCCATGCAGATTGAAGCCACAGATGTGGCTGTTTCGCGCAAAGAATTAACGTGGGAAGGGGTCAAGGGGAGCGCAAACTTTCGACTGTTTATTCCAAGCTTAATGCATCGCAATATATAGGCATAGGCATGCGCGGAAAGGAAGTCACACAACGATCACGTAACGCTCTGTGCGGCGCAATACATAGGTACAGACATGCGCAGAAGGACAGGCACTGATCGATCGGATGACATCTTAATCACACCCTGCGATCCAAGTACATGTTCTCTGCCTGCGAAAGGAACAATGAAGTGTCACTGATGCAAAATGAACCCCGTGCTTTTATATGAAATGCTTCTAACAGTTCTCGCGCAGTGGTGTCCCTGCTTCTCCCCAGAATCTGAATCTTATTCAGGTACGGCTCACATTTGTGTGAATTGCAGTGGGCCGGCAAATGTGCCCCCATCCTTACCTTTTAGCGAGAGCTCGTGTTCCCGCGCACGCTCATTCACGCACCTTCCCGTCTGGCCGACATACGTCTTGCCACAGGATAGCGGAAATTCGTAAACAACACCGGTGGCACATTTTGTGTACGAGTTCGCGTGCTTCTTGCCACAGCCACTTTTTTTTGTTCCCATCTTTTAGAATACGTGGGCAAAGCTGAGATAGCTTCCGTGGCGCGGAAAAAACAATAGGCACGCCGTGCCTATTAGCAACCTTCTTGAGGTTGTGTGAAACCCGGTGCATATAGGGTACGACCTTGGCTGGTTTCCCTCGCACGCTCCTTAACGCCGTCGCCGAATCGCTCCTCCAGAAGTTCAAGTGTGAACACCAGAGTACTGGGGTTGAGCAAGAGCGGAGAACGGTACGACCTGATGTCGTACCCTATATGCACCGGGTTTCACACAACCTCAAGAAGGTTGCTAATAGGCACGGCGTGCCTATTGTTTTTTCCGCGCCACGGAAGCTATCTCAGCTTTGCCCACGTATTCTAAAAGATGGGAACAAAAAAGTGGCTGTGGCA
Organism: Rhipicephalus appendiculatus; assembly: GCA_030522465.1. Classification (NCBI taxonomy): domain Eukaryota; kingdom Metazoa; phylum Arthropoda; class Arachnida; order Ixodida; family Ixodidae; genus Rhipicephalus; species Rhipicephalus appendiculatus. The sequence goes on along the minus strand of JALIZH010016532.1, from coordinate 103,125 downwards.
AGAAGCACGCGAACTCGTACACAAAATGTGCCACCGGTGTTGTTTACGAATTTCCGCTATCCTGTGGCAAGACCACACCGTGGGCAAGACGTATGTCGGTCAGACGGGAAGGTGCGTGAATGAGCGTGCGCGGGAACACGAGCTCTCGCTAAAAAGGTAAGGATGGGGCACATTTGCCGGCCCACTGCAATTCACACAAATGTGAGCCGTACCTGAATAAGATTCAGATTCTGGGGAGAAGCAGGGACACCACTGCGCGAGAACTGTTAGAAGCATTTCATATAAAAGCACGGGGTTCATTTTGCATCAGTGACACTTCATTGTTCCTTTCGCAGGCAGAGAACATGTACTTGGATCGCAGGGTGTGATTAAGATGTCATCCGATCGATCAGCGCCTTTCCTTCTGCGCATGTCTGTACCTATGTATTGCGCCGCACAGAGCGTTACGTGATCGTTGTGTGACTTCCTTTCCGCGCATGCCTATGCCTATATATTGCGATGCATTAAGCTTGGAATAAACAGTCGAAAGTTTGCGCTCCCCTTGACCCCTTCCCACGTTAATTCTTTGCGCGAAACAGCCACATCTGTGGCTTCAATCAGAATATGAACCGACTAGCCCAGCAACGTGTACTTCTATATGCCATGCACCTTGTGTTCCGCAGAAAAAAAACACCTTCACCTCGTGGCTTCTCTCTTTGTCCCCGTAATCAGTGCACACTCTCCAGTAACAATGAATACATACCAACACGCTCAGTTTTCTGCTTTGATGATGTGAACCTGTGCCAATGCTGGATCAATAAAGGTCGTATATATTAAATAGTTGTTATTGTGTCCTTTACTTTTTCGATATGTTTTTTGCTTGGAAGCAGAAGTATGTTGTCTCGATGTGAAACGAATGAGCGATAAGAAACAGGGACATAAACAAGAGGCACACTGGAAAGGCGCTCAGCTTTCGACTGAGGTTTATTGAAAAAACACGAAAGCTTATAATGGCAACCAGGAAGGGCGATAGCATACCTTACTATCGCCTTTGGGTGCTAGGCAGCAGAGTCTGCATTGGTGCGTGGCCATGATGTGGTGTTCATGATGAGGTCTTGACACTTTTGTTATCAGGTGGATGCATCACCAATGTTATCGCCCTTGCTGCTTGCCGTATAAGTTTTCATGTTTTTATGTATATAGCAGAGAAACGTCCCGAATTTGTTTGAGCGCACCAACTTCTGCTGTTTGATCAAATTAACGTGTCACACTTATCGTGCGTACCACAATGAAGTGAAAGTCTGCACACTTCTGTCATGAAAAAAAACCTAGGAAAATCGAAGAGGTATTTAAAACGCACAGGTACTTGACTGATACACAGCCTTTAAAAGTAGCAGCAAGGTGAAAACATAGCAAGACGTGTGTTTCGGCAAGTTGCTTCATACATGATGTGAAATTAACAAGCGCTAAATAATGGGGACGTAAACAAGAGGCATACAGGACCGTCGCTGAACTTTCAACTCAGGTTTAAAAAAAAACACTACCACATCCAATGAACACTATGATGACAACGTAAACGTGCTTGGTGAATCTGTGCTGCAAGAGGTGCTCGTCATGTTGACAATTTCCTTATTAGCTGTAAATCATTTAAACGATTTCATCGAACACATGTGCAAAGGCCAATGTAATTGAGCACAGCCTTGTAAAGCTTTGGCCTATCTTTTTGTAAACTTCTATAATATAAACATGGTTATTTAAGGCAACACAGTTTTGAGCGCAGTTTGTAAATTTTCACGAGGCACAACTAAATGTCGGAAAGACTTAATTCCCCTCACTACTGTGATGTTCATCTTGTAATGTAATTTGTAATTTCCGATGATTCACAAGTAAACCATGATATGATAATGAATCAGACAGTAGTGGCCAACTTCAGATTGATTCTGACTGCCTGAGCTTTAAACATACACAGCTGTAGCCTTGAAGACAAGACTGCTGGTTGAAACATATGTTCCAGCGACGCCTCGTGTTCAAAAAGTTTTTCGCATTCATCAAGCTTCCGTCTTTGCCTGAACTTCAAACGCATATCTAAGCACACAAGCGTCCTTGCCTTTCACCCCCATTAAAATGTGACCACCGTGGCTGGGAACAGAACCTGCGTCGTTGAGCTCAGCAGCCACGTAATGTAACTAATGAACGAAGCTTGTGTTCAATTTGAACGCTATTGCAATGTACAGACGCGCTCAATATGACTTGCAACATGTGAGCGCATGGCCTCACCGCTTCAGAGGTGTTGCATGGCTTCAACTTGTTTTAATTTCAACAAGTAAATCTTATTTTCTTATTTGGCCCTAGTGAAAAAATCCGTATGTACGGAAGATACAGATCCGTACATATGGAATTATGGTATTACGGATCCGCATGATACGGATCCGCATGATACGGATCCGCATGGTACGGATCCGCATGATACGGATCCACATAATCCATATATATGGATTATACGGATCCTCATCCTCCGTATATACGGCTTCCATATATACGGAAATGTGGTATTATGAATGCCATAATACCATAGTCATTTTGGTTTAGCGAGTCCATACAATGCAGGCAAGGTCTTATTCTGCACGCGTACCTACGTATGCAGAATAAGTACAAACAATGTGCACTGTATGCGAAACGACACGACACCACTGTACTGGCACGCACCACCACATACGCACTTCTTCACGTCTGCCACCACTGACCATGCTAAATATTATGAGGCTGTAGAAATAGCACAATCTGTCACACAGGTCCTGCCGTTGCGAGGTAATCGCATTGACCCGCCATCCTTAACTGCAATGAAGGCATGGCATTCTCACTGGCGGGTAAACCTTCGAAGTTGTAATGCCAAGCAAGCTGGAAACGTGGTCGAGCAAGCAAAGTCCATGGTGACACAAAAATAGGTGGTTCTCCGATGTAACTAGCGTTGTGGCAGGTCGCGTCATGCACCTCCGGGTTCCCAAGGCGTTACGAGATCCTGCAGATTATAAACCTTTCCTGCAGGCACACACACACACATACGGCAGCGTCCGATACACTGGCAGGAGCGCCTCAAGCCACGAAAGACAAGCCCAACGTAGGTGGCGCCGCGCCGCGGTGGAATGTAGCGTAATACTATGGTGGGTGAGAGGGAAAGACGACCGTCGCCGAGGGAGCGTTTGACGGGCACAAAATTGTATAGAGGAGGCTATGAGGGAGGGCGGCCCCTCCCTGTTAAGTGACAAGAGGGAAAAGGGGGGCGCCCCTCCCCCCCCCCCCCCGTGCGCTCGCCTATGGTCATGGTTTCACGTAGAACACCATGCTTTCCGTATACTACTATTGCCACGTGGATCTTTCCGCATAGCCCATACGGATTCCGTTTGTTCTTTCCGTATATTCCGTATCGCCGTATGAGTCTATCCGTATAACAGATATGGCATCCGCATGTTCCTTATGGCCACATCCGTACGCCCATACGGAATTCCTTATGTACCATATGATGCTTCCGTATGTTCCTTACAATTTCCGTAAGCATCAGTATACGTCCATACAAAATCCATATATTTTATACGGAAAATATGCGGAATCCGTATGTTTTCCGTATGACGGTATGCGGATTTTTTCAGTAGGGGGGATCATACCCAAATGAGAGAAATGCTTTTAGTAATGGAAATAAGGGCTAGTTGAAGCCATGCGCAATCTTTGAACTCGTGAGGCCACGCGCTCCCGTGTTGCAAGTCATTGTCACGCGCGTTTCTAATTTCACTTTTACTGTATTCGGTTTACGCCCACAAAGACTGTGAGCAAACCGCGCCTGCAGTGTTCGAGAAGGTTCACGATTGTAGTTGATCATTCTGTTAAGATGGCGCGCTAGACGCGAACACTCAAGATTATTCCAGAGCTTGCGCGACGACCAGAGATAAGGCTAGAATGTTCGACGCATGATCTATAAAAGCCGGCGCGTTCCAACGATGATCAGTTGATCGACGGCCGACGCTCCGTTCGCCGCTATCTGTGCCAGTGTGTATTGCTGAAATCTGACTTTACGTTTCACGGCCACAAGTTCGGCCAATTGAAGAGTTTCTTCTTTGACACGACGACTGTTGCCTTCGTCGACGTCACGACCACGTGATATCTGGTGGAGGTGCTGCTCCTTTCATGTACCGGACGCCCCCGTCAAGCCGTGAACCATGCCCAAGTCGCGAGGAAGAGATCGACGGCAACCCTGAGCAGCGATCAAGCCGAAGAGAACGAGGTCTGCGGCCAGAGTACGGGCCTTTACCTGAAAAGACCCGGCGGACCAAGACCCCGACCTCGACCGCAGCGACGATGACAGCCCCTGTGCCGCCTGCACCTATCCTGCTCCGGCAACCCAAGGAGCCGCCTACCTTCCGCGGTTCAGCACTTGAAGACCCGGAGAGCTGGCTCGAAGCGTACGACCGAGTCGCCGTTTTCAATGCGTGGACCAGCGAAGACAAGCTTCGCCATGTGTACTTCGCCTTGCAAGACGCCGCCCCACCTGGTTCGAGAACCAAGAGCGAACCCTGACAACGTGGGACACCTTTCGCACCAGGTTCCTAGCTACATTCACGAGCGTCATCCGCAAGGAGAGGGCCGAAGCGCTGCTTGAAACCCGCTCGCAGCTCCTAAACGAAAACGTGGTGCTCTTCACAGAAGAGATGACCAGACTATCACGTAGCGTGCGTTGTCATCGATGTAAACATCGATGACAACGCACGCTACGTGATATACGCCGACGATACTACGTTATTCTTTTCATCTGACAGTCCAGCCGAATTGATCACAAAAGCGAATGCAGTTTTGGATAAATTGCACTCATGGTCTCTCGACAACGGCCTCACCATTAATCCTGGAAAAACTAAAGCGGTGTTGTTTCGCAGTAAAAATACGCGTGTAATTTTAAAAGATGATTTAGTCCTAAATAATGCCAAAATCGAACTTGTAAATTCTGTAAAATCGTTAGGTGTAATGCTTGATCAGAATATGACGTGGTGTAGCCAAATTGATTTTCTTATAGGGAAGCTTTCGCAAATCACAGGAATCATCCATTCCCTAAGCTACCTTCCTCGCTCTATCAAATGCCTAATTTATAATTCACTCTTTTTGAGCCACTTAAACTATTGTTGCCTAGTGTGGGGAACAACTTCTCAAACTAATATAAACAGGCTCTACGTTATGCAAAAAAAAAGCCCTTCGAGCTATTTCCGATAAACCACATGACTTTCCTTCAGCATCTTTATTTCAGGATCTCAAGATACCGAAAGTAATGGCTCTATTAAAATACCGCTTAGTACTTGCGTATAAAAATGAGAGGAAAAGAAATATCACACACATCACTGGCATGGCTGACCTGTCACAGCATGAAGCTGCTTATAATACTAGACAACCAGACTATTGGCGGGTACCACGTTCTCGTACCAACTACGGTTCCCAAATGTTGCGTACAAGACTACCTCGTCTTCTAAACGACCTGATTGTTGGTGGCATTGACCTTTCGTCCTGTTCTCCTCGCGCAATTCTTGATTTTTTTTTCTTGTGTGTAACATCCCTTCATTTATGTTATGCTGTTAAGTAATAAGTTTTCTTATGTTGTATCATATGTATAATTATACCATTGTAAATTTACAACCTGCTTGTGAAATTGTATTACCGCTCTGCTGCTCCTTTGTATATATATATATATGTATATATATTGTATTTTTTGTGGGTTTTGGGGCTGGTCAAGCAGTTATTAGCTGCTTTTTTCCCCATTCGCCCTCTACAACACTGTTTTGGTTTTGTGGAAATAAAGCATACATACATACATACTCTTCCGCCACGCCGACCCCGAAATGCCGGAAGACAAGAAAGTTCGCTTCCTCATGCGAGGAGTAAAGCAGGAGCTGTTCGCGGGTCTGATGCGGAACCCACCGAGCACTGTCCACGAATTCATCTCCGAAGCGACGACGATTGAAAAGACGCTGGCGATGCGCACCCCGACAATTCAATCGCCACTCGACGCCAGCGTACGCAGACGTTCAACCACTCTGCTCCGACGACCTGCGTGAAACGATTCGAGCGATCGTGCGGGAGGAACTGCGCAAGCTGTTACCCCCGCCACAGCCTCAAGTGCACTCGATCAACGAAATTGTTCGCGAAGAAGTTCAGCAAGCGCTAGGAATTCCCGAAACACCGCAGCCTCACCCGGAGGCCATGACCTACGCTGCTGCACTCCGCCGTCCCGTGCCCGCTCCGCGACAACGTCAAGACAGCGCATCGCCACGGTTCGGCCGCCAGACGCAGCCGCCGCCGCCACCACCACCGACGCCCTACCGTCCTCCTGTCGCCCAGCGCTATGCGCCAAGGAAAACCGACGTTTGGCACACCCCTGACAACCGCCCGCTCTGCTACCACTGCGGGGAGGCCGGCCACACGTACCGCCGCTGCCAGTACCGACAGATGGGGCTACGCGGATTCGCCGTCAACGCGCCGCGTCCACAGCCATGCGAACGACCTCGCGACATCGACGACTACCTCACCGGACCACAGTGGCAAGAACGACGACCTTCCCGCTCACCGTCGCTTGGCCGCTACATGTCACCACACCGCCGGCAGTACACTGGCCCAAACCGGGGCCGGTCGCCTAGCCCCTATCCGGGAAACTAAGGGCAGCAACCGATGCAGGTGCGGTTGCTGTACGACGAAATGCCGATGATCCTCCGCGGCCGCCGACGACGACAACGCGACGAGACCTGCAGAACACGACGCGAAGCAGACGAAGCCCTGCCGACGAAACGTCGCGGACCGACGAAGGCGTGACGACGCAACAAGTAAGCAGCGCAACAAATCGACGCAGCCGTGACCCGACGCCATGACGTAACTGCAACGCGAGACGACGAACTAGCGACGTTGACGTTCTTATCGACGGCCACAGAGTGACAGCCCTCGTCGACACCGGAGCCGACTATTCTGCCATCAGTGGGCCGTTCGCCACGAAGTTGAAGAAAGTCAAGACCGCGTGGGAAGGCCCTGATATCCGGACAGCTGGAGGGCACCTTGTAACGCCAGCAGGAATCTGCACAGCGAGAGTCACCATTAACAACCGGATTTATCCCGCGAGCTTCGTCGTCCTACAGCGCTGCTCGAGAGATGTAATCCTTGGTATGGACTTCCTAGGCCTTCACGGAGCAGTCATCGATCTGCGATCCAAGTCGATAACGCTATCCGCAGAAAAAGCACTACCGCCGCACACGCCACCAGGGAAGCACGCCTTGAATGTGCGAGACGACCAAGTCACCATTCCCCCCTCGCTCCAGCGTCAGCATTTCCGTCGGCACTCAGAAATCAATAGACCAGCACGGCGTCGTTCAAGGCGACCAGCAACTGTTGATAAACCGCGAAATTTGCGTCGCCAGAGGAATAGCCGAGCTGCGAGGAGGGAAAGCAAAAGTGATGCTCACGAACTTCAGCAACGAGTACAAGCACGTTAGCAAAGGCACGACGGTTGCCTATATCGAAGAAATTGTGGAAGCCAGCAACGCTTTCGCCCTCACCGAGTCTATCGAAGCTGCTACGACGAACCAAGATCATCAACTAGCCTTCGACGTGAACGCGTGCCTTCCGACGGATCAGCAAGAAAAGCTCAAGACTCAAGCTCAAGACAAGGGCTGCTTTTCATCGTCGTCAAAAGTTCGACAAACCCCAGTCGCAAAACATCGCATGATAACAGAAGGAAGTTCCAGGCTACTTCGTCAGAGCCAGTACAGAGTTTCGGCGCGAGAACGCGAGGCCATAAAGAAACAAGTCGACGAAATGCTTCGCGACATCGTCCGGCCTTCAAAGAGTCCGTGGGCGTCACCTGTGGTGTTAGTGAAGAAGAAAGATGGGACCCTACGTTTCTGCGTCGATTATCGTCGCCTGAACAAAATCACGAAGGACGTGTACCCTCTCCCACGAATAGACGACGCCCTAGATCGACTCCATAACGCGAAGTACTTTTCCTCGATGGACCTCAAGACGGGCTACTGGCAAATCGAAGTCGACGAGAGAGACCGAGAAAAGACTGCCTTCATTACAGTAGACGGCTTGTTCGAGTTCAAGGTCATGCCATTTGGTCTTTGCTCGGCACCTGCGACTTTCCAACGAGTCATGGATACCGCATTGCTGGCTTGAAATGGCAAACTTGCCTCGTTTACTTCGACGACGTTGTTGTATTTTCCTCGAACTTCGACGAGCACCTTGAGCGTCTTGAATCCGTACTTCAAGCAGTCAAGAGCTCCGGACTCTCCCTGAAGCCGGAAAAGTGCCGCTTCGCGTACGAGGAGCTCTTATTTTTGGGTCACGTGATCAGCGAGACTGGAGTGCGCCCAGACCCTCAGAAAACAGCTGCCATCGCCGCCTTCCCGCCACACACCGACAAGAAGGCCGTTCGCCGATTTCTCGGCCTGTGCGCCTATTACAGACGCTTCGTCACGGACTTTTCAAGGATCGTCGAGCCACTAACGAAGCTCACAAAGACTGACGTCGAGTTCCGGTGGGAAATGGCGCAAGTTCAAGCATTTCAGGAACTGAAACGACACCTGCAGATGCATCCGATACTTGCGCATTTTGACGAATCCGCCGATATGGAAATCCACACCGACGCAAGCGGCGTAGAACTCGGTGCCGTTCTTGTGCAGAAAACTAACGGAGAAGAAACGGTTGTCAGTTATGCTAGCCGGTCGCTCTCCAAAGCAGAAGGCAACTATTCCACAACAGAAAAAGAGTGCCCTGCCATTATCTGGGCTACTTCAAAGTTTCGCCCCTACCTCTATGGAAGGCCCTTCAAAATTGTGAGCGACCACCACGCCTTGTGCTGACTAGCTAACTTGAAGGACCCTTCAGGTCGTCTCGCACGATGGAGTCTGAGACTTCAAGCATTCGACATTACCGTTGTTTACAAGTCCGGACGAAAGCACTCTGACGCCGACTGCTTGTCCCGTGCCCCCGTTGACCCACCGCTGCAGGACGACGAGGATGGTGACTACTTCTTGGGAACTTTAAGCGCTGATGACTTCGCCGAACGATAGCGCGCCGATCCGGAACTCAGGGGCCTTATAGAATACCTCTAGGGCAAGGCCACCATGGCTCCAAAGGTATTCAGACAAGAGCTGGAGTCGTTTTTCTTACGGAACGGCGTTCTCCTGAAGAAAAACTTCTCGTGACATAGGGCCGACTCCATCCTCGTAGTACCTTCAGCGTTACGTCCCGAAGTTCTGGATGCTCTGCATGACGATCCGACGGCTGGACACCTTGGATTTTCCTGTACGCTCGCGAGGATACAAGTAAAGTACTACTGGCCTCGCCTCACTGCCCACGTCACCCACTACGTGAAGACCTGCCGAGAGTGTCAACGACGGAAGACACCACCCGCTAAGCCAGCCGGACTTCTGCAACCCATCCAGCCACCTCGCCGAACGTTCCAGCAAATCGGCATGGACTTACTGGGGCCGTTCCTGACGTCGAATTTCGGAAACAAATGGATCGTCGTAGCAACGGACTACCTCACCCGCTACGCCGAGACAAGGGCGCTGCCCAAGGGCAGTGCCGCCGAGGTAGCAAAGTTCTTCGTCGAGAACATCGTACTGCGTCATGGCGCCCCAGAGGTCCTCATTACCGACAGAGGTACGGCCTTTACAGCGGACCTAACGCAGGCGATCCTGACGTACAGCCAAACAAGTCACCGCCGGACCACCGCCTACCACCCACAGACCAATGGCCTCACCGAGCGTCTCAACAAGACCATCGCCGACATGCTGGCCATGTACGTCGACGTCGAGCACAAGACGTGGGATTCCATCCTTCCGTATGTGGCCTTCGCGTACAACACGGCCGTGCAAGAAACGACACAGATGACGCCAACAAGTTGGTCTACGGACGGAGCCCGGCAACGACGCTCGACGCCATGTTACCAAACGTCACCGAGGAAGAAAACGTCGACGTCACCGCCTACCTACAGCGCGCCGAAGAAGCCCGGCAACTCGCCCGTCTGCGTATCCAGTGCCAGCAAAGGACCGACAGCCGTCGCTACAATCTTCGACGACGCTTCGTGGAATACCAGCCTGGCGACCGTGTGTGGGTCTGGACACCCATACGCCGACGTGGACTTTGTGAAAAGCTTCTTCGGCGATACTTCGGGCCTTACAAAGTGCTTCGACGTGTAGGCGCTCTAGACTACGAGGTCGTTCCCGACGGCATTACGAACTCTCAGCGGCGCCGCTCGCGGCCTGAAGTCGTCCGTGTCGTGCGTCTCAAGCCGTTTTACGCTCGTTAGTGGACCTGAGGACTGTACTTTTTGATTTATTGTTGTACTTTCTTGCTTGTGCCTAGTGATTATCGTACTTTCTTGCTTTATTGTTGTTATTTATTGTTGCATGCATTTAGCCTCCGCGTGTTCTGTTTAAAGCATCGGGACGATGCTTTTTCAGAGGGGGGGCATTGTCACGCGCGTTTCTAATTTCACTTTTACTGTATTCGGTTTACGCCCACAAAGACTGTGAGCAAACCGCGCCTGCAGTGTTCGAGAAGGTTCACGATTGTAGTAGAGCATTTTGTTAAGATGGCGCGCAAGACGCGAACACTCAAGATTATTCCAGAGCTTGCGCGACGACCAGAGATAAGGCTAGAATGTTCGACGCATGATCATATAAAAGCCGGCGCGTTCCAACGATGATCAGTTGATCGACGGCCGACGCTCCGTTCGCCGCTATCTGTGCCAGTGTGTATTGCTGTAATCTGACTTTACGTTTCACGGCCACAAGTTCGGCCAAATAAAGAGTTTCTTCTTTGACACGACGACTGTTGCCTTCGTCGACGTCACGACCACGTGACAATATTGAGCGCGACTGTACATTGCATGACACAGAAGTCAGCTAATGCTTGCGTACGACTGTAAGCACCCCTCCATGAGATGCCTGGTAAACCATTGACAAATACAGCATTGCAAGCGTGAGGTTCAAGATGACCTCTTCTAGCAGATGTTCACATGTTTCACCGCACTAGCAGAGTGGACATTCGGAGGTAGTCATCCTGTCGTTGCATGACAGTCCTGGAAAAACAATAATGACATCACCAGATATTGATAAGCATAATCAATGAATATGAAGTTTTGCAAAGGTAAACGTGTAAACATAGTGAACAAGTAAACAACAGTTGGTTATACATACATACATGTAAACGTACCTTATAATACATGTTGAATCACTTGGGGTAGATTTTTTGCCACGCATGTCATGTAGTAGGTGCCTTCCCAGTGCATACAGCTGTTTCCTTGTCAGGCCAGGAGGCTGTGGCAGAAAAAAAATATTTCTGATTATAGTGACGGTTTCTTCATTTATTTATTTATTTATTTATTTATTTACATATACTGCAGCCCTAGTGCAAGGCTATAGCAGAAGTGGATAAATTATACAGAACTAATACAACAGAGTAAAAAAAAACAACAAAACTGAAGTACATTACAACAATACCTAAGAGAACATCACTTTACATATCACAAACAAGAACTTTACATATTTTCAAGGTGGTTAATAGCGGCATCAATGAAATCTTTTAATGGTAGCGAACGAATACTGCCCGGCAGAGAATTCCAAAGGTCTATGGTACGTGGTAAAAAACTAAACTTGAATGTGTTAGTACGAGCAAATAAAGGCTTTATGTTCAAGTTGTGGGAGCTTCGGGTGCAAGTTTCTTCCATAAATGCGATGTAATTACCACCAAAGATCACAGTGAAGTGAAAGTACACATATAATTATGTGAAACTTTTGTTGCGCTAAATGTGTGGTAAAAGGAACCTAAACTGCCAACGTGGAGAAATGAGACCTCTAAACCTTGCTTCTCAAATGCGACTGCGGCTAACTATAACTAGTATATTTTTTGCTCCGATGTACGGACTAGTTACTGAGATACATGCGAGGCGTTAGTGATGCATTTGCCTCCTTTTATTGCAGTGGCCTGGATTTTGTTACCAAACGATAAACTTCCGGACAAAGTCATCGGTAAAAAAACTGAAGCAGTGGTTTTTTTCTCACCGGTTCGTATATTCTCGGGCTTGAAACGGGTGTTCATCCGGAGAAAGCTTCAACGGTCCCTTTGCTCCCCTGAAGTCAGCTGAATGCGCTTCGCGAAAGCATTTGAACTAGTCAAAATGAACAGAACAAAAGCGAATGTGTCGGCCGGCAGTGGCTCGAAACATTTACAGCGAAACGCAACAGCGCGAGACCCATCCGAATGCTCGAACGCAACGCGAACCGTTACCTGTCGTTGGCCGCCGTATATTTTGAAATGGGGATAATGATGTCGATAGGCTGCTGACAACTACGAGTCAGCTTGAGCAAAAAAATTTCCCCATCTCCCGCTAAAGGGAACCATGTGTGGATGCGAAGCAGCGGGGAGATAATTAGCTTGAGCGGGAGGAACGTCGCCGCTCTCATTTCACGGCAGTGGTCCGGGCGCTCATCGCAGCGCTGCGCAGGAGAATGAGGCGCGCGCGCTCCGTCATTTTCATACCGCGGCGCCCACAGCGGAGTAAGCAGCTGTCACACCACCTGCCGTTCGCGCCACTCCGTAGAGGATTCCTAGAGGAAAGGACGGGGGGGGGACCGTAGGAGAGGAGAGAGAGGGGACGTGCATGCGCTGTGGCGGTGTGGGACGCGTGAGCCGCTCCGTAGAGTAGAATATTCCTAGAGGAGAGAGGGGGAGAGGACGCGCATGCGCTGTGGTGGTGTGGGACGCGGGAAGGACTAAGCCCCCTCCAAACACAAGCAAGCAAGATTAAGGAATGGGGTCAACCTGGACGACAGACACCACCTGCCTAGCCATTGCTAAGCAGCCTCTCTGTGCTCTCGGCCATGACTCAAGGAATGGGGTCAACCTGGGCGACAGACACCACCTGCCTAGCCATTGCTAAGCAGCCTCTCTGTGCTCTCGGCCATGACTCTGATGACTGTGTTAGGGTTGACGGCCTTCATATTACTACAGGGTTCCGGTTCGCGTAATGGGTGCTTCCCTACTTCATGACAGTGGCCGGACGCGGGACGGGGGACTGGGGACGCGGGAGGGACGGACAGAGCCCCGAGCATAAGATGCTTCGCATCTAAAACTGTTACAAAATATTGATTATATGGCAAGGCAAGACGACTTGATATAAACAGCAATATTGTTTTATTTATGTGTAGCATTATCCAAAGACGTAGTCTTCAGTTATTTGAAGAATATCTTGAATTGGAAATTTGGTCCCGACCAGGGCGCCCCTACAGGAAAGTGCAATAGCGCGAATGGCGGCGCCCGTGCAACCATAACGAACAGGTTAGTAGATCCACTCTCGGTGTTTGAAGCCGGAAGGCGCCGCGGTTGATTTTTTCGCCCTCTGCGGCGGTTTGTTGAACTTGATTGTCTCCGGGGCCTGGTTCGGCGCAACAGGGCGAGCCAAGACCACGAATCTGGCACGTGTTCAGCGGGCCGTCGCCCTTCCTGCACCGACGCCGATTGGGCTGTGCTGTACCGGTCCTTGCCCTCTTGCAATCGACCACAACCAATCGGGGAGGAGGCGAGCCTTGATGAGCGGGGCAGTTGGCACGGAGTCAGCAGTCGACTTTTGGAAGATGAAACTGTAAACATCGATCACTTGTACATATTTGTAAATACAGTTGCTGTTCTTGTCACCTCCAAGCGTCCTTAATGTCGGGCCCCACACTCTAAAGGTCGCCCGACCCTTCGTGGTGGCTCAACATACCCGCACCCGGTCCCCCAGTCGCAACAATGAGCACTTATGAGTGTGAGTAGACGTGAGTGTGAACGTGAGTGAGCACTCATGAGCGTGAGTGGTCGTGAGTGTGAACATGAGTGATCACTCGTGAGTGTGAGTGGACGTGAGTGTGAACGTGAGTGAGAACTCATGAGGGTGAGTAGGCGTGAGCACACATGAGTGTGTGTAGTCGTGAGTATGAACGTGAGTACTCATGAGGGTGAGTGGACGTGTGAGTGAACATGAGTGAGCACTTATGAGGGTGAGGAGGCGTGAGTATGAACGTGAGTAAGCACTCATGATTGAGAGCAGTATGAACGTGAGTAGTCGTGAGTATGAATGTGTGTGAACTCATGAGCGTGAGTAGGTATGCCGCACAGAGAAAAACGGCGACACACATGCACGCGCGGACATACACACACTGAGTGGTCATGCTAAGGAGGTGAGAAGCCCTAATGGTGCTGACGTTGTGATTTAGCGGCAGTTGACTAGACAAGCAATATGAGGCCGCAAAAAAGTTTTATTGTGATGTAGTGTTAGCTCAGTAACAGGCGTTTCAAATTGTAAGAAAACAGGAAGCGGAACTAGCAATCGGAAAATGAGATTTGATTTTCTTCATGAGATAACTGTCACTCGCGAGTCGCGCCGCGTGTTTCGATCGGCTAGCGTGTCGAAGAGGGTGCCGAATACGTCAAACATCACGCAGCTGGCATTCTGATTCTGTGCCGTTGGTGTGCGCCGTGTGCCCTGGCGGCGCAGCGCACCGTCGCGTCGGCGCCTGTTTCAAGACGAGGTTGCCGCCTTCTTGTTCGTTAAAATGTACGTTCGTAGAAAAAGTATCTAAGGGGAGATGTGGGGATAAAATGGCGATTTCCGAAAAAAAATATGCATTTTCAAATTTTAGTTGGTTTGGTTTGCTCGTTCACTAAAGAAGATGCTCATCAAGTTTGGTGTTATCTGTGCAGCAGAAGAGAATAAAACTAATTTGCTGGTGAAAGCGATTCGGAATCCTCTTTTCAAGACGCGGCTCCCCCGCGGGCAAGAGGCCGAACTTGAAGTGAAGGCCGGTGTTAGGACGCGTGTATTTTTTTCGCGCCTTTTAGCCATGGAACACTTTCTGTGAAGACTGAACTAGAGGACAAACAAATGATTTATGAAGGCATATTCCTAGCCTCGGTGACGGCAGAGTCGCTGGAAAGTTAAAACCGAAGCTGGCATTGCCGCACACTAACAACGTGAGACATCTGGTGTGAAATCCTTATGCACCATCGCATTATTGACAGTTCCCCAACGCACCTGCTTTCGCGCCAATTTTACCAGGGTAAAAGCGTGCACGGCGGCGGCCCCGCAACGCGCGCCCTCGATATTGTATTATCAGAGCTCTTCACCTTCCCGAATAGGCGTGTCCAAGTTGACCAACTTGCCGCAGACACGCTGGAACTGTCCTACTAAATCTGCGCCTCAAGCTATATCGCCTTTATTGAACAAAAGCCATTATATTTATTTAGTACGCCGAAGTGTTCTCCACACGGACTCTTTTTTTTCCACGTCGGCAGGAGTGGACGCACGCTGCACCTTTATTATCGATGCAAATGTTATTAAGGCTTACACGAAACCGCATCTCAAAGCGACATATTGTGCCTTCAGCAGTGCCGACACCATCTGGAATCAGCGAACGATCACCCTTGATCATTTATTGCATCATTCATATAACGAGGGCTTGTACAAAGACGCGCACAACGGTCTCAACTCGTTCATAGACAATTTAATTTTGGCGACCGCGACAACCTGCGTACGCAGCCTGCCAGTGGACGTTGCTCGCGTCCGCAGATCCATGAATATGGCCCCCTGCAAGAGTCACTTTCA
The DNA here is from genome assembly GCA_030522465.1 of Rhipicephalus appendiculatus. Classification (NCBI taxonomy): domain Eukaryota; kingdom Metazoa; phylum Arthropoda; class Arachnida; order Ixodida; family Ixodidae; genus Rhipicephalus; species Rhipicephalus appendiculatus. Next base: position 87,476 of record JALIZH010016532.1, on the reverse strand, counting down.
GCACGGAGCCAGCCTGCCTCCGCGTGAGCGCTTACGAAGATGCGTACATTTTCTCGAACACAAAATGACAAAACTACCGTACACGCAACGCACTCCATGATACAAGGGAGGCATAGAGGAGGCGCCGCCACGCCGCCACCACTGTCGCGCCGAGGTGACCGAGGCGCCGACGCGACGGCGAGCCCCGGCGCCCCGCCGGCCCCGTTAGTACAATGTACTAGAAGGGGGGCAGCGGAATGAACGACGCGGCTTCGCCGCACGGCACGGCCGCGTGTCGGTAGATGTTCCGACGGGCGATCGTAGCAGGAGTCGGTTACTCCGTATACTTCTCATAGGACACCTTAATTCATGACGTCAGCGCTGGTAGCGCCAAATTTCCCTTCAGTTACGCCCCTGGCGAGGGAGATTCAGAGTTACAAGTTGCATCGATGGCGGCACACACGGCAGGAGGGTGAAAGAAACCCACGTGACTTGTACAGATAAAAAGTGTGGCGCCATCAGTCGACTGGGATCACAACTAAAATACGTGTTTTTTTCACCCTCCCGAACAACTCCCGACTCTCTCTAACCCCCCTCTCTGCTGGGACCAACCTCCTCGCTGGCGGGATGCCCGCTTTCCGCCGCCTTGCTGGCGCCGCCGGCTTCGAAATCCGCTGGAAAGTTTCATGTCGAGCGTTCGCGAAGCGTGCGCTGGCCATCTCCGTTCGTCCTTTTCATGGTGCACGCTCGCTTTGTGCTTGTGCGCCCCGGTGATTTACGAGTCGCGCTGTTCGTGTATCGTGCTCTGTTGCTCAAATGCTTATCGAGCGCGTCATGTTTATCGAGCGCGTCACCAGTCTGCATTTAACCGTTGCACAACGCGCACCGCGGTCAGAGGCTCTGCTGTGCTTCATAGTCAAGGTTACCACGGATCTCCGTCAAGGCTACTCCAAACAATAGCAGAAGACCTACAATATCACACTTTCTCATGCGACCGGCTGTGCAGAACACGAATAATTCGCTACCCAACACGTTCGCAACGGCCCGTACCCAGCGCTCTCGCCGTTCTGCTTCGTGCTACAGCTACGGAAATCGGTAAAACTGATGCCTGAAGTCCTTTACGTCCGTGGCAATTCACAACACAACAGTAGCATAGACTGAGGCCTTCGCAGCGCGCGGAGCTGTTGCGTCTGCTCTTGCTTTCGCCGTCGTTCTAGCAAGCACTTCATGGCGGTTCGGTTGCGCGTCCGACTAGCGGAGAGAAATTCGTAGCACTTTTTCTGAGTGTTGAATGCGCTATCACACCTAATATTTAGCTCAATCGTTGTTTCGAACTCGCTAGTTGCACCTGATTGCACAGCAAACTGTGCAAGGGAGTCGGACTTTGCACTACCCAAAACTGCTCCGACACGTGGCGCTACGTGTCTGCGAAAGCTCCAGAGTCTGACGTCTATTATACTGAAGCTTTCGAGAGCGTCTGCACTTGGCGCGCGCGCGTCGCAGCCTAGGAAAGCGTGTAATTGCTAATTGCGTGTTTCGAGTGTTTCGAGTGCTTTCAACGCATTACTGAGCTTTAAACGGTGTCTCAACGCCTGCTACGTGCCATGGTGCACAAGTGAATATGAAGATGCGCCAATAATTGTGCCGACTCATTCGGCGCAATTAGGTGTTCATTGATTGCTGTGCGGACTGCAAGCAACACATGGTGGCGTGATACACCATAGTCGATTACGAACGCACAACGAAGCGTGATGAAGTAAAAAACCAGCGACGAAAGCGTACAAACCTTATGTTGACAGTCCCTGCGATATCTAGAGCATTGATGCTTATGCGATCTCCAATGCACTCTATTGTATCATGAGTAACCTGGGAACACATAACTCTATCTGAACTTTTATAGGGACGGCTGAGTTCCATCGTGCCAGTTTCGCGCTGTTTCTTAAATGCCGAAAGGCTATGTTGTTTCAACCGTTTCAACAGCGTGCGTCACGGTTACTGTGCGCCGGTTATACCACCTCTGTAGGCTTAAAATACCAGGGAGCTGAGCCCAAGGCACGGGATCAGCTCCGAGGAACGAACTTCATGCATCAAGGCTTATCTCAAGCATACTAAAATGCGCAGGTTTAAGTATAGCCCGTCTGGTTTTCAACCAGTTCCCCTTTTCTATTGACGGATTACATAGCGCTATTTTACAGGTCTGCGATCGATGTCATTGCAAGAAACTGTTTCACGATGTTTTGTATAATTATCTAATTGTTCTACCGTAAAGTGTAAAAAGTGATGCCAGGAGGGTTGGTGGTGCTCTACGATTTGCGATATTAGATTTGTCTATGTGCATACATACATACATACATACATACATACATACATACATACATACATACATACATACATACATACACACACATACATACATACATACATACATACATACATACATACATACATACATACATACATACATACACTACTACGGCCCCTGCCCCACTAACCACAGCCGTAAAACGCCCCTGAGAACGACCGTTAGTTCTTCGCGGTCCAGTTACGTTTGACTACCGTTACCACTGAGCCCTCGTAACGTCCAAAAAGTCACATTTACTCAGCGCATTTGTAAAGAGACGCACCGTAGACACAGCTTCGCAACGGGTAAATGTTCGGTCTGCTTTCTGCAGGATGAAATATCTGCACAAACATTCTGAGCATAGCAAAATTGCAATAAAGCGGCTCAGTTACTCTGAATAAACTATAGACGCCGAATCACCACTTCAAGAAAGAATCAAGACAGAAGAAATCAATGAGGCACGCACTTTGTTTCATGTGTCTTTTATTGCAATAGCAATTATATGGAGACTCGGCTGATTTTTGCCGTTGCCGTCTGTCGGCGCCGTCATGCCACGGATATGTGTATGTACGTGTATGTATAAAAAAGGCATAAAGAAAAATAAATCAGTACAAAAAAACTCTACACCACCTGGCCGGGGCATCGAACCAGCGACCCCCTCGCTCCGCAGCCTGCTGCGCTAGCCAACACAGCCACACGCCATGCTCGTGCAAGCGAAATGACGGCGAGCTATTCATATGCACCATTTGCCGCTCGCGGTACGCAGATCTCGGAACACCTTGAGCGTGTTTTCTATCACGGGACGCTTTTAGTTTCTTTCAAATTGAAAACTGCCGTTGAGATGCGCACGAAAAAGTGGCTCCCTTCCACACGGAAGCATCACGTCAACCAGACGGACTTTTTAGAGTGCATCGCAAGTCCAGACCTTGCGCAACAACTTCGGGCGGTCCAGGGAGCCTGTGAAGCGATCGGGAACCTTTGGTTCCCGACCCCGTCGCGGGTGTTGCCCTCGGTGGGTTCTTAAACCTTCTTCCCAGGACGCAAATAAAGTTCATCTGTCTGTCTGTCTGTGTCTGTAACACTCATGATGTAGAAGGAAAAAAAAAACACCGAGCACACTTGGCGTCAGATGCCACCGCATGGCAAGAGAGGCAGAGGGGTCATTCCACGTGCCGCAGTTTAAAAGAAAAAGAAGTATCAAACAGCGTCGATAAGTCATATAATCATATAATCAATCATTGGCCAATTCCCCTGAGAGGGTATGAACCATGTCAGAGGCAACAACAACAGTGTCGGCTTCTGCTTTGTGGACACTCGCAGCGCGTTGCTCAAATACAAACATGTAACAACTGCGACATTTGTTAGTTCACGCTTGTTCTGTGTATGCCTATGCGTCCTTTTCGAGCGTCCTTCTTTTTGCTGCATCTGCGCGTTGCAAGTATCGAGCTGCTTCTCGTTCTTAGTGTGACAAACTAATTTCTTGCTATCGCATTCATTGCTTCGCCCGAGTGGCGAAACTGTGACCTTTTTTTTGGCGGTCGTCCGGCGTCTAGTTAACTGACAGTAATGTACCAACAAGCCCAGCAATTAGTTCTGCTCAATTACACCGAGATCGTGAATCTTCACTGTTGCAATCAGCCCGTTTTCATTTTTAACACGAAAGTGTTTTATCCCGGGGTCCACCAAGATTTCAGTGACGTATTTCCGTCATGGAAATGACGTCGAAAAAATACACATGATCAGAAGATAAAAGTTCCGTGAACGGGAGTCGAACCTGTGACCTCTTGGTCCGCGACAAGGGATGCCGGGCACGCTATCCACTGCGCCACAGTCACATACTCTGCAGGATTTACAAGGGCGCCTTTTATATCTACCACAAATCATGGATTGTGCACCTCCCACAGTGCTCTTGCTAAATTGAAGTAAAGCATTATGACCGTGAAATCCATGATTTGTTTCTTCAAAGCATGGTTTCTACGCGTCTGTCCCGTTCGGCGCGTTTCGAATAGGAAAAGGGCAATTTTGTCCCCGCATTAACAGACTGCCAAGTGGCGACCTTACCGCTAGCGTCGGCCTCGCTCTTCTTCGCGTTCCCAACTTACGGTCGCCCCGCGAAAAATCGCAGTTGGTCAAAGGGGAAGACGCGACGCGCGTTGCGTTTCCCCCCTGGTCGAGCAGTAGTGTTCAATAACTCCGAGTAGGCGACCTTAGCCCCTTTGCCCAAGTTCGGCGTCCAATCAATGACGGTCTTCTGGTGTCACTCCGCTTTCTCTGATTCCGCTCTCACCGTACAGCTACCACAAGCATGTATGACCACAAGGGTTTGTTTAATCATTGATCATCAAGAGGGGAGGGAGGAGGAGGAGGAGAAAAGGAAGGACAGGGAGGCTAGCCAGTTCTCAGACTGGCTGGCTACCCTGTGCTGGGGAAGGGGGTAAGGGGAATAAAAGATGACAGAAAAGAGATGTTAGTCGTAGCGATATAGATGTTCCACCAAACGTCAACGTGGATGCATTCACGTTAAACGGTGCTATAACTGTCAAACACCAATAGACGCTGTGAGAGCTCTCTTATAGCAATGTCCAGTAAACATTCAACTATTTCTGGAAGGACACGTTTTACTTTCGTGTTATACCGATTCCTATAACGGAGGGATCAACCAAGTTTTTTGATAATTTCCGTAGCTTCCAGCAGTCGCCTCGGTTACGAAAATTAATTAGCAGTATCTCTCAAAGGCGTATATGAAGCAAGCAAATATGTCGACGCGGAAGGCATCAGGCGGCGAGGCGTGTTCACGCCACTCAACAGTTCTACTACACTTAGGGTTACCAACCGTCCCAGGTACTGTCCCGAATTTTCATACCGCATGTAGAGTCCCGCACCGGCCTTGTCCAGACAGCTATATGACCCGGATTTGTTCCGCACCATCCAGTTAGAAATTTTGAAGTGATCCAACGCACGCCCAACAACGCGCGTCACACTACGGAACAGTTAGCACAAATCGCACGCACGAAGCGATGTTCCGGTGGCAGCGGTGGCTGCGAGGGGCTTTAGCTAATTTAGCGGAACTTCCGCGTGGAGTGCGTCAACTTTTACGAGTACATTCTTCAGGAAGATGAAGTGTTGCGAACAGTGCGTAGCCAGCTGAAGTACCACTTCTAGAGACCGCAACAATAAAGAAACAGTGGATTTGTCTGGAAGATACCGCATTAAGGAAAACTGCACGACCACCCCTCTTGAGAACCATTTGCCTGCAGAAAACGCAAGCCCAGAAGAAACCAGTAAACACGTGTTCCGAAAGACACGTGATCCGCCAGCGCCTTCTTATCTTTAGAACTTTGAACGAGCATTGTCCCGATGTTCCGGAATCCATACGGTTTTTCGGAGGGAACACTCCAAGAGGGCTTCTTTTCTTGTTCGGCAGGTATGAAAGGATGCGTCAGGCGGCGGCGGTGCTCGTCACCAAAAGAACACAGGAGTGCGACGGCTTGACCGGAGGGAATGAGTTGGAGAGTAGAAGGGGTGGGGAGCTTCCTTGACGCGTGGATGTGTCGAGGGACAGGGAAAGGGTGATAGAGACAGGGAAAGGGGGATAGAGACAGGGAAAGGGGGGATACTTGGAGTGTGAGGCTGTACGCAGACAGCTTTTCATTTTGTTTCTTCCGTTCTGCGTAGGGGGGAAGCGAAGAGCGTGGTTCACACTTGGGGTCGCTTGGATCCGCGAGCATTCATTTCCGGCAATTGGTTTCAGCTGTTTCAAGAAAATTGATTACGCGGTCTGCGTCTTTGCAAAGTTGGGGACGTCTTTCCCGTCTTTCTTACAAGTTCTCAGTTGCGCTGATGCAGCTGGCGTCGTATTCAGTGCAAGCAGTTTTGTAGAAGATGCCTTGGGTTTGCTCTTACAAGTTCTCAGTTGCGCTGATGCAGCTGGCGTCGTATTCAGTGCAAGCAGTTTTGTAGAAGATGCCTTGGGTTCGCTCTTTCGCTGGCCGGTCTTTGGTTGCAGGCAGAGAACGCGCTATTGTGTTCGTAATGTCGCTAACATTTTCACGAACAACCCATCCCCTTTTCCGGCCTCGGGGCCGCGCGTTAGACCGCTTTTTTTTTCGGCAGCGGGACTGCGCCGGCGGCTCTTCGAACATGTGGTTTCTTTTTAAAGTCGCGCGTGCGGCATCGTTTGCGGTTTCGAACTGGCCTCGGCACGGTCTTTATCCCTCCCGTTTCGGACTGCACGTGTGAGCGGGTGTGCCACTCGCGTTCTTACTATCACGTGATTCAGCCTTCCGCGGATCGGTCCGTCGTCTTAGTCCACGGGCGGTGGTTTCGCTAGTGCCTCGGATAGCGGAGAGTGATGTCTTTTTGTCGAGGTGTTGACTGGGGAAAGCCTGTTGCTGGATTTCTCATCTGGCGTCGTGTTTTTGAAAGTGAATTGCTTTCTGAATAAAATATGTCGGGAAGCTATTTTTCATGGGGTTCCTGAATATATTGTGTTTTTCTCGTATATTTTTTTCTTTTTCTTTTTTTTTCAAGTTGTGTGCACATTCAAGTTGTGTGCACATTCGAGCTCCTCGCATTAAGGTCTTTACTATTGATGTATTGCGGATATTCGGGTGGTCTGAATTGAAATGAATATATCGACTTGTGCAGGTGTGTTTGCACAGTTTTATTTTTAGGTTACGAGAACATCCAAAATCGACAGGGAGTCTTCTGTTTCTAAGGTAAACTGAATACTCCGTCAATAAATTTAGATGAGAGAATAATTGCGACTTACGATCTCTTGCCGCTCAAATGACAGTCGTTGAGATGTATCTGAGAAAGATGGGTCTGTGGTTTGAATGAACGTTGCCCGGTGTGTTTCATAGTTATATTTGCCGGGGCGACAGACATGTGCACAGAGTTCCAAATAGTGAAACATTTGTGAGAAAGTTTGCATATTTAGCAAACTTAATGCATTGTGATAAGGCAAGAAAAAAGAAGATTCGCACCATGTATATCTGGAAGGGCGCTAGCGCTTCAAAGGCTTTTCTTTCTTTAATTTTTTTTCAGTTTTTGAGAATCGATAGTTACCTTTATTCGAATTATGTTATACCCCATTGACACGTCAACAGAGGCGCTAATCGGTGAGACCTTAAATCGAAAGGGCATTTTACCGGTGACACATTTGCTGTCGAACGTGTGCCTTGGTTCTTATTACGTGTTTGTAGACCCCATTCATGGTGCCAAAAGAATGTTTGTCGGCAAGGAGAACGTTTGTTATTGACTATTTAAAGAAAAACAAAGATGCTTCATGTCGGACGCAATTCGTGTTGACTATAAATAAAGGATTTTAGAAAAAGTAACGAGAATGCCACCAGCATCGAAACTGGAAACGTGCACCACGCTTAAGCGTTTTGTTTACGTAGCGAGTAAGGTCATTGAAGTACATGAAAACGCTTGTTATTTCTATAAAATGAGTTTTACGACGTAGAACTTGAAGAAAGTTCCACATTCAAGGCAACACGAACATAATATGTTTACTCCGCAACTTCGTCATCGTGTCCTTAGTGCGATAAAATCCAGCCATGTCAGGCCGACAATTTAATGGTATTTAGGCACACGAGATTTTCTTCTCTAATTGCATTAGAAGCGTCCAAGTGACCCAGGTAATACTTGCATATATTATTTGCATTAGATTCGCCCTTGTGAGCCGGATAATAACGCTGTAAACGGCAAACACTGCGAACGCTTGTTCTGGACGTCTACATGTATGTAGCACTGCGTACACAGCTGGATGATACGTAATACATTTTGGTGTCACATGGACTGTGCACCGAAGTCACGCAGTGCATTGTCATTGTACACGGTCCCTTTTAGACTTCCTCCAAGAATCAATTAAATACAAAAAAACAATAGCTTCTTTTGAAGGTTCCAAAATAAATTCTTGCTGTATTGCCGTAATGAAAAGAAGCAAGAAAAGAAGAGGGGTCAGACTGACGACCCGTGAAAGCATCTTTTTTTGTCCAAAGCTGCTTCACTGGAAATAAAAGGAGCAGATCAGAGAATACAACACATTTCTAGAGTCAATGAAGGAGCTTCGACCTCAAGCCACCACTTGAATTGAAATGACAATGTCAACAATGTTATTGTATGTGTCAATGGATTCTCCGTGACATGGACCGTGAAGCAGTGACGGGGGGGGGGGCGGTCAGGCCGGCCTCAGGGGGGCGGGGGGGTTACAACCCCCGAATCCCCCCCCCCCGCCCCCCCCAGTAGGTGCGCCAATGCGACAGCTGGTAAACGAGTGCAATTCTCGGTGCGCGTACACTAAGGGCGGCTTGAGCCACGCTCGCAGAGCCTCGAGAAGGAAGCGACTTGACACGTTGGTATTCGTTTTGAGACTGGTTTATTTTAAAACGACTAGAAAATAGAAAAGGAAAGTAAAGTGAGAGGGAGAAAGGAAAGAGGAAAGATCGTAGACGGTCCCACAAAGGCTGCCGAAGGGGTGCGGGTGCAACCCCTTCGTTCTCGTTGGTATTGTGTTGGTCTGTCGAAGTCCCCCTCACTACCCGTGTAATCAGGCGGCGATGGTGGAACTTGCGAGACTTCTTTGACGGCGCCTGTTTGGTGGAAGGCACGCACATGCCTTGGGAATTCTCAACATCCTTCCACGCAATGAACACACGCTCATTCCTGGTCGTCTTTGTGCGCTGCCGGCTTGTTAGTCGTTGAGCTCAAGTGGGTACAAGGCTTGTACTGGTCGTCGAAGCTCCCTTTTGTTTGGCAGAATTATTTGGCAGGTGCGTGTTCGACCGTCTCTTCCTGGGAAAGTTTTCAGAACGCGGCACAGTTTCCACATCTGGCGAGGAGCTCTGTCCTCTCCAAGGAGAACTATATCTCGTTCATTGATACTATTTCCTTTTCCTGGCTTTACTACATGCGCAGAACGCAGCTGCAGGAGATATTCGAGTCTCCAACGTGGCCCGAATGAGTCAACAAGGGTGCTGCGATGCTTCCATCTTCGGATGTGGGTATCTGCTGTCGATTTGACTTCCGTGGTCTCTCGCAAGCTTGTTAGTTTACGGCCGACCAGGAAATGTGCGGGTGTCAAAGGCATAAGCTCCCCCCGCGTCCGAAGAGACAAAGGTCAGCAAATCTGCGGGGTTCTCCTTGCCGGGATCTGTCAGCGTTTGAATTTCTTGCAAGTGATTGGCAACGAAGGGTTTCCACCTCAGAGAGCAGCTCTTGATCCAACTGAGCGCAACGGTTGAATCGGTCCAACAGTGCACGGAAATGTCCTCAACGTTTAGTTGTTTCGTCAGGTAGCTCGCGAGTCGCGCACCAATAAACGCTTCCATGAGCTCAAGTCGCGGTAATGACAACCGCTTAAGTGGAGCGACTCTTGCTTTTGCCATCAACAGCGCTACAGTGACCTCACCCTTTTGATTTCGCACTTTGACGTAGGCTACTGCGCCATATGCCATAGGGCTAGCGTGGGAAAATATGTGCAGCTCAGGTTTTGTCTCGGCACGTTTCAGGACGTGATCTAATGTTCGTGGAATGGTTATTTTCCGAAGTTGAGGAAGTTGCCCGCACCATTTGTCCCATCTCTCTTGCACGACTGGAGGAATCTTTTCGTCCCATGCTGTACCCCGTACCCAGAGGTTCTGAAACATTATCTTTGCGGTAATAGTAGTGGGCGCAAGGAAACCGAACGGGTCGAAAATGCGTGCCGAGGCCTGTAATAGAAATCGCTTTGTGTCCTGCCGACTTGCCAGAAATCCAGTCACGGCGGACATCTCGAAAACGAACTCGTCTGTGTCGGGTCTCCATTCTACACCGAGAATCTTTGTGGGGCGCAATTCTGGTAGAGCCTTTTGTGCTGTCTGAGTCTCAGCAAACGATGCCATTAAGACTGGATTGTTCGATCGCCGTTTGCTGAGGTTCATGCCTCCCATCCTGAGTATAGACAGCGCTTCCTTGCAGATCTACTCTGCCTCTTCTACAGTGTCAGCACCAGTAACAAAGTCATCGACATACAGGTTGTCATTCAGTGTCTTAGCGGTGCGGGGAAATTTCTCTTCGACCATTTTCAGGTGATGACGTAAGGTAGCTGCGAGGAGGAACGGGCTGCACGTAGCGCCGAATGGTACCCTTGTCATCCGGTATTCTTTGATTGGGGGTGGAATTTCGCCTTGCTTTGGCGTACTCTGATACCACAGAAAGCAGAGGGCGTCGCGATCCTCATCAGCCAGTTCAATTTGGAGAAAAGCCCAAATCAGTCATTATGGCCACATTGTGCACAATATATATATATATATATATATATATATATATATATATATATATATATATAGTGGATAATGTCGGATATATTCTATATCAGACATTATGGCCACATTGTGATCTCGAAATCTAATCAGGATGTCTGACAAACTTGGATTTAGATTGGGTCCTGCGTAGAGAACGTCGTTCAGTTATAGCTTACCCAGATCGTTGACTTCCTCAGCGTGTCCGGCTTGCAGGTAGTTCCGGATTGCCTGGACATAGCTGCGGATCGTTTCTTCATTTCGCAGTAGTTTTGCAGAGAGTGTGTGAAGCCTGCGCGATGCCGTCCCCTTGTTGTCTGTCAGCTGCGATGCGTTCTCTTACCATGGAAGTCTGACTTCGTATCGACCGTCCTTGTGCACGATGGTGTCCTCGAATGCCCTAAGAACGTCGTCGTTTTCGGTGGTTAGCGGTGCGTCGTCGACGATGCCAAGGTGTTCCAGCTCCCAGAATGACTTAAGTTCACGAGATATACGTCTTCTGATTCTGTGTTCACGCTGACTCCCATCACTCCGACGCTCGTTAGGTAGGTTGTGGCAGACTATGTTGTGTCTGTGCCCTGCAGTGCCCATCCAAACACAGTCTCTACGGCCACGAGTCTCTCAATGACGCGCTTGACCCTTCCTGTCGTGATGTCCCAGTAGTGATCAGCACCAACGAGCAGCTCAACTCCAAATCCAGGATGGTAGCCATCAGGTACTACGTCAGCCAGTTCGAGGCCCTGTTCCTGCGCGATGCTGGCAATGCAGTCATCCAGTGGAGGCAGCAGGTCTCCGCTGATCTCGGACATCTCCATTTCTTCGATGCGGACTCTGGTGTTGTTGCGCCAGTTTCTCAGCCAGCATTCCACCCGGCGATAGCTTCTTTCCTCTAACGGCCTCTGGCTTCCTAAGGCATAGATGGTCAGCCTCTGCTCTCCTATGACTTGAAGCTTTAGACGACGGGAAACCTCCTCTCGTATGAAGGTTCTTTGGCTACCACCGTCGAGCAGCATTCGCACAAAAATACTCTTGTTTTCTCCTTCCGCAAACACTCGTGCCGTCTGTAGAAGTACGCTTGCCTTTCCTTCGGCTTCGTTCCACATGTAGAGATGACTGGACTGTGACACCGGCTGTTGCACCACCTTCACTTGAGGGAGGCGGCGCTACTCTGGTTGAGTTCGCAGACGCCCGTTGCGTGCCGTCCTGAGCACTTCGCACATTTGAGCCACCTTGATGTTCGGCACTCGGCGGCACGGTGATTTCTTTTCGCGCACTTGTAACAGCGCTGCTCCTTTGACATCACCGCTCTTTTCTTTTCTATGGGAATGTGGGTGAGACAGCTTGCCGCGGTGTGCCCTTCTTCATCACAAAAGGTGCAATGCTCCTCGCCTCCAGTCACTGTTAGAGCGGACGCCGGCGTTGTTTGATGGCGATCTCTAGTGAATGGAGCTTTCTGTTTCATAGCGGCATCAGGAACCGGTCGTACTGCCCGCTGGGCTCTCTCCCGGCCCTCTACCTCCGCCTTCAGGAAGTTTATGAACTCCTGAAGGTCGTCTTCAGGAACGGCTTCGCATGTTGTCTTTCTTCTGTAGCACTCGAGGCAAAGCTCATTCGGGATGCTTTTCCAAAGAATAGTCAATAAAAGCACGCCATATGTGCTCAAAGCCACACCCAATGCCTCGAGACTGCGGACACCCGACCGGAGTTTATCGTAAAAAGTCCGTAGTCTCTCGATGTCATGACGATTGTGCACAGGGTGGACCGCAAGCAATCGCGACATGTGCTCCTCAATGATGACCTCGTCCCTACCAAATCGTTCGATCAATGTTTTCACGGCGATTTCGTAGTTTCGATCACTCAGTGGTAGTCCGTCGATAGCAGCCGCGGCCTTTCCGGTTAGATAGCTGGTCAGATACTGGAACTTGTCGATGGTATGGAGCGGTGGATTCTTGTAAATCGTATACTCGAACTGGTTCCAGAATCTGACCCATGAACGTAGATCTCCATTGAACTTCGCGATTTCCAGTTTCGGAAGACCGGTTGTTAATCACGGCAACTGGGGAGTCGCAGGCGCTACTGTGCTCTGAACAGAACCAGAATGTACTACTTGTTCTGAATCGTTGGTTCCTAATGAGGTGCTTGACCTTGTTTCACTCAAGGCTTCGTTTTTTAGAGCTCGCTTGATTTTGGTCTTCATTGTGGTGATCTTCTTGTAGTCAATGCATTCGGCGAGCGCTGCATCGAGTTCCTGCAGCCTAATCTTCTTCTCGATGGCGTCGTCGGCTGTCTTTAGCTCATTTGCTTGCTCTATAAGATTTTCAAAATGTTCTTCGAGCTCACCGATTCCTGTGGCTGGCGCTTGCAGCAAGACGCTGCTCTCTGCATAGGTCGGCAAACTCACTCATGAGTCGGCTCACACAGACTCATTCAAACTCAGATTGAGGCGTGAGTCTGAGTGAGTCCGGCTGACTTACACTTAGGCGAGTCTGAGACCGAGTAAGTCCTCTTGAGGAAAATTTTGGTGAGTCTGCGTTCGAGTGAGGCCTGCTGAGTTATACTTTGGTGAGTCTGAGTCAGAGTGAGTCCGGCTGAGTTATACTTAGATGATTCTGAGCCGGAGTGAGTCTCCTTGAGGAAAATTTTTGTGAGTCTGAGTCTGAGTGAGTCCGGTAGACGAATATATTCGTGAGTCTGCATCTGAGTGAGTCCGGCTGAGTTATAGTTTCGTCAGTATGAGTCCAAGTGAGCCCGCTTGCGGAAAATTTTGGTGAGTATGAGTCCGAGTGAGTCCGGTTGACGAAAATATTTGAGTATGAGTCTGAGTGAGTTCACTTCAGCAGAATTTTGGTTAGTCTGGGTCCTAGTGAGTGCTAAGCGAAAAACATTTATTGAGTCTGCATGGGCTCCATTTATTTTGCCGACCTATAGTTACAAATGTTTATAGCCTCCTTTTATGGCGTGCCTTGTAAGCGTATAGATGTACCGTCTTGTAAAGCCCCAGAAATTATTTTTCATATTATCAAGCTGTCCATGCCCTCATATACGAGGGCATGTAAGTGGGCTGTGCAGCATGTTCTGACACATTTACAACTCCAGGCCACTTTTATTAAGCGACATCGTGATCCACATTCAGTTTGATCTACAATTGTGTACCTAATCAACGGTGAATGAGTGCAATGTTCCAGCTTCATCATTCATGTGGATTCAAATACGACAAAGCAGAACGATTCGCGAGCATCGAGCGCCCCTTCGCTCTCTGTTGCATTGAACCACTTGTGTCTTTAGATGCCGCTTCGGTTTTTCCATGAATGAATGTGGCAATCGGGAAATTTTTGAGCGCCAAACAAGACTTTCACAAGTACGAGAGAGACAGGACGGGCGCTTTTGAATGCCTTGTGAATGCATTGTTTCGCGCTCAAAATTTCCCAGTAGCTATGCACCATCTCGCCGAATTTCAAGTTTTGTTAAAAATGTAGCGACGACACAGACCATCGGCTTTCGTCATGTCATTCGCTACCAATTAAACAGTGGCTGCGTTATTTAAAGTGGCTTGATAAAGCTTGCCCCAGTGGTACCTCGAAAGTTGTAGCGACCGCATTTCAAGGAGGAAGGGGGTAGAAACGCACCATTCATGCCATACGCGACGCTTCATCACTCGCAAAAACAAATTTCTTCGGGCTGTAATGTGGTCAAAGAATTCTGTTAGCTTTTAAACTTTAATGACCTCTTCGAATTCTACACTCTCTTTGGCAGATACTGCTGCCACATTTTCCCAGCACGCCTACAGTTTAGTCCTTGCCGACACAAGCGAAACCCGTTTTTTTTCTGGTATTTTTTTCTTTTCTTTCCTATTCAAACACCTTTCCATTGATAGTCACCGTTGACGCGCCGAAGCATTTTCGGTGGTCCCTCAGCCGTCACTGTGTTCGTCCAAGCCACACGGCAAAAAGCATCATGGCACGGGCGTTTCCCAGGCTCGTTTCTCGTATCTTGCTTTCGAGCTCCTAATACCCCCCAAGGAATGCAAGGAGAGTACAAAAAGAAGCAACGAGCTCGACACTCTAGGCTTGGGGCCTGCAACACAAATATCTGTATTCTTTCAAAGGCTAACATTAGGCAGAAGTCTGCCTGGTTGGGATAACAGAAAACTGGAGAAAAGAGAAAACTCCAGCCAAACTGTATTTTAAGAAACCGCGACGTTTCGAAGCATGATCGGCTTCTTGTTCAGGGGTGAGAAGGCCCGAGATGTGCAACGCATTCTTGCCAGGCGTGATGGTTTGCCGTGAGTCGTCGCAAGCCCTGGCAGTAGAGGGAGGGCAGTGCCCCCCGTGGTCTGGTTGATGTTTCCCGCTGTCTGCTCAATGTACCAGGATTCGAGGAGGGGCCGCCGGCGAAGGTTCCTTTCTTTT
This sequence comes from Rhipicephalus appendiculatus, assembly GCA_030522465.1. Lineage (NCBI taxonomy): Eukaryota > Metazoa > Arthropoda > Arachnida > Ixodida > Ixodidae > Rhipicephalus > Rhipicephalus appendiculatus. The sequence goes on along the minus strand of JALIZH010016532.1, from coordinate 72,462 downwards.
TCCAAAATCACCGCGCCGTCTGGACTGGTATGGTGGTCAAACCGCTAGCAGTGCTCTGTCACTTCGCTCCGTCCACTGTTCAAGAGACGGAGGTCATTCTTGTGCTGCCGCATTCTTTCATGGAAGTTCTTGGTTTCCTCAATGTAGGAAGCGGGGCAGTCGGCGGACGGGATCCGGTACGCGACGCCCCGCCCTTTTTCCGCAGGTGCGCTGTCTTAGGGCCGAGGGATGAAACTGCCGATGGTGGTGGATGGCTTGCGGGCAACGTCGAGCCCTGCCTTTCTTCGTATACGCGCTATTTTTTCGCTGGCGCCCGCAAATGTAGGGGATCGACACGCTGTGTCGTTGCGGTGCCGTTGGTGTCACGTTTCCCCCGTTTTTTCTGTTACGGAGGGCTCTGCGAATAAACGCCTTTGTGTAGCCGTTGGTGCAGAGGTCACGAATTATTGTCTTCCTTTCTTCTATCCGCTGCTGTGGCGACGATTGGTGATTTTGGTTGGAGTTTTATATTTAAACTCGTGACGCAGCGGGTGGTTGGTTGTTTACACAATAAACGAAGGCGTGTTTAGCTGTAGTAGGGCGATATGAACTATAAAATTGATTTTAAATACGTCCTAGGCTATATTATCTGTTGATATTTCGTAGATAATGCGCGTGCGTGTACACAAATCTATCCCACATGTTATCTAGCCTTCAAAATTTTGTTTTCAGAACTTCAATGGGAAAGATACAGGGGGGGGGGGGGGGGGGGGAGTATGCGCTGGTATGAAGATAAGGAGCGGTCTCAGAAATATACGAGACTCGAGCACTGCTCTCCATCTCTTACCCCCCTCCCTGCATCTTTCAAGAATGTAGTCTTTGAAGCAGGAAAGAAAAAAAAGCGCATGTCCTGCCTTCATCTCACTCCTTTTGTATTCGTTGTAGCACTGGCTTTCGATGATAAGTAGCTGAGCAGTGTCCCGTCTTGGGAGATAAATTAGCGCATTTCTCATATGTTTTATGAATCACTATATGTTATTATGAACCCACACTAATTACGACTCTTCGCCATTACCCACGAAATAGAGTAGTCACTAACAGTTACAACTGGTTCTTAGCCGGCTCCGAAAAATATCTTGCTAGAAACAAACGCAGTCACAACCCGTGTACTTAGATTGAGGTGCACGTTAAAGAACCCTGGGTAGTCGAAATATCTGGAGCCCTCCACTACGGCGTCTCTGACAACCACATCTTGGCTTTGCGACGTAAAATACCTACCTATATTATCCACAATCAAGTGAATGAAAGAAGGCAAGACTACCACCAAGCACTCCAGCACGGACATAATATAACATTTCAGTGGCTGCCGAGTCATTGTGGAATTGCCGGCAACGACCGCGCCGATGAAGCTGCACGATCGGCTCACGAAACAGACCAGCAGATGCCCATACCACTCTATAGAACGGACGCGGCGCGACAACTGCAATCGCTTGCTCGTCGCGTGACTTTTCAGCAATGGAATACGCAGGGTTTCTCCAACTCGCGCTTATATTCTATCGACCCTAATTTACGACTTCGCTTGCCATCCGGACTCTCCCGTCGAGATGAAACTTTGTTGGGCCGCATGTGGCTGGGTGTGGCATTTACGAATGCATACTCTCATCGCATAGGAATGGCTAACAGTACGGTATGCAACTCATGCGGCTGTGAGGAGACCATCGAACACATTTTGTGCCACTGCCCTTCTTACCAGACACATCGACGTGTTCGAGGAGCAAAACTCGATCGTCTCGATACAAGACCGCTGTCCGAAAAGAAGATTCTGGGACCCTGGCCCACGGCTTCGGGCATGCACAAGGCCACTAAAGCCCTACTGAGCTACCTGAAGGCGACCGGACTTCGCGAGCGTCTGTGAATCACCAGCGCGTGTTTACGTTGTGTGTGTTACCACTGACTGTTCATTTCCGTTCCTTTTAGATGTGAAGCATCTGATGGCGAAGCTTGATCCGGTGGTGGTGGTGTGCCTCGAGGCCTCACTTACTGCGCATGCGCAAACCCTTTCAAAAAAAAAAATAAAAATAAAAAAAAACCTCCTCTCCCCCCTCTCTCTCCTCTAGGCATCCCTCCACGCGGCAACCACACCCTCACTGCGCATGCGCCTCCCCTCATCTCTCCCCCTCCTACGCTCCCCCCCCTATCTCCTCTAGGCATCCCTCCCCGCGCTCCCACTGCGCATGCGCGTCCCCCCTCTCTCTCCTCTAATACGCTCCCCCCCTCTCTCCTCTAGGCATCCCTGCCCACAGCGTCCACACCCCCCACTGCGCATGCGCATCCCCCCCTCTCTCTCCTCTCCTACGCTACCCCCCTCTCTCGCCTCGCGACGCCGACGCAGGCAGCGTCTGCTAGCGAGTTTCTTGGTTGAAAAAACTGACTGCTCGCGCTGCATAACCGTTCACTGTCCATCCCGTATATATGGCAATGGATCTTGACCTCCAAGGTGGTGCCGGTGGGAGATTTCTCCTGTGCGTTGTTGAACAATATAAATTCGCAGCGTGCGCGTTAACTAAAAGCCGACTGCGGGTCTCTGTGTCCAGTCGGAGTCTTCTGTCTCTCATTGCCCATTAGTAGCGATTGGCATGTTCCAGTAGGAAACACCGCTCCATCACTGCGTGCTTTGCGACTTCTCAGTTTTCTCTCCTGCGCAACGCTGCGATAGCGCCAGCGTCAACGCCACCGCCAGTGAAAGCGTTAGCGCCCGCTGCTTCACATCTACACATGGTTCCCTTTAGCGGGAGATGGTGCAATTTTTTTTTCTTTCTTTCTTCTCTACCTTATCTATTATTCCCCCCTTTCCCCCACCCCACGTGTAGGGTAGCCAACCGAGCTTAGCTTGGTTAACCTCCCTGCCTTTCTCCTTCGTTCCTCTCTCTCTCTCTCTTTGCGAAAGCATGACATCGACTAAAACCGAACTTAGCATTTCTATAATTCGAAACACTAATATAATAATTATTGGCGTTTAACGTCCGAGAACCATCATGTGATTATGAGGGGCGCCGTGGCGGACGGCTCCCGAAATATTGGCTACCTGGGGTTCATTAGGTGCACAAAAATATAAGCACACATGCCTCAAGCATTTTGACATCCATCGAAAATGAGGCCGGGATTCGATGCCGTGATCTTCTCGTCAGAAGTCAAGCACCATAACCACTAGACTTTCGTGGCAGGTGTTTTCGAAACTTTAGAGAGGCATAGCCATGCAACCTATAAAGCCATGTTTCCAAAATTTTTCAAGGGTGGTGAGCTCGATTTTGCAAAAGATGGCCGCCTCATATTGTGATAAACGCTCAAGTCGAAGAGATGCTGCAAGATGACGTTATACAACCTTCCCAGAGTCCCTGGTCATCTCCGGTCGTTCTCGTGAAGAAAAAAGACGGAACGCTGCGCTTCTGCGTGGACTACAGAAAGCTTAACAGTGTGACTAAAAAAGACGTCTATCCGCTGCCCCGCATCAATGATTCACTCGACAGACTGCGGCGGGACAAGTATTTTTCGTCTATAGATTTGAAAAGCGGGTACTGGCAGATTGAAGTTGATGAGCGAGATCGTGAAAAAACTGCCTTTGTTACACCGAATGGCCTGTATAAATTCAAAGTGCTTCCCTTCGGCCTCTGTTCCGCACCTGCGACATTTCAGAGAATGATGGACACTGTTCTGACCGGTCTAAAGTGGCACACTTGCTTAGTTTATCTGGATGATGTCGTCGTGTTTTCTGTGACCTTTGAGGAACACCTGAAGCGTCTGCAGACTGTGCTGGAAGCACTCCGCTCGGCTAACCTCACGCTGAAGCCAGAAAAATGCCACTTCGGTAACAAAGAACTTAAGTTTCTCGGCCATGTGGTCAGTGCGGACGGTGTTCGGCCCGACCCGGACAAGAGCACCGCCGTAGCCTCGTTTCCTGTTCCCCGTGACGAGAAGGCAGTGCGTCGCTTTCTCGGACTCTGCGCGTACTACCGCCGCTTCATTGCCAATTTTTCTCGGATTGCGGAACCGCTCACTCGACTCACTCGTGAAGACGTACCGTTCATCTCGAAGGAAGAGCAGGAGGCGGCTTTCACTGAGCTACGGGAGCGTTTGCAGGCACCACCAGTCCTCGCTCACTTTGACCAGGATGCGGATACCGAGATTCATACTGATGCCAGGAACGTGGGTCTTGGTGCCGTCCTCGTCCAACAACAAGAGGGCACGGAACGAGTGATAGCGTACGCCAGCCGCACTCTCTCCCGCGCCGAGGTAAACTACTCCACGTCGGAGAAAGAGTGCCTCGCGGTTGTGTGGGCCACGATGAAATTTAGGCCTTACCTTTACGGACGCCACTTCAAGGTAGTGACCGACCATCATTCGTTGTGCTGGTTAGCCAACCTACGTGACCCGTGCGGGCGACTGGCACGATGGAGTCTTCGTCTGCAGGAATTCGATTTCACTATCATTTACAAATCGGGCCGCAAGCACGAAGATGCTGATTCATTGTCCCGTGCTCCTGTGGAAGCTTGTGACCACGACGTCGAGGATGACAGCGGCTTCCTTGGGGTCCTTACTACAACGGATCTAGCTACACGACAGCGCGAGGACGACGATATCCGTGCAATCCTCGAAAACCTCGAAGGGCGCAACCATCCATACCTCGACGTCTTTCTCGAAGTCTCTCGTCGTTCTGCCTGCGAGATGGGGTCCTGTATAAGAAAAACACTAACGCCAACGAGAGGCCCTACCTTCTCGTCGTACCCACTGACATGCGTGACGACATTCTTCTCGCCTGCCACGACGAGCCTACATCTGGTCACTTAGGTTCCTCTCGAACTCTCGCCAGAGTTCGACACGCGTACTATTGGCCTAAGCTTTCCGCATCCGTAAAGCGGTACGTAAATGCTGCCGGGAATGTCAACGCCGCAAATCCCCGCCACTGAAGCCCTCGGGGCTTCTTCAACCGATTGTACCACCTAGGGCGCCATTCGATCAAATAGGAATGAAGTTACTGGGGCCTTTTCCGCTGTCATCTGCGGGGAACAAGTGGATTGTCGTAGCCACAGACTATTTGACGAAATACGCCGAGACAAAGGCACTACAGCGCGCTAGGGCTTCCGATGTCGCCCAGTTTTTCATTGACCAGATCATTCTTCGACATGGCGCCCCGTCGTGCGTAATCACAGACAGAGGAACAGCTTTCACGGCCCAGCTCATCCACGACGTATTCAAGCTCAGCTACACGAGCCATCGCAAGACCACGGCATATCATCCGCAGACCAACGGCTTGACAGAGCGACTCAACAAAACCATCGCCGACATGTTATCCATGTACGTAGATGTCCAGCATAAGACGTGGGACCAGGTGCTACCATACGTGACATTCGCGTACAATACTGGCATCCAGGAAACTACACGATTCACGCCTTTCCGTCTTGTCTATGGACGTGAGGTCCAGACTATGCTGGATGCCATGCTTCCACACAATTGCGACGCTTTGCTCGCACCTGACGCTTTGCAACTTACCCAGTACGCCGAAGAAGCGCGCCAATTAGCGCGCCTGCATATTACGCAACAGCACAGTACAGATGCACGCCGCTACAACGCTCGCCATCGACAAGTTGATTATCACCCAGGTGATCAAGTTTGGGTGTGGACTCCAGTTCGACGCCAAGGGTTGTCAGAAAAACTGCTCAGTCGCTACTTTGGACCCTACAAAGTGTTGAGACGCGTTAGTGACGTGAACTACGAGGTTGTCCCCGATGGGGCCTCGTGGCCCCGGCGTCGAAGGCACCCCTCGGAGATTGTGCACGTTGTGCGACGGAAGCCGTATTTCACGCGGTAGTGCGACTTTGTCTGAGCATTATTGCTTTGTTTTTGTGAATGTGCGTACTTTCCGCTGGTTTGCTCTTCCCCGTCTTTGCCTGTCCATTTGCCGGTTTTTTGTTCGTTTTTTTCAAAGGGGGAAATAATGCCACTAGCTCACCAGGTACGGCGAGCGCGAGCCAGCAAGCCACTGGAATGGAAGAAGATGTGCTGGGACAGCGCGCGCTCTCGCTAGTTGTTGTTGTGGTTTGGACAGCCATCTTGCCAGGCTTGTGTGCGTTTCTCCGCCGGCTCAGTTATTGCTTGTCCAAGACCTTTTGTAGCACGTGACAATATTATTTTCTTTTTTCGCGACCGCAATGAGCGGTGAATCGACTCCAAGACCATTGGCAGTTTCATGAACGTGTTTAGAAAAGCGCCATAACGTAATGTCAAGCTTTCTTCGTTCCCAAGTAGCGTGATTAGGCCTTCGAACGGCAAAGCGTAAGAAAGGACTTCATTTAATTGGGTCTGCTAAAAACGCACGTACGCGCTCGCCCATTGAAAAATTGAAGGACACTTTGTACATTCTAAAGTGTGTTCGGCGGAAGCGTGTGGCCATTCCACTGACTATGCCATGTCTTTTTTCTTTTACACTATCACTGGGATAACACACAAACCGAATGTGTGCGTGTTTTCTTTTTTAATTTTTTACCGCGAATCGCCGCGAGACGCGAGACTAATCTTCCTCCGTTCGCATGCTTTAGTATTTTCTCGCGCATTGCGCATCGCGCAAACGCCATCCGCGTTCCACCGCTTAAATTGACGGACCCTTTGTAAATTCGAAAGTGTATTCCGTGGACGGATGTGTCCATTGAGACGACGTCGGTCAGAATGATTGCAAGGGCTGGTCACAGCGACGCTACGCAAGCAAAGCGCGAGCGCTGTAGACTCCGACGCGACCGCCGTCCGTTCGCGCACCTCGGCGGCCACCTGATTCGTGCCAGAGCACGGATGGACAGATGGACGGACAGACCCACGGACGGACGGCGGACGGACAGAAAGACGGAGGGACAGACGTACGGACGGGCAAACGGACAGACGGACAGATGAACGGACGGACAAACGGACGGATGGACGGACACCGGACGGACGTGAGCATGAGACATTAAAGGCTTTCACCTTAAAATTACACCATCTCTCGCTAAAGGGAACCATGTGTAGATGCGAAGCAGCGGGCGCTAACGCTTACACTGGCGGCGGCGTTGACGCTGGCGCTCATCGCGGCGTTGCGCAGGAAAGAAATCTAGGGAGGCACAATCACGCAGTGATGGACCGGTGTTTCCTACTGGAACATGCCAATCGCTGCTAATGGGAAATGAGAGACAGAAGACTCGGACTGGACACACAGACCCACAGTCCGCTTTTAGTTAACGCTCACGCTGCGAATTTTTATCGTTCGACAACGCACAGGAGAAATCTCCCACCGGCACTACCTTGCAGGTCAAGATCCAGTGCCTATATATACGGGGTGGCCAGTGAACGGTTGTGCAGCGTGAGCAGTCGGTTTTTTCAATCAAGAAACTCGCTAGCAGACGCTGCCTGCGTCGGCGTTGAACGGTTGTGCAGCGCGAGCAGTCGGTTCTTAAATGCGAAGCGAAGCATTTCTGATCGAACTTCGGCGACTTTGAGCGTATCTATCTATCTATCTATCTATCTATCTATCTATCTATCTATCTATCTATCTATCTATCTATCTATCTATCTATCTATCTATCTATCTATCTGTCTAGCCGCCTACGACTTTGTGCTCTCCTGGCCGTATCCTTAATGGGATTTATACCAAAATTGGTTCGGCATAACATGACTGTATTGCGAAAATGAATGACTGGTCATATCATGAAAATCATGAATAACCTGTCATGAAAAGTATTATTTACACGTCATGGCCGTAGTCCTCCCGCGGCCGTTTTCTTTACTCGATATATCAAAAAATTGGTACGATGAGACATTTCTGCATGACCAACATAAATGACAGGTGGTAATATGGAAATCATGATATGTCATGTCAACATGACTTCCGATGCCACGCTCATGGCACGCCCATGGCCTTTTCGCTAGCCTGATATAAACCAAATTTGGTATAGAGTGACGTGACTGTATGACGAGCATAAAAAAACCCGCAGATGCCACGCACTGTGGGCAGTCGATGTAATGCGATGCAGCCAGCAAAGATCAAATCATGCTGTACATAATATGCATATCATAATTTACATGCTAGGACCTGTAATTTATGATCGTCACAAAGTCCCGTCGCGCAATACGAATTTTGGTGTATATCAAGCAAGCGAACTGGATGCAAGCGCACCATGAGCGTGGCATGTAAATGGCGTTGTAGATGACATGCATGCCAAGATTTGCATGTTACCACCTGCCAATTATGTTCGTTTACAGTCACGTCCCGCAGTATCAATTTTGGTGTGTATCAAGCTAGCGAAACGGCCGCGAGCGCGCCATGAGCGTGGCATGCAAGTCATGTCACTCATGATATGTCAGGATTTCCATATTACCACTTGTCCTTTATCTTCGTCATACAGTCAAGTCACGCAATACCAAATTTGGTATATATCAACCGAGCCAAACGGCCGCGAGCGTGCCATGAACGTGGCATGCAAGGCATGTCACTCATGACATGTCATGATTTCCGTATTACGACTTGTCCTTTATGTTCGTCATACAGTCAAGTCACGCAATACCAAATTTGGTTTATATCAAGCTAGCGAAACGCCCGCGAGCGCGCCATGAGCGTGGCATGCAAGTCATGTTGCACATGATATGTCATGATTTTCATATTACCACTTGTCATTTATGTTCGTCATACAGTCACGTCATGCAATACCAAATTTGGCGTATATAAAGCTAGCGAAACGGCCACGAGAGTGCCATGAGCGTGGCATACAAGTCATGTTGCATATGAAATTCATGATGCATATGACATTCATGCGCAACTCTCCTCCTTCCCTCTCTCCAGCAGCTGCGCGTTACTCTCTCCACTTCTCTCCTGCCACCTGCTTGCGCTTCTGCGTTCTCGCTTCTGCTCTCGCGGCGCATGCGCTACTCTCCTCCTCTAGTCTCCTCTCCTTCAGGTGTGAATATAAAGCGGGTAGAGCGCTCCTCCTCCCCCCGCGCTGCGGCCGCGCACTCTCCTCCTTTACGCGGGCGTTTACACAGGCGTTCGGTCGCCTTCTCTCCTCTCCTCCCCCCGCGCTGCAGCCTGTAAACCCATTCCATCCTCTCTCTCCCCCCATTTCATGTAACCGCGTGCGCTCGGTCGAGGAAGTATTTAGATTCGAAGCATCACATGAGCGAGCTTGATCTAGTTAGGGTGGCTAGAATGGGGAGGTGTGAAAAGCGAGCCGTGTTTCCCTTGCGCGATCTCTCCACTAGGCCGAAATTTAGCGCGACAGTCGGAGGCGCTGCCAGCTAGAATGGGGGAGACGGCAGTGTAGGCCACTTCCGACGGAAGCTTGTCAGCTTCGTCGGCATTCCACGTAGTTTTACGAGTTCTTTACGTTAGTGTGCCTTCAGAGGAATGGCGTCTACGAAATTAAGAAAACACAGCCACAGTGTTTCGTGCCAGGCGCTGCGATTTGGAACATGGCGGAAAAGGTGTCACTTTTGCAGATTGTCAGATTTGCAGTTTGGAAGCTTGCCATCCCAAAGGCCGATGTAGCTACACAGTAAAATTCGGTCATCTAAGGAAAAAAAAAACATTTTCACTCAAGGTAAATGTACTGAACCCGTACAAGTTCTGCAAGAGTTTTTACGCGCGTGTATAACAAACATGAGCAGCTGTGTTAATAAACGCTTTATAGCGCTTTATAGGGCATTCATCTGAACGTTCTATTTTCTTTTTGGGTTTTATTTTATTTCATCGAGTATACAGAGCAACGCAGCGATGTTCGCTCTGAGTATTATATTGCGGGTTACATAGTTACAGAACGCATTCTGCCATTGGGCTGCACAAATATAAAAAAAGAAGCATTCATCGTGCCCTTAAAAAGCATTGCAGGACAGCTACAAAGTCAGATAACCAGGAAATTGGATATTTAAGGGCTGCTTCACCATCCCGAGTGCCTTTACAACTTCACACGCAGATAATGTAACGCAGGCTGACACATGTATTCCGCAAGTTGCGCCTGCATTCAAGCCTGGTAGGCAGCTTGTAGCTCTGTCAGCAGCGTGTTGCAGAAATGGGCTGCATCGAACATGTCTCCGCTGCCAATGTCCCCGCTTGAATAAGCTTTCTTTTTTCACTCCGTAATTGTGTAGATAAAAATGTGTCTGGTTTTTCGGATTAACAGCGCTAGCACGGCATGTAGAAAGAAGCGACAAGACCAGCACTGTTTTACCGAAGTTCAGTACGTACCACCAAGCCCGCATTAACGCCCTAACTTTGTTTGGTTGTCTGGCCTGTTAACTGCCGAAAGGTCCGCACTAATGCCGTTATTGTTCAGTGCGGCATAAGTGAATTCTTAATTCATAAAGTGGCTTACTACGTTGATAAAACTCTTTCAGCGCCGAGAATTTAGTAATGACCTATGCGAGTGCACGGGCTTCGGCAGAGGGGGTGTACAAAAGAGACACTTGCCCTCCCCCCAAGCCACACGAGCCAAGAGGGTGTTGCACGAGCACTTCCACCGTCCCCCCAGCCGCGATATAGCCCGGGTTTCTCCCGAAGAAACAATCCTACCGACGCCGAGGCGAGAGTGTATTAACGGCGCACAGAGCAAGCTGGCAGCGCCTCGGACTACAGCGCCTCCGCTGCGGGATCGCAAATGGGGGCCAGCTTGGAGCGGCCGCTTTTCACACCTCCCAATTCTAGCCACCCTAATCTGGTGGCGTCCGCGCTCTATTGCGCATGCGCCAGCTCTTACCCTCTCCTCGCCTACGCTCCCCCCTCTCTCTCCTCTAGGTATCCCTGCCCGCGGCGTCCACACCCCACTGCGCATGCGCGTCCCTTCCCCCCTCTCTCTCCTCTCCTACACTCCCCTCTCTCCCGTCACGCAACGCCGACGCAGGCAGCGTCTCCTAGCGAGCTTCTTGATTGAAAAAAAACATGGTTGATCCCTCCGTCATAGGAATCGGTATAACACGAAAGTGAAACGTGTCCTTACAGAAGTAGTCGAATGTTTACTGCAAATTGATATAAGAGAGCTTGCACAATGTCTATTGGTGTGTTGACAGTTATAGCACCCTTTAACGTAGATGCATCCACGTTGACGCTTGAGGGTAAATCTGTATCCCGACGACTAACGTCTATGATGAATGATTAAAGAAACCCTTGTGGTCATAGATGCTTGTGGTAGCTGTACAGTGAGAGCGGAGTCATTGAAAGCGGTGTGACAGCCAGAAGAGCGTCAATGATTGGGTGCCGAACTTGGGCTAAGGTCGCCTACTCGCGGCATGTTAGAGTTATTGAACAACGCTGCCCGACCAGAAGGAGACGCAACGCGCGTTCTTCCCCGTTGGCCGGCTGCGAGTTTTCGCGGGGCGAGCTAGGAACATGGCTAGGGACGCGCAGTTACGGCCACGCGATCGCGCGTCGCACAGCTATGTTAGGTATGGACGGATGCTACGAGTGTGGATGCTAGGGGTAAGGTAGCCACCTGGCAGTGTGCTAATGCGTCGGCAAAATTGCACGTTTACTATTCGAAACACACCGAATGGGACGGACGCGGAGAAACAACGCTTTGAAGAAACTAATCGTGCATTTCACGGTCATAATGCATTACTTCTCTTAGCACGAGCACTGTGAGAGGACAGTGGTAGATATAAAAGGCTTGTTTTTAAAGCCTGCAAAATATGTGACCGTGGCGCAGTGGATAGCGTGCCCGGCATCTCTTGTCGCGGACCTAGAGGTCGTAGGTTCGACTCCCATCGACGGAACTTTTTTTCTGTGTCTTCTGATCATGCGTATTTTTCAACGTCATTTCCGTGACGGAAATGCGTCACTCAAATCTTGGTGGACCCCGGCATAAAACACTTTCGTGTTAAAAACCGACTGCTCGCTCTGCACAACCGTTCACTGGCCACCCCCTACATATAGGCACTTGATCTTGACCTGCAAGGTAGTGCCGGTGGGAGATTTCTCCTGTGCGTTGTAACTAAAAGCGGACTGCGGGTTTCTGTGTCCAATCAGAGTCTCCTGTCTCTCATTGCCCATTAGCAGTGATTGGCATGTTCCAGTAGGAAACACTGGTCCATCACTGCGTGCTTTGCGCCTCCCCAGCTTTGTCTCCTGCGCAACGCCGCGATGAGCGCCAGCGTCAACGCCGCCGCCAGTGTAAGCGTTAGCGCCCGCTGCTTCGCATCTACACATGGTTCCCTTTAGCGGGAAATGGTGTAATTTTTAGCTCTCCTGGCTTGGCACAACTAAAATACTCGACAACTTCTGCATACTCATCAACACACAGCAGCGTGGATATGGATCAGCAGTCACGCTATTCGTTTTCAAAGAACATAAATTTCCTCAAACAGGGAGAGCGTTTGCTCGGGCTATAAAACATTTACTTGTTCCCGCCCGTATTTGCGTCACCGATTACGTCAATTTCAGGCAAGGCAGAACAAAACAAAAAAAAAGGCATGGCAGATTGCTCGAATGTTAAGAGCACCTGCTGAGCGGTAGCCTCCTCTGCAATGCTCAAGCCCCAGTCGCTAACGCGTTGCATAGGCAGCTCGCGCCGTAAAGTGCCTGCAGTGCGTGGTTGTGAGACACGGAGAACATTCGTAACAGAAGAATCGTAGGACAAATTTTGTTACACAATTACGTGAATCTTGCGTTCACAAAAAACTTTGCCTCACTTGTTAGTTTCCCAGTCTGTAGCCGACAATGACCACAGTCGAAAGTGGGGGGGGGGGGGGGGGGGGCTCAGCTTCCTTAACGGTTCTCAGCCCCCCGTGCCACCCCGGTACGCCTATGTGCGGTGCGCGTGCACCCACCCCATACCTTTCGATCACAGCGCCCTTTTCTGTCCACGGCCGGCGCCTTACTTTGAACGCGTCGTTCGTCCCACTCAAATGCTTCTAGTACACTCTATACTCCATTTCACAAGCTGTTGGCAGTACTGTGGAAGGTACGGACGCCCTCAGCAAATCATGACAGAGCGCACTACAAAATTGTGTTCCTACGCGCATGTCGCTTCCGTGAATCTGACAAGTGGTCGCGACACCTGTGTGGAAAAATGTGTACTATACTAATTAACTTTTAGGGGCGAAGCTCCTTAGGGTGTGGGTCGTTCCCTCCTCCGTTTGTATGTAGTATGTATGTAGCCACCTCTAGTTTATGAATTGCTCAATAGATGGCGTTGTGTGTATATGTCCTTGGAAATAATATCACTAGATGGCGTTAGTGGTTCCACTAACGTAGGTTAGTGATTACCGCTAGAGGAGATATAATAAAAGGGGCTCACTCTTGACGCGCTTTCTCTTTCGCTCGAAGTCGCCCCACTCATCATCATTCACCTCGTGGATGGCTTGGGATCGTCGGGCCGACGCGGTACTCGAGGTTGAGCACCGGAGGTGGACTCCATCGTGATCAACGGTGAGGTGAACTGTGATCAACGGTGAGGTGAACGGTGAGGTGAGGAGGTAGTCAGCTACACAGTGCTCTCGTGTGAGTCGCATGCAAAACCAGGGCAGCCGGTATCTGCGGAGCATGCGGCGGCTCCGGCACTCATCGGCGGCACAACCCATAGCCAAGGACGCGTGGCTTCCACAACTCACAGCAGCGTTCTGTGGCGATGCATGCGGAGGCGAGGCGTTGCGTCGAGCACTGGTGTGGACTTCGGCGTCTGAGTAGGTGGCATCGTCTTCCTGTGTTGTGGAACGCGAACTGCCGTTGTCGCTGAGGCTGGGAGCGCCCGAAACACAAGTAGGCGACGCTTGTGCCCAGCTCACGATCGAACACCCAGGATCATGCAAAGACGTGACACGTGTTGTCACGTCTTTGCATGATCCAGTGGGCAATGTACCGGGAGATTCACAGTTACCCGAACGATCCCTCCGAGCTTCGCCCACTCACCATCATTCACTTCGTGGATATGCTGTGATTTTTTAATTTTGTAGCAGGTGACGCTTGGCACCTTCTTGATCTGTTTTGTTTATTTTTGGACGGGCCCACTTCCGTTGCAAGGGAACTGGCCCGGCTTTGTCTATTTATATTAAGTTCAACCTGTTCCTATGAGTTTTTGTCACATCAGAGCTTTTTTTTAAATGTTTATGCCAAGGGTATAGAGGGGGGAGGACGCTGCGAGCGCCGACGAGTGCACACGCGCTTCACGTCGGCTCCTGCTTTGATGAACGATTTCGCAGTGAAAATCACCACGCACATTCCTCAGAGTGATATCAAAGGATTCATCTCGTCATCCAGAATCTCAGGATACCACAGACAAGGTGGGCCAACGCTTTTTCGTCTTCTTACTGCCTTTTCTCGGTGCACGCCACGAGCGACACTGCTAAGCCCAGCGGTGCAGGCCGCGTCCCTCAGGGCGCCACCGGTATAAACCCAATGGAATCCGCCGCGTCGGGAGGCGCCTCGCAGGACACCGACGCCGATGTGAGGACGATGGATGTACAACAAGATGGTGACGAATCGCCAGCCACGACGAATAGTGAAGAAGGCTGGCACACCGAACAACACGGACGCCGGCGAAAGCCCGGACACGGATCGGCCGGCGACGCTGGCGGCAGCCATGGTGCTAACAACAAGGTAGAACCCAGCTCGGGTAACACGCATGCCAAAACGCAGGAAAGACGGATCAATCGCATCGAAAAGGCGAGCAGAATGCCAAAGCTACCGGCGGGAGACTACAAAGTTGTCATCCGGCCCAGAGGAGGCCTGTGCGTAGCAGCACTCAGCCCAACGGATATAACCAGAGGCATACATGAAGCTGCGGCTACACCAGCGGAAGTCAGGCAATTCGACGTAATATGCCCCAACAAGACACAGAACATCATGGTAGTAAGCACACCAGATCCCGACCGAGCGGACCAGTACAGAAAAATCAGGAAAATACTTATACGCGGCAAAGAACATGAAGTGGCAGCGTATGAAACAGCACCAGAAGATACAGCCAAGGGAATCATCAGAGGAATTCCACTAGAAGAAACGCCTGGTAGCATTAGGGCGGCCCTTGTCACTGAAAGAAACCACAGCATCATCACGGCTAAACGACTGGGGAATACTACAACGGTCATTGTGCTCTTCAGTGGTAAAAAGGTACCCTCCGGTGTGTGCTATGATGGAGTAATTATACCGTGTGCGCTATACCGCAAGCAAGTCGACTACTGCAAGCAATGCAACAGACTGGGACATAGAGGTGATGTGTGCCCCAACCCGAAGATAAACTCTGTCCGGGTTGCGGAATTCACAACCCTGAAGATGACCACAGATGCGACCCTAATTGTCAAATCTGCGGAAAGGACCACGGTACAGCCGACAAAAGCTGCACGGCCAAGTTCAAGAAGCCTTACATCGTAAAACAGAGACAATGGGCTAGAATACAAGAACATCGAACACAAGGCTTATCTCCATCAAGAGGACGTCCACGCCAGCGCTCAACATCTAGACCCGGAAAACAAACAAGATCCCAGTCCGGTTCAAGGAACCCTAGCCCTGAAAGCTCCCGGCCCAGTTCCAGCTGCGCATCGGCGTCTAAGACACCACCAAACAAGGTGAGCTGGGCAGATAAAGCACGCGGCTCGCGACCGGAGGGAACTCAGGAGGTTACAAATAACGCTAGCAATAACAGCAACAGTCAAGAGCTAGAACGGCTTAAAGATGAAAACAGACGAATGAAAGAAATAATAGCACAGATGCAAGCTCAAATAGAACTACTCACTAAGGAACGCGCATGCGCAAAACCCACAAGTCCTACTATCACTACTGCTGTAGTGCAGGAGGAAACACCCATAGCCGACGATCGCATGGATGTAACCACCCCTCCATTAAAACGAAAGGCCAAAACGCAGCAAACTACACAGCCCCCCAAAGACTAAACAAGAAAGCATATCGCAACAAACAAGGCTAGATAACATTGAGAAAAAAAGTTGCCCAATTATTAACCGCGTTCCAATTGATCCTGGAAACCACCGCTAAGACGTCTGTTGATCTGACGACACTCGCAGCCAGGGTCGAAATGCTGGAACGAGGACACAAAGCGCAAACAACGGCACCAGAATTTGAGGGCGCAGCAGGGAACACTCATCAACACCCGCAGGCACCATATTCCCAACAGGCAACCGCCACAAAACCGCCAACCCCCATCATCCACCCAGCTATATACACCCCCCCATACACAAACAGCAAACAGCAATGGTCAGGCGCGGTAAAGGACAACTCCGTATATGGCAATGGAATTGTAGAGGATTCAGGGCTAAGAAATCCGTCATCCAACAATACATCCGACAGGGTAACAAGCCAGATGTTATTCTACTTCAAGAAACGTATGGCCTCGCCACACTACGGGGCTACCGATCCGTAAGCTCAAAGCGAGAAGAAGAAAACAAAACTCTTACTACACTAGTGCGAAGGGAGATTACGGTCAGAACCCATACTATAGAAACTGGATACAACCATATAATGACAGAACTTCTTTCTAGGAAAGCAAAAGGGAGCAGCACATTCATTCTTAACGTATATAGCAGTCCGTCAAATCGTAGACAGCAATTTCACTCTCTATTTAGGAAGGCCGTGATGTTAGCTGGCAGCGCCCCACTCATCATATCTGGGGACTTCAACGCCCCAAACGAAGCATGGGGATATGGCTTCACCACTCCCAAAGGGAAACGTTTATGGCAGAGCATACTAGAGAAATTTCAAATTCAATTCGAATTCAAATTTTTTTATTTACCAGACAAAACTGGAAGGTCGCCAAGGCTAAAAGCCGTGAGAACGGCTTGACAAAGGCCCTGGTGACCTGTACATACACATGGCAGTAGTGCGGAAATGAATCAAGGTACATAACGTGCAAGTACAAAAGAAAACATGAACAATACATAGTGATTCAAAAACAATTTGAGAACTGATTATTTAAGATACATATTATAAATGTGTAATAAAAAAAGTGTTTCAGATATCAATGTACACCGTGCATAGACCATCTTATGCATTGGCACCTATACACTTAAAAGCACACATATATACATTTACATGAACACATTTACATACGTATCGCTAATAAAACGCAAGATAACAAGATGTAACATGATACAATGTATTTACACTACGCTAAACTATAAAAACATGAAATAGACTATGAAAATAGTTTGTTGCGAATGTGCCTATGAAGCCAGAGAGCAGAAATGTGAGTGTAATTGTTTCCTGTTGCAGGTGATCGTACTTTCGTGCGCGATAAGTGATGTGGCAACGTTGTAGGCCAATGCTTGGTATCTATACGTAGTGCGGAAACGCGGTACGAACCAAATGTCTGTATTTCTTGTGGGAACTGTTATGACACGACTCTCTAGGCATGACAGTGATTTAATGAAGTTGGAGAGCTCCCTATTTGAGAAAGTGTGTGCAGTAAGCGAAATGTATAAAGGTTGTCAGCTCGTATTATACTGAATTCTTGGAAAGCGTCACGCGTTGTTCCGAACGGGTCAATATTTCCAATTTGGCGGACTATCTTTTTTTGCAGAGTCATCATCATCATCAGCCTGTCTACGCCCACTGCAGGGCAAAGGCCTCTCCCATGTTTCGCCAATCAACCCGGTCCTGTGCTTTCTGCTGCCACGTTATACCTGCAAACTTCTTAATCTCATCGACCCATCTAATTTTCTGTCTCCCCCTCAGGCGTTTGCCATCTCTTGGAATCCAGTCAGTTACCCTTAATGACCAGCGGTTATCCTGCCGACGTGCTACGTGCCCGGCCCATATCCATTTCTTCTTCTTGATTTCAACTATGATATCCTTGACCCCCGTTTGTTCCCTGACCCACTCTGCTCTCTTCCTGTCTCTTAAGGTTGCACCTATCATTTTCCTTTCCATCGCTCGCTGCGTCGTCCTCAGTTTAAGTTGAACCCTCTTTGTAAGTCTCCAGGTTTCTGCTCCGTAGGTAAGTACCGGTAAGATGCAGCTGTTATATACCTTCCTCTTGAGGGATAGTGGTAGACTACCATTCATGATTTGATAATGCTTGCCGAATGAGCCCCATCCCATCCTTATTCTTTTAGTTATTTCACTCTCATGGTTTGGCTCCGCGGTTACTACCTGTCCTAAGTAGACGTACTCCTTTACAACTTCCAGTGTCTCGCCACCTATCGCAAAGCGCTGTTCTCTGCCAAGATTGTTCCACATTACTTTAGTTTTATGCATATTAATTTTCAGACCTACTCTTCTACTTTCCGTATCCAGTTCAGTAATCATAAGCTGTAATTCGTCTCCCGCGTTACTCATCAATGCAATGTCATCAGCGAAGCGCAGGTTACTGAGATACTCTCCATTAACTCTTATCCCTAACTCTTCCCAATCTAGGGCCCTGAAAACCTCCTGTAAACACGCGGTGAATAGTGTTGGAGAGATCGTGTCTCCCTGCCGGACGCCCTTCTTTATTGGGATTCTGTCGCTTTCTTTATGGAGGACTATAGTGGCTGTGGATCCGCTGTAGATTTCTTCCATTATGTTTATATAGGCTTCGTCGATGCCCTGATTCCGCAGTGCCTGCATGACTGCTGATGTCTCCACCGAATGAAATGCCTTCTCGTAATCTATGAAGGCTATGTATAGGGGTTGGTTGTATTCAGCGCATTTCTCTATCACCTGATTGATAGTATGAATATGGTCTGTTGTTGAGAAGCCTGTACGAAATCCTGCCTGGTCCTTTGGTTGATTTAACTCTAATGTCGTATTAATTCTGTTAGCAATTACTTTTGTACATAGGTTGTAGACAACGGACAGTAAGCTGATGGGACTGTAATTTTTCAGGTCCTTGACGTCCCCTTTCTTATGGATCAAGATGATGTTGGCATTCTTCCAAGAATCTGGTATCCTCCCTGTCGAGAGACACTTCGTATACAGGGTGGCCAGTTTTTCTAACATAATCTCTCCACCGTCTTTCAACAGGTCTGATGTTACCTGATCCTCACCAGCGGCTTTGCGTCTTTGCATTCCCTTTAGGGCTTTCTGTACTTCTCCTGTCAATACTGGTGGGATGTCAGATTCCTCTGGGCTATTATTGCTTCTTACGTTATCATCCTGACTGTCTCGGCTGCTGTACAGATCTCTGTAGAACTCTTCCGCTACCTCAACTATTCTATCCATATCGGTTGTGACCTTGCCTTCCTTGTCCCTTAATGCATACATCTGATTTTTGCCTATGCACAGTTTTGTCTTCATAGCTTTGAGGCTTCTTCCATTCTTTAGAGCATGCTCAATTTTCTCCATATTATACTTTTTATGTCGGCTACTTTACGCCTATTGATTAACTTGGAAAGCTCCGCCAGCTCTATTTTGTCTCTTGCATTTGAGGCTTTCATGGTTTGGCGTTTCTTAATGAGGTTTTTCGTCTCTTGGGATAGCTTACCAGTGTCCTGTCTAACGACTGTACCCCCCGACTTCCACTGCACACTCCTTAATGATACTAGTCAGATTATCATTCATTGCGTCAACGCTAAGGTCGGTTTCCTCGGTTAAAGCCGCGTACCTATTCTGAAGTGAAACTCTGAATTCCTGTACTTTCCCTCTAAGAGCTAGTTCATTAATCGGCTTCTTGCGTATCAGTTTCTGCCGTTCCTTCCTCAAGTCTAGGTGAATTCTAGATCTTACCATTCTGTGGTCACTGCATCGGATCTTGTTAACTACTTCCACATCCTGTACAATGCCCGGGTGGGCACACATTATAAAATTATTTCATTTTTAGTTTCGCCATTAGGACACCTCCACGTCCCCTTACGAGTAGCCCCTTTTCTGTAGAAGGTATTCAAGATTCGTAAATTATTGCGTTCTGCGAATTCTACTAGTAACTCCCCTCTGGCGTTTATAGAGCCGATGCCGTATCCCCAACTGCATGATCTCCAGCCTGCTTTTTGGCTACCTTTGCATTAAAGTCGCCCATCAGTACAGTATACTGTGTCTTTACCTTACTCATGGCTGATTCTACGTCTTCGTAGAATCGTTCAACCAGTTGATCATCATGGCTTGATGTAGGCGCGTAGGCCTGTACCACCTTCATCTTGTACCTCTTATTAAACTTAATTACGATACATGCCACCCTCTCATTAATGCTATAGTATTCCTCTACATTACCAGCTATATTTTTATGAATAAGAAACCCCACCCCTAGTTCTCTTCTGTCAGCTAAGCCACGATAGCATAGGACGTGTCCGTTCTTCAGCACTGTATAAGCCTCATGTGTCCTCCTAACCTCACTGAGCCCTATTACATCCCATTTAACACCTTCTTATTCCTCGAATAGTACAGCTAGACTCGCCTCGCTAGATAAAGTTCTGGCGTTAAACGTAGCCAAGTTCAGATTCCAATGGCGGCCTGTCCGGACCCAGAGATTCTTAGCACCCTCCGCTGCGTCGCAGGTCTGACCGCCGCCTTGGTCAGTTGCTTCGCAGCCGCTGGGGACTGAGGGCCGAGGGTTAATTGGTGTATTCATGTGGGAGGTAGTGGCCAAGTACTGCACCAGGGTGGCCAATCCTGCTCTGGTGAGGGAGTGCATCGCTGGCTGTGGTCGCCAGTGAGCAATGAGTGTTTATGTTTGCTTTGCTTGTCGTGGCCCATACAAGGGTGCAATACATTAGATGTGAATTAAACAGCGCGTTATATATCTGAAGTTTGACCTTGAGTGGCAAAATGTTACGACAACGAGACAACACTCCTGTTACCGAAGAAAGCTTCTTACAAATAAAATTTATATGTTTATCCCGAACATCTTACTCTGCTAACAGACCCACATGCACACACACGCATAGGCACAAGCACCCAGAAAGACACAACACCGGACCTAACAATAACCAAGAATGCGCCGGGGGCTACATGGCACAACACATTCGATGGCCTAGGCAGCGACCACAGAATACTCGAAACGCACCTACCATTCACAAATAGCGAATGTGTAACGGCCAGGCGTAACATAACACGTCTAGTTGATTGGGATAAATTCCGGGAGATCAGAAAAGAGATTATCGAACCCCCTAACGATATCCAGAAATGGTGCGAGAGTATAATAGACAGCGTTAGGAAAGCCACACAGGAAATAGAAACAGATATCCCAGCGGAGTGCATTGATAACAGATTAATACACCTGTGGCGGAAGAAAGAAGCGCTACAACACAAATGGCGGAGGCAAAGACACAATAGAACAATCCGGAAAAGATTGCACAGCTCAACAAAGACATTGAAAGTCAGTGCAGGCAGCCATGTGAGCAACAATGGGAGGAGATTTTCAAGGACATGGGCTACCACATGGGAACTTCACAAACGTGGAAGCTGCTAGGTTTATCTTAGACCCCACCAATACCAAAACTGAACAGAGACACACTCCCCGTCGTCTCACGGGAGAATACGAAGGAAAAGAGGAACAACTTATGACAGATCTACAGAACATCTACATCCCAAAATCGCCGCCACTACAACATAAAGACTATACAGGCGAAGCAAACCCCAAAATGGACCAAAGCTTTGCCGCAGCGGAAATTAGAGCGGTGCTCCACAAATTAAATGCAAAATCAGCAGCGGGACCAGATGGAGTCACCAACCGAACATTACGTAACCTGGATAATGAATCCATAGAATTTCTAACTGGATATATCATCAAATGCTGGACAGAAGGGGCAATACCCGAAGCGTGGAAAGAGGCTAGGACAATCCTTATACCGAAGCCAGGCAAGCCAATTAACAAGCTAAATCTAAGACCGATCTCATTAACGTCATGCGTAGCCAAACTAATGGAGCACGCATTACTAAATCGAGCCAACAACTATCTTGAGGACGGTGACCACTACCCAGACACGATGATCGGTTTCCGTCGTCACCTATCCACCCAAGACGCCATGATACAGATTAAACACCAAATAATAGACTACCCCACAAGATCCACACGAGCCATAATCGGCCTGGATCTCAAGAAAGCATTTGACAATGCGGCACATGAAACGATTCTCAGCCGCATATCAAGCTTAAACATGGGTGAGCGAGCCTACAATTATGTCAGGAACTTCCTAACCAACAGCAAAACAAGAATCAGCTTGGGAGGCCTTACATCTGATCTCCAAGAATTGGGCTGCGTAAGGACACCACAGGGCTCCGTAATATCACCAATGCTCTTTAATCTAATCATGATCGGGCTGCCGAAGGAGCTAGATAAAATACCAGGAATATATCACTCTATATACGCAGATGACATCACAATATGGGTCAGTGATGGCAGCGACAGCTACATCGAACAGAACCTGCAGGAGGCAATAGGATCAGTTGAGCGATACCTGGAAGGTACAGGACTCAAATGCTCACCGGAGAAATCTGAACTTCTTCTCTACAGGCCAGCAATCAGAGGTAGACCACCTAAGTCACAGGTAAACAAGCGGCAATACGAGGAAATTAGGATTCATACACAGGAAGGTACAACCATACCGATAGTCCCAAAAATACGGGTACTCGGATTAGTAATCGAGGCTAACGGCACCAACGGCGAGA
Organism: Rhipicephalus appendiculatus; assembly: GCA_030522465.1. NCBI lineage: Eukaryota > Metazoa > Arthropoda > Arachnida > Ixodida > Ixodidae > Rhipicephalus > Rhipicephalus appendiculatus. Next base: position 49,955 of record JALIZH010016532.1, on the reverse strand, counting down.
CCATACGCCAATGCCAAAGTGACGAATGCGATGAACTCATTCGCAGGGTCACAAATAAACATCGAGGCATGAAAGAAGCCCACGTAGTGCGTCTAATACAGGCCTTCGTAATCAGCCACATTACGTATGTAGCAGCATACCACAACTGGCAAAAAGCAGAAACCAACAAAATAAATGCGCTTATCCGAAAGGCCTACAAACAAGCGATAGGAATACCAGAGTATGCGAGCACAGATCTACTTCTTCAGCTAGGAGTACATAATACACTTGAAGAGATAGCGGAAGCTCAGCGCATATCCCAGCTTGAACGGCTCACTACAACCAAAACGGGAAGAAGAATCATGAACAAATTAGGAATCATGTACCATGCACAACATGGCATCAAACTTGACATCCCCAATACAATCAGAGATAAGATCGTCGCTAACCCGATACCGAAAAACATGACCCCCATCATAAACGTGGACCGCCGAAGACACAGAGCCAAAGCACTGCTCAAAGCACATGGCACGAACAGTAAATCTCTTTTCGTAGATGCTAGCCCGTACCCTGAACACAAGGCCCATGCTGCTGTCGCGATTGACACGTCCGGCATATTGTCACGGTAAATAAAGGAAAACAAGTATAAACACGGCAAACAGCGGAACAGCTCCGATCAAGCAGCACGTCTTCGTCTTTCTCTACCCCCCAGCGATCTCTCCGCCACGCACAAATAATGGCGAAACTAGCCGTGCAACAGCCAGATACCCACTAAATGTCCGTGTCACTACTCTCCCCCTCGAAAAGCATAGACTCGATGCTTTCGAATGTGTTTAGGCAAGATCAAGTCTTCAGCGTGTGTAATACGGCTTCATCCTGGCCACGTGGACGATGTCCGGTTGTGCTGCACGGCGGGAGGATCGTGCACCAGTCTCTGCGACAACTTGGTAGTTGACATAGTTGAGGCGTTGAAGAACCCGGTAAGGGCCGAAATAACGGCGTAGGAGTTTCTCCGACCGGCCGCGTTGACGTACAGGACTCCATATCCACACTTTTTCTCCGGGGTGGTAGGCGACTTCTCTGTGGCGAAGGTTGTACCTGTGAGCGTCGTAATGTTGCTGTGAGCGAATGCGCAAGCGAGCTAGTTGACGAGCTTCTTCGGCACGTTGCGCATACTGTGCGGCATTTTCGGTGGTGGTCGCAAAGGCGTCGGGTAAAAGCATGACGTCTAACATCGTAGTAACCTCGCGGCCGTGAAGCAAGCGGAAAGGGGTAAATCCTGTAGTTTCCTGCACGGCGGTGTTATACGCGAAAGTTACGAAAGGAAGGACACTGTCCCAGTTCCTGTGGTCCACGTCGACATACATGGAAAGCATGTCTGTAATGGTCTTATTGAGCCGTTCTGTTAGGCCGTTCGTTTGCGGATGGTAAGCTGTCGTCCGGCGATGTACGGTTCCGCTAAGTGTCATCACTTCTTCCAGCAGTTGGGCGGTGAAGGCCGTGCCTCTGTCGGTTAGAACCACGGCCGGTGCACCATGGCGGAGGACGACAGCATGAATGAAGAAGTCGGCGACATCGCTTGCAGTACCTCGGGGAAGTGCCCGTGTTTCGCAATAGCGGGTTAAATAATCCGTCGCAACTATTATCCAACGATTACCCGCTGAAGATTTCGGAAATGGGCCTAGCAGGTCCATGCCAACTTGCTGAAATGGTGCTCGGGGTGGCTCTACAGGGTGTAAAAAGCCAGCAGGTTTCATGGGCGGAGTCTCGCGCCGCTGGCAGTCTCGGCAGGTTTTGACGTAGTGCTTGACGGTACGGGACAGTTTAGGCCAATAGTACTTGTGGCGAATACGAGCGAGAGTACGCGTGAAACCTAAATGTCCAGAAGACGGTTCGTCATGACACGCATTTAGGATCTCGTCTCGCATCGCAGATGGTACTACCAGAAGGGCGGTTCGAGCGCTGGGATCGAAGTTCCGCTTGTATAGAATGTTGTCGCGAAGGAAAAATGATGAACTCGTGCGCCTGAATGTTCGTGGTGGCTGCGTAAGCTGGCCCTCAAGGTAGTCGATGAGTGGACGAAGCTCTAGGTCATCACGCTGTTTCTGAGCCAAGTCAGACGCTGTGACGGCCATGAGGAAACTCTCGTCGTCAGTTTGGTCAGGAGGAGTCGACTCGACTGGGGCGCGTGAGAGGCAGTCAGCGTCGGTGTGCTTGCGTCCCGACTTATAAACCACCGTAACGTCAAATTCTTGGAGGCGGAGACTCCATCGGGCGAGGCGGCCTGAGGGGTCTTTGAGGCCTGCAAGCCAGCACAAAGAATGGTGATCGGTGACTACTTTGAAAGGTCGCCCATACAAATACGGTCGGAACTTGGCTATGGCCCACACGACAGCTAGACATTCTTTTTCTGTGGTCGAATAGTTAGATTCAGCCGATGATAACGTACGGCTAGCGTAGGCGATCACTCGCTCGATACCTTCTTGCCACTGCACAAGGACGGCGCCGAGGCCAACATTGCTTGCGTCTGTGTGCACTTCAGTGTCGGTATTTTCGTCAAAGTGACCTAGTATTGGTGGCGTCTGAAGGCGTCGCTGCAGCTCGCAAAAAGCCTGGCGTTGTTTTGTGTCCCAAACAAAAGCGACGTTGTCTCTTGTGAGTTGGTGCAAGGGTTCTGCTATCTTCGAAAAGTTCGGGACGAAGCGACGGTAATACGCACAAAGTCCCAGAAAACGGCGAACGTCTTGTTTGTTCTCTGGGGTTGGGAAGGCAGCAACAGCTCGCGTTTTCTCGGGATCTGGGCGAATTCCGTCGCTGCTTACTACGTGGCCGAGAAATTTGAGCTCCTCGTAGCCGAAGTGACATTTTTCGGGCTTGAGTGACAGGCCAGCTGTTCGGAGCGCATCAAGTACTGCCCGAACACGCTGAAGGTGCTGCTCGAAAGTCGTGGAAAAAACAACGACGTCATCTAAATAAACAAGACACGATTGCCACTTCAGACCGGACAAAACTGTGTCCATCATTCGTTGAAAAGTCGCAGGAGCAGAACACAATCCAAAGGGAAGCACCTTAAATTCAAAGAGCCCGTCAGGAGTAATGAATGCGGTCTTTTCCCGGTCACGGTCATCGACCTCAATTTGCCAATAACCACTGCGCAGATCCATGGATGAAAAGTATCTGGCGTGTCGAAGTCGGTCGAGCGAGTCGTCGATGCGGGGAAGCGGATAGACGTCTTTCTTTGTCACGTTGTTCAGCTTGCGATAATCAACACAGAAGCGCAATGTGCCATCTTTTTTTTCACCAACACAACTGGTGATGCCCATGGGCTCGTAGATGGCTGAATGATGTCGTCAGCAAGCATTTGTTGAACTTGTTCGTGAATGGCGTCTTGTTCTCTTCGGGAAACACGATAAGCATGTTGTCGAATAGGTCTTTTGTTGGGCTCGGTTATGATTCTGTGCTTCACAACGGGTGTCTGCTTGATTTTTGACGTCGTGGCAAAGCAGTCACTGAAGGAAAGCAGAAGGGAGCAAAGACTCTGTTGCTGTGAAGCCGATAGTTCGGAGTTCACGTCAATCTTAACCGTGGACTGCTTGTCGTCGTGAGGACCGGAAGAGAGTTCCGCGAGTGATAAGCTGGCTCTGGACTCGCTGATTTCTTCGAAGTAAGCGACGACACACTGCCTCATGAAGTGCTGGTGTTCATGACTGAAATTTGTCAGTAGAATCTTAACAGGCTCTTTTGTCAGTTCCATGAGGCCGCGGGCGACGCATACTTGACGCGACAAGAGCACGGACACATTGCCTTCCACAACTCCGAAAGCGGTTCGGTTGATGTCGCTCACCACGTTAACCAGCACACTCGAATGGGGCGGTACGGTCACTGAATCGTCGGATACACGCAACGCCATCATGCGCGACTCGCATTCGTGCGAGTTTGCGTTACGTGAAAACGTCACCAGCAGCTCTCGGAGATTTATAATGGCCCCATATTCTCTGAGAAAGTCTAATCCCAAGATAACCTGCCTGGAGCATTCCCGCAACACGACGAAAGTCCCGATGAAGGTCGAGGCACCAATATGCACTCGGGCAGTGCACCTGCCAACCGGCGTCAGTAGATGGCTGCCCGCTGTACGGAGCTGGGGACCACTCCATGGTGTCGTCACCTTTCGGAGAGCAGCCGCGAAGTCACCACTCATAACGGAGTAATCGGCGCCGGTATCCACGAGAGCGGTGACCTGGCGATTGTCGACGGTTTCAGAAATATCGGCGGAAGGTACGGCGTCGGTATCAGTGAATGGCGTGGTAGAGAAATCAGCGTCGTTAACGTGTTGTGTCGGAGGATGTTTGTCAGGACGGTGAACAGCGGCCCTACCCCCGGAGGTCGCTGTCCTCAGTTTTCCTGAGGTGGGCGAGGGCTTGGGGACCTGTTTCGAAAACCAGAGAGCGTGGCGTGACGATTAGGTGAGCTGAGGCGCCGAGGAGAAGGTGAGCGTGATTGGTGGCTTTGTGCCAGAGGAAATGGCTGCTGAGCTGCCAGGTACTGCTCAATCTCGCGTGGGCGCTCCCCGTTGCTTGGTCGACGCGCGTTAGGGTGAAATCCCTGAAGGCCCATCCTACGATACGCACACTGGCGGTACAGGTGGCCCGCTTCGCCGCAGTGATAACAAAGTGGCCTGTTGTCGGAGGTGCGCCATACGTCTGATTTCCGGGTGACTTCGCGCGGTACGTCGTACTGGAAGGTGTTCTCGTAGGCATTTGCAGGAACGAATGGACGTGGTGTTGCCGGAAATGTAGAGGGTGGGCGGCGGGCTGTAGAAGGTTGAGGGCCCCGTAATGCTTCGGCATAAGAGAGAACAGGAGCTTCCACGCGCGGGGGGAGCAATGGTTGAGTCACGTTCCTGATTTCATCTCGAATGATGTCACCCAGTACGGTCACCGTCGGCTGAGTAGGAGTGGGGTGAACTTTCTCGAGTTCCTCGCGGACAACGCTCCGCACCAGCTCTCTGAGTGCTGCCAAATCCTGTCCACAGGTGAAAGGTGACACAGCGGCGACAGTAGCTTGGCGGTCGTACTGCAGAGAGCGTTGCCGGAGTGCTCGCTCCATTGTCGTCGCTTCAGCGATGAACTCATCGACAGTAGTTGGGGTTTTGCGCATGAGTCCAGCAAAAAGTTGCTCCTTTACACCCCGCATTAGGAGTCGAACTTTCTTTGTCTCATCCATTCCTGGGTCAGCGCGTCTCAATAAGCGCGACATGTCCTCGACAAACATAGCCACGCTTTCGTTTGGTTTCTGAACCCGGCTCTGCAGAGCCTGCTCGGCTTTCTCTTTTCTTTCTGGATTTCTGAATGTCTCGCGTAGTTGTCGCTGGAATTCTCGCCAGTTTGTAATAGACGACTCATGGTTCTCATACCACGTGCGAGCGTAGTCTTCAAGTGCAAAGTAGACGTAGCGCAGTTTCTTGGTCTCGTTCCACTCGTTGGCTGCTGCGACCCGGTCGAAGTGGTCGAGCCAGTCATCCACGTCCTCGAACACATCACCATGAAAGGACTTCGGGATGCGAGCTGCGTAGACGACGTTTGGGGTGGATGCGAGTCCGTCGATATCGCTCTCTTGCGTCTGGCTTCCCGTTGTGGTGGACATTCTTGCCGGGCTCAAGGGACCAAACTCGGGAGGTAGTCCTACCAAGCGGCGGCTGTGGCGAAGTGCCCGGCTTTCCTCCGGAATTGTAGAAATGGTGGCAGGAACTTGAAGCGGCTTGAATTCCAACTAGCGCATTAGGATTGTACCCGGCGCCTCCACCAGTTTGTCACGGTAAATAAAGGAAAACAAGTATAAACACGGCAAACAGCGGAACAGCTCCGATCAAGCAGCACGTCTTCGTCTTTCTCTACCCCCAGCGATCTCTCCGCCACGCACAAATAATGGCGAAACTAGCCGTGCAACAGCCAGATACCCACTAAATGTCCGTGTCAATATGTATTAACGCGTGCACTGTCACAACTAACAAGATAAAGGAGGCTGAGGAGGTAGCCATAGCCATGACTATCACCTCCAACAAACACAAATTCATACTAAGCGACTCGCAAGTAGCTATCAGAAATTTCACGCAAGGACGGATTTCACAACAAGCTCTCAGAATCATCGTTAATAGCCAAGAACTAAATAAAGTAGATGAACCCAAATACCTAATATGGTTCCGGCGCACACAGAGACTGATACCTCCAATCCGAACGAGATGGCCCACGAGTTGTCGCGAGAATTAACCCGCCGCGCAACCTGAACGGACCCCTCGGTGAACATCCCTGGCGCCACAGACGTATCACACAAAGACCGATTTACAAGCTACGCAGAATACACACAACACTACAGAGAGGCAAGGTGCGTCTTTCCCGCACTTCACCCGAGTCTCGACAGGAAACAAGCATCTGAATACCGACAGCTACAAACACACTCCTACCCAAACCCCGTGCAGCTCCACAGGAGCTACCCACACCTATACCCGGACAATAAATGAAAACTCTGCACAATAGACAGGGCTACGTTTAAACATATGCTGTGGGAATGTCCCAAATTATCAAGTTCTCCTGAGGCCCTCTGGCAGCGGTGGCAGCTCGTGCTGCTCAGCTCGGAGGTCCAAGACCAAAAATGGGCTATCCAGCAGGCCAGGGAGACTATGGGGAGACAAGGTCTCCTGGTACCTACCTGTACGGTCTAGCCCGGACCACAAACATGCCGGGTCTTGTAATAAAGTTTATTCACTCACTCACGGGTATAGAAAACACATGGTTGACCTCTCCATCATAGGAATCGGTATAAAACGAAAGCAAAACGTGCCCGTACAGAGGTAATTGAATGTTTACTGTACATCGAAACAGGAGAGTTTGCACAACGTATAATGTGGATGCACCCATGTTTACGCATGGTGGTACATCTCCATCCCGCGACTAACGTCCATGAACAAAGGTTAAACAAACAATTCTGGTAGCTGTAGATGTTAATGGTGAGAGCGTAATCAGAGCAAGAGGCATGAAGCCAGGAGAGCGTCGCTATTGGGGCACAGAACTTGGGCTAAGGTCGCCATCCCATGGCATGTTAAAGTTGACTGAACGTACGCCACGCTCGAACTAGAGGGAAACGCCGAGTGTGTCGTGTCGCCCTAGTAGCACGGCCGCGACTTTTCTCGGGGCGAGTGCAAGCGAGGAACGCGGTATTACAGCCACTGGAGGGAGGTGCACGTCGCATTTTTGGTTTGGATGGACGCTATAAGCGAGGCCGACGCTTGGGCTAAGGTCGCCCTACTGAAAACACGCCGACTGAGACGGACGCGTAGCAGGTGCTAATCGCGGAAGCCACAGTAATGACACGGCCGCCTGGATCATCGGCGCGCGCGGCGGTGTTGCTCCGGCCCCCATTCGGACGGAGGAGGCGTAATTGCAGAAGGGGGCGTGACCGCTCCTTTCGCGGCACCGCGGCGCTCGCCTACTACCCCTCCGTTCCTTTGCTATCTATGCGGGATGGTTTGCGGCGCTGTATAGTAAGCGTGGGTTAGCATAGCACCCCCTCGCCCCTCACAAAAACGCACATAAAAGGATGGATGGCGCCTATTGCTATATTCTTTATTTTTTTTGTGTGCGCGCCTGTGCCTGTCGTGATGATGGTGCCCGAAGCGAACACACCTGTGAGCCAGTTCTCAAGAAAATTGTTTGTGTGTTCTTAAGTGCAGCATATCAGTAGGAAGTATACATGCGAGGGAAAGTATGAGATTTACTAAAAGACCCTTTTTTCTGAGTGCTTCCAGAATAGGAGAAACGATCCGAAGGTTGGTAGCGCCGCTTAAAGGAGGTTGGCGGAGATCCCTTGGGATGCTGCGGCCTTGAGTGCGCAAGCTTTACCTACTAGAAGGAATGCCCCTTTAGCGTCGAGGCAACGCAATCTTTTAAGGAAAAATCCTTTAATGTCTCATGCTCACGTCCGTCCGACCGTCCGTCCGGCTGTGTCCATCCGTCCGTCCGACCGTGACCGCCTGTCCTTCCGCCCGTCCATCCGTTCGTGTGTCCGTCCGCCCGTCCGTGTCTGTCCGCCCGACCGTCCATGTCCGTCCATCCATCCGAGCCCTGGCGCGGAGCCAGGTGACCGCCGAGGTGCGCAAACGGACGCCGGTCGCGTCGGACCCTACAGCGCTCGCGCTTTGCTTGCGTAGCGTCGCTGTGGCAAACATGTCCAATCATGCAAGAAGGGAGACGCACACGTCGCGTTCATTCTGACCAACGCCAGTCTCAATAGACAGAGGCGTTCGTGGAACAGTTCTGGAATTTCCAAAGTGTGCTTCGGTCTTTTTGAGGGCAAGCCGCATGTCGGCGAGTCTGAACACGTAAGCGATGAGTGACGCTTGTCGCCTGCGAGTTAGCTAAGCGTTGGTCGCGCAATGGCCACTTTCTGTCGTTTTGGCTGTCGTTTTGGTGTCGCTTGTCGTTTTAACGCGACAGCTTTAAATAGCTCGTTTAGCAGTAATTCAGTGTCGGCGGTGGCGTCTTTGGTTGTGGGCGAAAATGCGAGGTAGCTGCATCTGTCATGGCATATGTCATGCCAGTACATCTGTCATGGAATATGAACGCGCCGCGCCACGCGAAGTCTCGATCCTAATGTGTTACAGAGAACACTCACTGTGTAAAGACCGATTAAAAATACATAACAGCGTACTTTGATTCGAGGCACCACGTGCGCGATCTCCAATGCGCATTTCTCCAGGCACGTCGGTGCAGAGGCTGTCTACGGCGCTAGAGTGTACTAACGGCGCGGCCGGCGCGGCATCATCGGCAGGGGAGTGGGAGAAGAGCGTCGCGGCGCGGCGCTCGCCGGTACTACCGCAATTACATTTTTTTCAAAGGGGCGCGCGCCGGGTGAGACGGCCGGAGCAACGCAGCCGCACGCGTCGATAATCCAGGCGGCCGTGGTAATGATGAATTACTTTACTGCTCCAAGAGGGCGACACCGCCCCGCTGACGAGGAGCACTGTGATGAAAGTGGTAGATATCAAAGGCGCGTTCTTAAAGCAGTCAGAGTCTGTCGCCGTGGCGCAATGGATAGCGTGCTCGGCTTCTGTTGTTGCGGACCGAGAGGTCATACGTTCGGTGCCCCTTGACGGAACTTTTTTCTTTGCCATCTGATCGTGTATATTTTTTCAACGTCATTTCCGTGACGGAAATACGTCACTGAACTCTTGGCGGGCCCCGGCATAAAACGCTTTCGTGTTAGAAAATATTTACTTCAATCATTCAATCAATCAATTTAAGTGAATCATTGAGTCAATCAAACCGAAGCTTTATTTTCCGACATGATGTAACATCTTTTTTTATGTTTGCTACTCTCACTGCAACAGTACTCAGTGATCCCGTCCTCCACGCACCACGTCCAAGACGGTTCATGAGCCCGTTAGAAGGGTTCACATCTCGTCGTCCTCATCACAACTTGAATCTCACGTCGCAGCTTCGCAGAAACCGTCGGTGACATTGCACAATGTGCGTCGCTTTATGAGAAATGCGTTCCGAGAGCGTTCCTTGTACTTGAAGCCAAGCTTCTTCAGCATCCTCTGCATCGTCGTTGTAGACACGGTCGGTAGCGTCTCGTCCTCTTCGAAACGCTGTACCACTTGGAGCACGATAGTTGGAACGCGATAGTTGGAATTTCACCTCTCTCAAGAGATCTACGCCACCCATTGAAAGACGCTCAGGTCAAAATCCTCCAGCATTTTCGCCCGATCACGGCCTTTCCCATAAGAACGTTCGTTCGGTGGTAGGACTGTGCCCGCGTTCTCCGCCAGCGCTTTCCACCAAGAGAGCGTTCGATCGCTCAGCTGGGTGGGTTTCTCCTTCCTGTTCGTGAGTGAATCCACGCTTGCACTCTCCACGCACTTGACGCAAAGCGCTAGCGTTTAAAGCTATCTGCTTCTCCAGCTTGGGGAAAATCGCGGGCACTCGATGGATGGCAAACCGGTGATATTTGGGGGGACGCGTTGCAGACACCCGACCAACTCAGGCGACGCTATGTTGCGAAAAGCGGCGCATCAGACGCCTCACAACAATCCTCCGCTCAGCCGCGTCCATGCGGGCTTTTACAGCGAAAGCTGTTATGAGATCAGTGATCACAAGGGTGACGTAGTTGTCCGCCGCCGCCGCCGGTGTCCGTAACCACTATCCCACGAAATAAGAAAAAAAGCTTAAAGAAAAAATTGGCCGCATATCTGCGTGCTTCGCTGCGAATGTCGTCGAAAGAGGATAGTCTTGTGCCGGCCGTACTACTATGTTTTGCCTTGCCTGAGACAGCACCCACTCCATGTTGAATCGGCCGCAGCTGGCCGGCATTGATAAAGTAGAGGAGGCGCTGTGTGAGATATGGAACCCAAAGCCACTGCCAGCGGCAGCACCATATCGTCGGCAGAAGGCTTTTTCGTGACGTCGCAGTTCGTGCACAGCGTCGCATTTTCGGCGCAGCCTAACAAACACTAGGGTCTTTAGAATTAAGTGTCTATGTATTTTCTAATAAAGGAACACATGACCTGATACTTATGTATTGATGTTGCGCCTCAGATTGCGTAATATTTGCTTTTTAATTGAAAGTGTTCACAAGTATAAACGCGAACACCAGTTCAAGATGGCTGGGCGTTCAGCAAGTAGTTAAACTTTGGCCGAGTGGCTGAATCGGGTGGCAGACAGACAGACAGATGGACAGACCAAAATTTCTGCGTTGAAGTATCCCACGAAAGACTATCGTCTTTAAAAATTGGCCGCGTATCTGCGTGCTTCGCTGCAAATGTCGTCGAAAGGTGATAGTCTTGTGCCGGCAGTACTACTATGTTTTGCCTTGCCTCAAACAGCGCCTACTCTACGTTGAATTGGCCGCATCTGGCTGGCATTGATAAAATAGAGGAGGCGCTGCGCGAGATATGGACGCCATTGGAAAACATGAGCTTGTGCTGAACCAAGAACATTACACAGTGACCAAGGGCCACTGCCAGCGGCAGCACCTTATCGTCGGCACAGGGCTTTTTCGTGCAAAGCGTCGCAGTTCGTGCACAGCGTCGCATTTTCAGCGTAGCCTAAAAAGCACTAGGGTCTTTAGAATTGCGTACCTGTGTATTTTCTAATAAAATAACACACGACCTGACACTTACATGTTAATGTTGCGCCTCAGGTATGCGTAGTACTTGATTTTTGATCGAATATGTTCACAAGTATGAACGCAAACACCAGTTCAAGATGGCTGGGCGTTCAGAAAGTGGTGAATCTTTGGCCGAGTAGCATAATCGGGTTACGGACAGACAGACAGCCAGACCAATTTTTTTTTTTGCGTTGAAGTATCCCAAGAAAGACTATCGTCTTTAAAAATGGCCTGGATGGAACGGGGTTCGAAGCTCCGTGCCAGCCCAGTGTTCTACCACTGAGCCATGACTGTTTTTTTTTCTTTATGCTCGATACCCATGCGCACAAAGCCCTATACAAGCATTATGTCGGGAAGGACCCGCGTTAACATGCGCAATATAACGTGGTAGAAGAGTAAAACAACAACCAGGAGTCACAGAATGTAAATTGTGTAACCAGGCGTCACCTAGGAGGATATATAAAAACAGTTTTTATATATCCTCCTAGGGCGTCACACAATATGAATTGGGTCGAATGCTTCCAACCCATTACAAAGGGCTCAGCCATAACTCTTTGTCGTCATCAGCCACCGAATCAATTAATGGAGAAGTGGGTACCTTGCAAGTGTACTTGTATTAGTAGCCCCACGATAGATTGCAATGCGTTTTAGAAATGGCGCTCTCCCAGCTTTCACAGTGACTGTTCTGCGCGTTCCGCGCAGTCCTGGCGGTTCTTTTTTCTATTATTTTCACGAATTATTAAAACACTTTCGACGCTTTAAAACATCAATCCTAACCATACTATGACTTTATGTGTTTGTAGTGGACGAGAGAACTCTGCCTTTGGCAGCACAGCCACGAGCTTGTGAAACGGAGTATAGCGCGGCTACAGTGTTCTACAAGGGTTGTACCAAAAGTAAGGTTCCCAATGAGCTACAGCCTCGAGGGAAAGTGCTAGGCTAAATCCGACAGCATGCCGTGCGCAGTGGTTCCCCATCTATCCAGCCCGCCCGTCCGCTATTCGCTACGTCGCTCAGTGTTTGCTTGGCAGCCATCAGAAATGGAAGTGCAGATTGCCACTTCCGCCAAGTAAGAGGTTCTAGCAGTAATCCTAAGTTACCGCCCGTGGACATTCATCGGCAACAGACTGAGGTTTATGGTGAAGAGAGCATGTCCGTTCAGCACTTCCGCAAATGGTGCAGGGCTTTTGCTGAGGGTCGCACGGAAGTTCACGATGAAGAACGGAGTGGAAGACCGCCGGTTTCGGATGCGATTGTCCAGAAGTTCAGCAGTGAGCTGCTCAGTGATCGGAGGGTCACTGTCCGTGAACTTGTTGAACGCATTCCTGAAGCTTCCCACGGCACAATTGAAATAACTTTAACAGAAACGTTGGGTTATCCCAAGATGTGTGCTCGCTGGGCCCCCGGATGCTGACTGACAGGCACAAGAAGCAACGACACAAGGAGCAACCCACGTCGGCACAAGGACACAATGAGCAACCCCACGTCGCTCGTCAAACACAAAAGCTTTTGAAGAAATTTGGGTGAACTGTTATGCCCCATCCCCAGTACATCCCGGACTTAGCCCCCAGCGATTATCACCTCTTCCCCAAGGTAAAGGAAACACTTAGGTGGCAAACGCTTCAAGAGCGACGATGAAGTCCGAGCAGAGGTCACACGCATTCTCCAAGGGTTGGCGGGAGACTTCTTGGACATAGGAATACAAAACTGGAGCACCGTCTCCTAAAGCGTGTCGAAAAAAAAATGAAGATTATGCTGAAAATTTGACAAAAGTGTAAGCTTTCCAACGATGTATAAATTAATTACAATAAACAATGTATTCTAATTGTAAAAAATATGTGAACCTTACTTTTGGTACAACCCTCGTAGAAGGTTTTGTAGTGGCAAAAGCGAAGCGGATGCCCGTGGGGGGCTGCTATGATCAATAAAGATGATGGCCGCGTGTGGCGATGCCGTCGCTAGCCCGAGGAGAAAACGGGAGTGTGTTCGAATACTCACCGTAGACGGCTAAATAGAGAGCTAAGTGGCAGCGTCCCATTACAACTTCCCATTACAATTCTCGCGTAGCCGGAAAAATAGACAGCTTCGAGACGACGGCATCGCAGACAAAAACGATGCAGTGGAGCTATTCTCGCAGTGTCCACTTAGTGGACATGTCCACTAGGGCCCCCACTGATTGGCTAAGGTCGGCGAGCAGCGCGCCGCCTGTTTCCGGTCTTTCTTCCGCGACGTCATTTTGACGCCACGCAGATTTCAAAACTCTCGACACAAATCAGGAAGACGGAATGCGTTTCGCCGCCACGAATGCTGCCCCCCAGAGATCCGCATTTGGACGCACATCTCGGGGGCCGCGCATGAACTCTAATCACTGTAGCCCTTGAATTAGGTTTAACGGGGGCCGCCCGCCCGACGCACCTGGAAGGTCGGTACGCATTCCCTGCATCGTATGAACGTGTTGAGATGTTCTTCAAGCATCTCAACACGTTCATACGCAAGTTCAGACTTCTGAAGTTTCTTTAAGAGTCCTGTTACTGTACATTTCGTCCAGTTTCTTTCTCTTTTGCTGGGAATGTGCTGGCGGATTCGGTGCGTCGACGTGGTCAAGAGCGCCATGACGTCACGGCTCGCTGGTTTTTCGAGTAACTGAATGCACTCCGCCGAAGTGGACATGTCCACTAAGTGGACACCACGAGAATCGCGCCCCAGGCTAGTTTGCCGTCCAAACAAGATGGCGGCACAGCGAAATGCTCGAATAGCTCAGACCTCACTGGTATTGTTGTCTGCGCACAAAAGACGCTTTTACAGGCGCTCAATGTGAGCTACGTTCAATTTTTCGTAGATTTGTACACCAAAGAAGTGAAAAAAATTGCCGTTACAGTTGTTTTTCTTAGCTTTCCCTTCTCGACGCAAGGTGTCGTCACGTCGCATAGACGTCGTTCAGATGCGTTCCATTTCTCAGACAACACGAGCTCGATGGCGTCTTCTAAGCTGTCAGCGTAGACTGTCGGCGATGCTGTCCAGAGTTGGAGCACAGCCCTGGACGCAACTCGTGCAAAGGAATGCTCGGCGCAGCTCAACCCGCGAGTGACCGCTGTGACTGAGCGCATTTTTGCGTCGTGTTGATTGATTTTTTTATTGCGATAGCAATTATATGGACACTCTCGGCTGGTTTTTGCCGTCGGCGTCGCCGTTGGGCGCCGCCGTCGTCCCCCGTATATGTATATGTATATATATAACCGGCCCCGCCCGTCGTTCGTGAGCATGAAATGACGCGAGGGGGGGGTGTCCTCGAGCGACCTTCGATTTTACGAGCGCGGTCGTCGAGGGCGCGCGCGTTATATCCCCTTCTCGGCGGCCGACAGCGGGGGGCCGGTGTACCCTTCTACGTGCTGCGCTCTCAACGCGAAGAGAATGTGGTTAGCAGTGTCCCTGTAGCGGCCGTATGCTGTTAAAGCTTGCGTTTTCTAGAGTTGCGTGAGATCGGATCCAAAAGAGTTAGCTGCCAGCCTCACTTCGTATAACATTACAATTTGTTGCTATCGCATTCATTGCTTCACCCTTGCGGTGAAACTGTGACTTTTTTGTCATATTTTTGTGCGCTCGGAAGTGATGAAGGCTCCTATATCCTAATGAACAAGAAGAGGAAACCGGACACGCATTGCTTCGCTCCGGGTTGCCGCGGACAGGCACCCCGGCCATCGCGTGGGAAACGGACGAAAGATTTCGTTGTTTTTAGTGCCAAAAGAGGAAGACCGCCGGAAGGTTTGGGAGCGGAACCTCCAAAGAAAGGACAAACCTTTAGCGCAGACATCTGCGTTGTGCGAAAAGCACTTTGCCGAACGTTTTGTTATTCGCGATTACCTATACGTTATCGGAGTAAAGAAGTGCGAATCCCCCCAGGGGAGGCCTGCTCTTGCCTGCCCCAGGGTGTTCCTTTTTCTCTGAATCGGCGAAGAAAGTACGGTTGTCTCGCCGATGTGAGGAAGTTATCGCAAGAAGGGTAGTCTTCATATTATTTCTGCATTGGCATATTATTGCGATAGCAATTATATGCACACTCTCGGCTGGTTTTCGCCGTCGGCGTCGCCGCCGCCGTTGGCCGCCGCCGGTGTCCGCCGCCGTCATTTGCCGTATGTCTATATGTATATATATAACCGGCCCCGCCCGTCGTTTGTGAGCGTGAAAAGACGCGAGGGGGGGGGGGTCCCTCGAGCGACCTTCGATTTTACGAGCGCGGGAGCGCGTTATCTCCCCTTCTCGGCGGCCGACAGCGGGGGGGCGATCTTCGATTTTACGAGCGCGGGCGCGCGCGTTATCTCCCCTTCTCGGCGGCCGACAGCGGGGGGGCCGGTGTACCCTTCTACGTGCTGCGCTCTCAACGCGAAGAGAATGTGGTGAGCAGTGTTTCCCTGGCCGCATGCTCTTAAACCAGCGTTTTCTAGAGTTGCGTGAGATCGGATCCAAAAAGTTAGCTGCCAGCCTCACTTCGTATAACATTACAATTTTTTGCTATCGCATTCATTGCTTCACCCTTGCGGTGAAACTGTGACTTTTTCATTCCTGTGATTGTCTTAACATTGTGTGAGAATTCAGTGCTTCTTTAAAATTTGTTCTTGTATATATGTGTGCTAAATTATTTTTTAAATCTTCATGGTTTTTTAATACAATACATGGGAAGTAGAATGCCTTTGGTGTCTGTGATAGCGATAATTACTTGTGCTTCCCAGAAAGCGATCTCGGTTCGTCGTTTTCTTTGATTTGTTCGCATCCATCATTGGCTTCAGGTTTCGTAGGGGTAAACATCCTGATATTTCGGCAAACTAAGTGAACTTGACGAAGTGTTGTTAAAATAAAAAATCGGGGGCCCCTTACGCTTCGCCTTTACGAGTAGAATGCGATATCTGCAAGCACTCGCATACACATACACACACACTATTGCTTTCCCAATCACTAGCCTACCTTCGCATCTCAGTGGAGGCCTAAACTCTGTCGCAGGGAAAGCCAAAGTGCAAACGCCATCCGAATTTTCGCTTACGGCCAAAGATGCTGCCGCCGACACCGCAATTCCTGCAAAACAAGCTATTTAATGCTATCGCGTTAAAGTTATTACATGTGTCATATCATCACACACTGTGATATGCATGTCCTTTGATTAGGAATATTTTCTTCCTTAAAATAAAGTGCGTAATTTGTACATGCTTTTTATTGCGCAAGTAATGGCAGAAAACCATGCGCGAATTTCGCTTTCAAGTTGAAATTGAACCAGTATACTGTCCGGTAAATTACTCATGTTGTTAACTTTGCTGAAAATTACAAAATAGAAAGACGGCGGCAGTGTTGAAACGGTCAACGGGCGGCTATGTGGTTTTCACACGTGATACATCAGTAGAAAAAAGAAAAGCTTGCGGCGTCGTACCGCGCTAGTTGTACCGGTTTGCCCGCAGACATGCCCGCAGCAGCACCTCGCGGTAGCTACTGCAGCGCCACTGGCGGCGGCAGCTTTTGGAGCCTCACGAGAAGCGCCTCGCTTTTGCCACTACAAAAGTATTCTAGTTCACTATCCCGCGGGCTCGGCGGCACGGCTGCAAAGGGATGAACGACGTCACTATTGGCGCAGTTGAAGGGGTCGTGAAACACTTGCCGAAAATTTTCAACTACCTGTGTATTCAGAATCCTGGTCGTCCATTCAATACAATACCTCGACTCGTTTCATCGTCCGGGTTCATTTAATAAGTATAAAAGCACAATTTAGATTCCCCGCTCACGTTCCCCTCAACTGTACAGCTGACGTCACTTTAAGTGAGCCAATGAAAAGCCTCTGTCGTGGACAAAACATGGCGACGCAGCGATGTTTGCTGAGCCATAGTTGACCGAGGTTCGTAGCATCATACTGTCTCGATTGCGGCGCAGCAAAGCCAGTAAAGCGGCCACGAACGTTGTTTCCACTTTGATAAGTTGCCCAAAATCCACCAAAAACACGCCGTAAAACACAACCTAACGCAACCAGTAGGAAAAACGCTAGGACGCTGCGCCGAGCGAGCGAAGGCAACACGTGACGGAGCCCGGATGTACTTGAAAGCGGAACCAAGCAGATCACAGACCTCAAAAATTGCTGTTATATTTTTTCTTTTCTGGGTTCTTATGAATCTATCATTTTGGAGCAAAAAAAGCTAACGCTCTGTTCATAACTTCTCTTACCGTGACGTTTCACTGACGTCACACGTTAGTGCCCATGGCGGCGAGCAGTGCCGCATAGTCGCTGAGGAGCCCAAAAAGACTGCGATTTCAAACGGGCGTCATTAATTATAGACTGGATATTGCGCCGAAATATTTCGGAATTGGCATGTCTAAGCCTTATTGAAGCAGGTAAAATTACAACCGGGCAGCTTCATTTTCGTTTCACAACCCCTTTAATGGCCCGCGTGCTTGGGTACGACGCAGAAAATGGCGTCACTAGGCGGCGCTGCCAATGGCGAGCGTGCTTGGGTGCGACGTTGAAAACGACGTAAGTGACGGCGCAGACAATGGAGACCTTTATCATCGCTCGTGGCGAATGGATTATCGTTTCGCCTAGCCATTTACATCTTTCGCTATAAAATTCAGCATATGCTTCAGCATTACGTTTCGCGTAACCAACATCGCGGACTAATACAAGAACGACATTTCCGCCTACCACTGCTGGTGCTAATGAGTGCAGGTACGTGGTGGTGTCGTTACGCATTTATGAACAAACATTTCTCAAACGTGCATGCTTTCTAGATACCTGAATGCGTATGAAATCTCTACATATGTTTATTGAGTACTGCATCGATCCGCCAGGTAACGTTATGCTCATTTTAAAAATGCCACATAGCAAACGTCATGCATGATTCGCATATCATTGATTCCCGTCGTACGTGAGATCTGCTGATTTTTTTTTATGAGCGGGACTATATTCTTACTCGCAGAGGCAATTCTGCGCACCGCTTCGTTGATCTTCAAGGGGCCTCTCCTGTCTTCTTAAAATTTCTTTTGTCAAGGTGTGGATACGTGTTTCTTGTCTCTGTCCAAACCAATTGTGAAAAAAAAATCTTCGGCGTGCATGACACGGGGAATGGCGATGCACCTGAGCAAGCGTTTCTTCTTATTTCTCAATAATATTGATTCTTTGATTTTGCCCCTGAAACTTCTTGCTCGTCATATATAAGCTATCTTGATTGTATAATTTCTGTTGTAGATATTTTATCTTTTACTTAAAGTGTGGTGAACATGTTTCTTCCAGAATACAATTTTACCTTCAAGAATACGGCGACGATTCAGCGATACAGATAAACGCATTATCTCCAACTGCGCAGGCCGTAAATGTTATAGGATTCAAAATATTGTGCTACGGTGCCATTGCACAAGCGGGAGGAGCAAGTGTAACCGTGAAGACCCGGGCCATGGGGTTCAGAGAAGTCATCATAAGAATAGTGGGGAACTTCGAAGTCAGCAAAGTTGTCGTAGTAAGTATCATATCATCATCTATGGCACCTGTTTCACTTAAGAATATATTTTTTTTTTCAAGAAACTAACGAGCACTGATATGAATCATAGAAGGATGCATATTTAAGGCGAGTCGGTGATCGTGCATCTTGTCAGGGAACAGCGCGGACAAGTCTTCTGGACACGTTCTGGACACGTGTTCATGCATGCTCATGGGTAGTTCCTAGAAAGTTCTTTGCCTGCATATTGGGCTTTCAATACAATATCAGTTGATAGTCAGTGCTCCTTTTGTCTGTTTCCTCCTCCTTCTGTCTTATTTTTACATCCGCGCTGTCGCTTCCGAAGAAGAGCACACATAAGTTGCACAACCAGTTATTGAAGCAATGTAAACACGATATCCCTCTACAAAAATTTATTCATTAACGTGGAACGCCCTTACGGGAGACCCTGAAAACGACCAACAAGTACACGGTAGTGTCCCCAGAAGTTTAATATTACATAATTCATATGGCGCTTCTCAAGGTCTAGACAATTCCCGCCGTGAGGTAAAAAAAATGCGCCCACCTCCCCGAAGGGAATCGTGAGGAAATGCGAATGCATTTCGCGCGCGCTTCACTCCATTTATATATGGCGGTTGTGGTTCGAAGAAGGAAAAGGCGCCTGATTTCTGCAGCCCGGTCGGGAGCAAGGCGCAGCGCCTTTTTTTTGCTTTTTCTTGTTTTTTAAATTTTTTTATTTATTTTTTTTAAATTTTTTTTTCATATATAGCTCCGCCGAGCTCCGCCGCAGTCCGCTTTTAGTTAACGCGCACGCTGCGAATTTTTATTGTTCAACAACGCACAGGAGAAATCTCCCACCGGCACCACCTTGGAGGTCAAGATTCATTGCCATATATACGGGGTGGTCAGTGAACGGTTGTGCAGCGCGAGCAGTCGGTTTTTTCAACCAAGAAACTCGCTAGCAGACGCTGCCTGTGTCGGCGTCTCGAGGCGAGAGAGGGAGAGGGGGGGAGCGTAGGAGAGGAGAGAGAGGGGGGCCGCGCATGCGCAGTGGGAGTGTGGACGCTGCGGGCAGAGATGCCTAGAGAAGAGAGAGGGGAGCGTAGGAGAGGAGAAGAGAGGTGAGACGCGCATGCGCAGTGGGAGTGTGGACGGCGCGGGCAGGGATGCCTAGAGGAGAGAGGGGGGAGCGTAGCAGGGAGAGAGAGGAGGGGAGGCGCATGCGCAGTGAGGGTGTGGTTGCCGCGGGGAGGGATGCCTAGAGGAGAGAGAGGGAAAGAGGAGGTTTTTTATTTTTATTTTTTTTAAAGGGTTTGCGCATGCGCAGTAAGGGTGGTCACGCCGCACACCACCACCACCGGATTAAGCTTCGCCATAAGATGCTTCACATCTAACACCTGCCGGCGCGCACACCTCCTCAACCTATCCTCCTCCGCGGACAACGCCAACGCCAACGCCGGATGCCTGACATAGCCCGACTATGAAATGCATTCGCATTTAAAAACGATGGAGTGATCTAGTGGCAACATGGCGGGGGGGTAACAATGTGCTGACGTCAGCAAACCCATGCGCTGTCTGCAAATTTTTGCCCCTCAACTTTGGGACTACAGTGCCACCGAAACATGCAGCTGGATCCGCCGGCAATTTCTGCATCCATCGCTCTCGCCTTCGGGCAAATACGACCACGAGCTCCCGCGTGACGCGGGCAGGTAAAGGCGGTTCACGGCTTTGCCTCTGATCCGATGGCATCGTCATTATATCTACGGTACGCATCTCCGACAGCATATCTTTTTCAGCTCTCTCCTGACCTTTTCGCTTATAGTTGTCATGACAAGTAAAGAAAGGGAGCCACACTTCTTTTTAGACATCAGAATTCAAATTAATTACCTTGAAATCATCCTTACTCTGTGAAATGTTGTTGCAGGATTTCTCGCAAGCACCACAAGCACACAAAGCTCGTGGTGTAGCCAGTTCATCGTCTAATTTTGGTTTTATTGCGATAGTAATTATATGGACACTCTCGGATGGTTTTCGCCCTAGGCATCGCTGTTGCTGTCACCGTCATGTCCCGTATATGTATATGTATCTATATATTTATGAAAGCCACAAAGAGAAATAATTCAGAAAAATGTTTCTGACGCGCGGCATCAAACGAGGGACCTCTCGCTCTGCAGCACACGGCGCTAACCGCTAAGCCACGAAAGCGCACGTCCTTCAACGTTCAAACGGCAAGCTATTTATATACAGCGTGTTTTCAGCATTACCAGCGAGATGGCGCAAAGTGCGCGCTCGGCGGGGCTTTAGCTTGCGCCCCACTCGTCGCGACGCGTGCTCTATGGCGCTCATCTCCCACGCATACTTTGCCCCGTGGGGTAGACGCCCGTGTGCGCGCGCGCTTATCTCACGGTGGGGGGAGAATTGTACGTCTTGGGCTTTCGCCGGAACGATTGCGTTGTACTTACCGAGAGCAAAACGGTCGCTTCTCTCGCTGCAGTGCCCCGTTTACGAAAAGAACACGCTTTTCAAACACAACGAAGCAACAGCTGCGACACTTGTTAGTTGGCGCTCGTCTGTACCTGTGAATACGTTTCATGCGTCGTTTTTGTTTGAGCAGCGCGTTGTGTCCAGCTGTGAACGTTGTTAGTTCTCTCTCGTCCTGCGCGTGTTGTTTTCGTGGTGTCATGTGTGCGTGTGCGTGAGCAGTGCGCTGCACGTTTCGACCTGCTTGCCATTCGTCTCTTGACATTCCAATTTGTTGCTATCGCATTCATTGCTTCGCCTTGTGGCGAAACTGTGAGTTTTCTAACGCGATAGCGTTAAAGAGCTCGTTTCTCAGAAATTGCGGCGTCGGCGTCGTTGGTTGTGAGCGAAAAATCGCCATCTTGTCCGTGACCGAAAAAATCGAGAAAGATGCAAATAAAATAAATAATAAAAAACTTTCGCGTCCGAATGAGGATCGAACCCAGGTCGCCTAAGTGGCAAGCAGGTGTCCTACCACACAGCCACGCTTCTTTTGTTTTTTCATGGTATTTATTAAATGTGTGCTGCAATGAACATAAATGGCACTAATAGTATGAAACAAGTACAATCACACAGGCTTGGGATTACGCATAAAATAACTTCCTCTGCTTGGAAATGCAGTGAAAATAACTTTCATGCTTTACAAACACACGCGTCCTGTATGCAGGCGTCACAATACAAGATGTAATATCGCGGTAATATTACGTGGTACAAGCGTACATTGGCATCGGGCGTCAGAAGATGTGAATATCATAACGACATTGGGGTTCAAAGCCTTCGACCCATTAAAAAAGGCACACACGTTACTGCACGTATTCTCTAAAACCACGTAGTGGATGCATAGCAAGTTCGCAAAGATTTCCCGCATTGCCCGCGCATAATTGCTCGTCGTTTAAAGCATGTTACCCATTACATAGTATACACTAAGTGATTGAAGTACGCACTAGGGACAGGATATCGCTATCGCGTTCAACTCTTAAAGGCGAATCGTAAGGGTCTCCCAGTTTTTATAATCCGTTAAAGGCTGAACTAAAAAAGCGAAAGACGAAAACAAAAAGCAGCCTTCAGAGACACGTCGTCGACATGTGCGCTTTTCGATTCTATCATATCTTTCCAGCATGCCCTAACAGCTACCTTACCCCCGCATTCACAAACGCTCCTTGACTCAAGGCTTCTCCTCGACTCCACCAAGTCAAGGCGAAGCGCCTTCCTCGACTGAAGGAGCCGCTGCGTTTCTTGAACTCTCCTCCGCCTTTCCTTCGCCAAGGGAGGCCTTGGAAATGCCCCCTTCACTCGAGTGAAACGCGTAGGCCGAAAAAGACGTCTGACAACGAGGATAATCCTAAATGGGGTTAGCAAATAGCAGGGCTGGGCAAAGATACTTTGAAATTGTATCACGATACGATACAAGATACTCGGGCAAGAAGTATCGGAGATACAGATACAAGATACTTCCAGAACGCATGTATCCGATACGATACTTCCCAACTGTATCTTAAGATACTTCGATACATCTGAAAATTTGCTATTATCGATCTATATAATGACACCTGAAGTACCTATGTACAGAAGTGTTTGCTTGAAAATGTCTTGACCAACTTTGTTTATTTTAATGAAACATCTGTCTCAATCCCGAAATTTACCTTTTTCTTGCTTAATGTATATTACTTTCATTCCGAAACAAGTTATTGGCATTTGTTTACTTGACACTTTTGTATTTCATGGGCGTCGCTGCTTTACTTGGCGACCAGCTAGCGGGTTGCCGTCCAATTGCAAGACTTTCAATAAGAAGCCTCCGCAAAATGGCACAAATACCGGTGCAGAATCTTACCTTGTCCCAGAAGTGTGTTTCGTTGGGCTAGTTGGTTGTACATCGTAAAAGGTAAAAATAGCGCAAAATACATGCGGCACCCCTAAAAGCTATGAAAATAGAGCATGATGTATCGTCAACTTAGGTGTTAAAGTCAGACAATAAAAAACTCAGTGCCCACGTAAAATAGTACTAAAGTGCTTGTGGGGACGCTGATGAGAAAAACCGTAGTACTTGGTATTATGTTTCTCAAATACCCTTCCTAAGGCCTTTAAGATTTTTTGTTATAATTTCCATTGCTATAATTTAAACTCAGTTTCTCCGTTTTATTAAATCGTAGGCAGGATTTTTGTTCGTGTAAGCACTAGGCACGCTCTGATTACTTTACATTTGCCCTAACATCGCCTGAACACTAAACTCACACGGAATGTAAGTATGTAAATAGTAGCAATGACGCAGACAATTAAAAATAACAATAAATAAGAGAAGCAATAGAGGAGGAGGTTACAAAAGATTTATTACAGCTAACAAACAGAAAAAAAACTACACAGAGGCTTAGGTAATGTGCGAGATGCAAACTGAGGACAGAAAAGAGAGCATTTGTGCTAACAATGAAGCTATCATTAAAAAAAACTTCTGGAATAATTTAGCACGAAGAACAAATATACAGTACACCAAAATATCATCTGTTACGTAAATATTTGTTCTATTACAAGCAGCATCGACACATGGTGGAGCGACGGTTGTTAGAATCTAATTGAAATATAAGTCAACCTCATACTGTGCAAGTCAAGCTTACATCAACAAGATCTGTGAAATCTCTGTGTGAAAGCAGCGAGACGCAAACGAACCACATTCTTGCCTTTTTGAGGCTTTGAAACCAAGCACCACGCAAGACAGACTTCGATAACGACACTATAGCCGCATCCGAATTTGAGCGAAAGACGCCGCACGCATTGTAGTACGCAGCACAATACCGTAGCTACAAACAAGGTTCATGGCACCGACACAGCTAAAAAGAAAGAAAATATGGAGAAACAAAAGGTCGGTTGCACGTAGACGGTCGCGCGCTTGTTTTTCTCTAGATGGCTGAAGCGCCATCCCGTGACTCTGCTGCACCAGTAGAGACGCGTATAGACCTTATCTCCTATGCTCACTGGAGCACTCTTGCAAAAAGACAGAGGAATATCACTGTCGTTAACTTTATGTGGTAACCCCCGTATTCATAAACGCGCCTTAACTTGAAGCCTCGACTTGACTTCGCCAAGTCAGCCTCAAGACATCGTGTGACTTTAAACTCCCCAAGACAGCCATTGCATTTCATAGACGCTCCGAGTGCCTTCCTCCGTCAAATCAGCGCTTGCTCGCGATGCGACGCTACTGGGTTCGAGATTATGATGCTAACTTGAACACAATATCATTCTTTCTTCCTGAAAAAAGTAAAGCTAATCACAAAATAGTAGAAACACAGCATGTGGTGTCATCCAGCATCCGCAAATAGACGCTGCGTCAAAGCCAATCCGTAGCAACGCAACCAAAAAATAAATAAGTAAAAACACGAGAGTCATATATTAATGCCGTGTTGGCTATGTCAGAGTGTACTAGAATATTTTAGTATAGACGATTTTCTGCAGCTGGTTTGTTTAGTCAAAACTGGATCGCGCTACCACTGCACCGTGGCCGTCTCCTACCGCGGCCATCTCAATGCATTGGCCTTTGGCAGCGCTGCTCAATATGCCTCCATCCGTGTCGCGTCGTCTGCTCGGCGTCCCATAGCGTCTGCGCGCACGCGAGTAAGAGTGAGCAGACGGCAGCGACGGAAAAGTCAACATGGCGACACCTGTGGATGCAGTTCCCTTCCGCTTCGAATTTATCACGTCGTCGTCCTGCGTTGTGTGGCCCGTAAGTGCGTAACCAACGCATTTATTTGCTTTATATTTACGTCCTGAAGCTTTGAGAGCAATGTATTCGTCGGCATTCTGCAGCGTTTTCAAGATTCATTCTCAAATTCTCGGCGACAAGGCTTAGCAGCAATGTCTAAATAAACAGAGCTAATCTGGATAATAAAGACAGAACATACCTCATGCTTTGTCCCCAGCGTGAGATGACACTGAGCGGTAGCTCATTTCACCATTTATTTATTGCTCTGAACCCAGTGGGCGAGTAGCAAGCGCGAGTTCGGATCGAAGCGGGCAGTCGCGTCTGCATGGGTGCTGCCATGTTGGCTTCGAACCCCAGCTGCTGGCGCTTACGGCCACGGCCGCTTCGCTGGCCGAATGCGTTGGCTGGGGCAGCGCCTCCTGTATTTTTTCTGTGCCTGCCGCGTGAGCGGCCGCCGCGCCCGCCGAGTCCTCTCCTGTTACTCTCTCGATTTCGCCCCTAGACGCCGCTTGGCGGCTCTGCCCTATTACCCTCTAGCAGACGACGCGCTCCGTCGCTCGCGCGCCGGCCTGTCGCGCTTTTTCTGTCGTCTGCTAAAAAGAATCGCGAACGTTCTTCGGAGTTGTTGCTATCATATTAAAAGAAGTAGTATTCACGTGTAAATAACAATAAAGGTGAAATAAACTGTCAACATGACTCTTACCGAAGATTTATTTCGCGACTCAGTCAACTTGCAGACGACAAGTTTAACCCGTCGTTTGGTCGCAGTGGCAGTCATGAGTCCGTCTGTTTGCTTCAGTGGTGATGCTCTGCTGCCTTTTCATCGGTCACTATGCGCTGCTGTTGCGTTCCATTCTGTACCTCTAGCCAGCGAAAGAAAGAAGCAGGAGTGTCATTCCACGAGATACCAGCGAACGCGGAGCTACGTGAACGATGGCTACGAGTGATCGCGCGAAAGAACTGGGTGCCGAATTCGACGTCAAACTACTCGGCCGTGTGCAGCCGACATTTCGTGGAAGCTGACTTTCGCGAAAATACTAAGAGGCGCATGCTGAAGCCCGATGCGGTGCCGAGTGTGTTTCCTCATTACCCAGCGTACATGAAGAAGGAGCCACCTAAGGAGAGAAGCTGCAGCAGCATACAAAAGCGGAAACGTGATTCCTCGACGGACGCGTTGGAAAGTCTGCCAGGTCCAAAAACCTATTCGCGCCCTGCATCGGCGCCAGAAGTTCACGCGAACACGTCTGAAGAAGTCAGTGCGCCCAGCTGCAGCAGTTGGCAACTACCAGAAATTGCTTCTTCAAGCGACATCCAAGACTTGCCTTCTGTGACAGCGGCTAGTAACTACTGTCAGTCCGCAAACTTTGAGCCAACATATGCGCAGCCAGCTGAAGAGGGTACATGCGCACGTGCCTTGAGGTCAGTTGGTATTCAAGCTGACAGTAGATGCTCAGCATCAGCCTTCTTGGAGCGAAAGAAATGGCGCGAGAAGGAAAGAGCATGGAAGCAACGAAATGAAAGGCTGCAGGCAACAGTCGATGCCTACAAGAAGGAGCTGCAGCGATTAAAGGAGGAGTGCAACGTGAACAAATTTCTTCAAGTCGCCAGGGACTCAGATCAGGGCAGCACTAAAGCCAGAGTCATTATGGATCAAGTGCTAAACTACAAGGCGAAAAAACCGAAGTGGTGTGAAACCACTATACGACAGTGTGTGATTCTTCGGAACCTCTCGACAAAGTCGTATGAATATATAAGGACAGAGCTCCTCGCACTCCCGTGTAGAACTACGCTTCAAAAGTACCTGGGAACTACTGCCGGAGAAATAGGTTTCAGTGAACTGGTGAAGCAAAGGCTCAACGCTGAAATGGAGTGCCTCGGGACGGAGCAAGCCAAAATGTGCAGCCTCGTCGTAGATGAAATGAGGATAAAACAAAGGCTTGAGTACAACAAGCAAAGAGATGTCTTCCTGGGAGACGTAGACATGGGCGCTCTAAATGAAGTTTTGTCCGACTCGGAAAGGAGCGAATTGGCGAACTCGCTTTTGTGCTTCTTGATCTGTGGCCTTCACGCTAGGTATCGGATCCCAGTGGGTTACTTCTTTACCAGAGCCTGCACTGGTGAACTACTTGCGGAAACCACCAAGCACGTCATCAGAAAAACTGAACCATTGGGATTCGAGATAGTCCGAGTGGTGACGGACAACCACAAAATAAACGTCGCTGCGATGGAAATATTATCAGGTGGGCAACCAAAAACCCGAGTACCTCATCCCGCCGACCCAAGCCGCAGTTTGTTTCTGGCATTCGATCAGAGTCACATCCTAAAAAAACATTCGATCGCAATTTCTATCGCGAGAATTGGGAAGAAATGGTGAAATTTCATCAAATTACATAAAGGACCTCTACAAGATGCAGCGGGGCTCGACTCTCAAGCCGGTACGTTTTCTCACGAGGAAACACGTCTATCCGTCAAACATCGAGAAAATGGGAGTGAAGCCTGCCGTCCAGCTGTTTTCACCAGCCGTGACAGCGGCGTTGTCCTTCATGAAAGACCAAGCAGGGCACACGTGCGACGCAAAGTTCGCCAGTGCCGGTCCAACTGTTCAGTTCATGAACAATTTGAGCAGATGGTTTACTATCATGGACGTCAGCAATTGCCAGCAGCATATTCACCAGAACCATCCGGACACCAGGCAATTCACTGATCCTGAGCACTCCAGACTTCATTGGTTGGAACTTGTTTTTTTTAGAATACGTTGAAGATCTCAAGATTGCAAGCGCACCAGTGAACTTTCTGACAAAGGAAACCCACCACGCACTAGTATTCACCACGGTCGCCAACGTCCAGTGCATCAGATTTCTCTTGGCCAGAGGGTTCAAATTTGTGTTAACCCGAAAATTTTCAAGTGACCCCATTGAATCCCTGTTTGGGACCCTTCGACGCAGCGCTGGCTGCAACGATATGCTTGACGTCAGAAGCGCTCTTTCGGGCCTCGAGAAAATGCTGAAGACGGGCATCATTGCGGCTTCGCAGACAAGTAACGTACAAAGCTCAGCCTCATTCGTTTCCTCGGGGAGCATTATTAGGAGCGGCGACACATTAAGCAACACGTCGACAAGCGCGTCCACAGCAGTGACTTCGGCGCAGCACCTACTGCATGAACTCTGCACTTCGTCAAAGCCATTTCTGCCTACGCCAGATATAGTAGCAGTTTTCTCTCGTCGCGGGATACATATCCCGCGTTGTGAGTGAGAAAACTGAGTGCGAGCGCTGCGTGTCGCTGGTATTAAAGGCCAAAGGGAGCAGCACTAGTGCTACGGACGGATTGATTTCCCACCAGGACCGAAGTGGCTTGTGCTACCCCACTCCGGAGCTCGTGCGAGTTCTGCATGCCCTGAAGAGATTTGTGGAGGCAATGCTTCTGGACCGCGCATCTCTCCATAAGCATCTGGAGACGTGCGTCACGAAAAGTGTGGACGTAATTGTTGGTCTGCCAGTACTGCTGTGTGACCGTTGCTACCATAGCCAAAGGCGCAAATTATTAGAACTTGTGTGCAGAAAGTTCATGAGGCCGCTGTTAACCAACTATGCTGTCGACTTCACCGACAAAAAGTCTGTGGCGAGGCTTTACCAAAGGAAGCCATTGTCACGGAAGTTTTTGAAGCTTGAAGCTTGCACGACACACGCGCCTTCAATGTGGACTGACACAAGCGGTTTCAGTTCATCCGGTTGTTTCTTTACTTGTTCTGTCATGTTGTTGTTTTTTAGATTTGTCTTTTGTATATATAAAATTGCTGTCTAGTTTTATTACTTCAACCTGTGAATTCCATATATATTTTGATGGGGATCGATCTCGTCGTCATCTGATCTGCTGACGACGTGCTCGAGCACTTTCCTTCGAGCTCCGTTTACATTAAAAGGATGAGACACCGTTAAGACGCTTTTTTTGTAATGCGCTATCATAAACAAACCGGTGAATTCGGAATTACCGAACACGAGTGAAAGAAAGTGCGTAGAGTTAGAAAATGCGCGTGGCTGTGCAGGATTCTGCCATAGCAAGCAAGCGAAGAGCGACCGCGCGAGAGGGTAATAACCCGACGCCACCGCGCGGTCACTCGGAGAAACAGACGGCCAGGCGTAGAGCAATGGGAAGAGGCGCGACGCAACAGGCACAGAAAAAATACAGGAGGCGCTGGCTGGGGCAACTGGGTCGGGGAAGGCCAGTTACGGTCACGTGATCAAACATGGCAGCGCCCGTGCGCCGCTGCGGAAAATCGTCTATAGTACCCTAGTTAGGTTGTTTACAGCGGCAAAAACGCCGGCAGCGCTCGCGTTGTTGTCTTCCAGTAACAATATCATGGAACGTGGCCTCCGCAATTGGTTTCGGCAATTCGCCGTTGCTGCGGTGCACTTCCGGTGTTAATCGTGGAGGCTATGGTGCAAACTGCATGTTTTGTATGTCTTTTGGCTTCTTTTGTCGCGCAACCATGGCCTTGGCCTACTCTGCAAAAAACTGTGCGTCTCCTCATGTGACATCACAGGTTTTGAGGAGGTGTTGCGCATGCAAACTGAAACGCTCGCAGCGTTTCCATGAGGTTGCTCTGCGGTGGTGTGCTGCGTCTCTCTCAAGCTCCGCTATGCTTCATTCCAAGGCCGATTCAAGACTGCTCGCGTACAAACTTGGTTTTCAAGACGACTTGATGGAACGAAGCTCGCCGGAAGGACGCGTTTCAAGTTAGGGAGGATTTCTGAAACGCGTTTACGCTGTCTTGAGGCGGACTTGACCAAGTTAAGTCGAGGTTTCAAGTCAAGGAGCGTTTATGAATACGGGGGGTGGCAGCAGTATCAGCTTGAGAAGCAGAGTTCAGCTGACGTTTGTTGTTTCGCTGGGTGGCGTTTCTATAGCAGTACCTTGTATCTTAAGATACACGATACATTATTGAATGTATCGGAAATACAGATACAGATACTCGTTTTGCGAGAGGTATCGCGAGACAGATACAAGATACCCAAAGAGTACTTAAGATAGTATCTAAGATACATGTATCTTCGATACTGCCCAGCCCTGGCAAATAGCTATCTCCGCACACTAAATATATGTCTTCCTTAATTATTCTTCCTTATCAATTGACATTACGGCCAAATACAGGCCTTTAGATCGGTAGTGTAGCTGCCGCAAGCCTTAAGCCGATAGAGTAAGCGAAACCCTCGCTTCAAGTCTGGCACTGTACCCCGGCTGTTGAACGAACAGCTGACTCCGTTTCGTGCGCTGCTGAACGTTTCCGCGTGATTAATTTATTGCGTTCCGCATGCACCTGTCAATCGCGGTTTATAATTACGGTGGTGTCTGCGTGTGTATTGTTTGTGACCCAGCTTTCGCCATGGTGACTAACGAACGACGTGAGTGATGGCAGGAAGCACAGCCCCTCAAACGGATGATTGGTTGCTTTGTTTACCGTCGTGTTGATGAGAACCTTCTGATCACTGATGCAGCTACATAACGGATAATGCGGGTGAGTGAGTAATTTCTACGAGGTATCACATTACACTAACGTGCCTTGGGAATTCACCACTGCACTGTGTACAATAATTACGTGTACGTAAAATCGTTCTCGCAGCGGGAGTACGTGCACAGTTCGCAATTTTTATTTTTCTCATTTCATTTTTCTGGGAGCTTCAGCGTGGCACTCTTGTAGTGGTTACTTTTCGTGTAATAAGTAATGTGGGAGATAATGCTCGAAACTGCTAGTCAAGGTTATACCATGTCACGTTAAACAGTAGGCATGTTTATACTTGTGGTTGAGTGTTCAAATTGGACTTTTACGCAAATTGGGCCAAGCGATCGTGTGCCTTCCTCCCACCATCGACGACAGCAGTGTTTTAAAGTTGTTTTATTTAATTAGGAGCATATGTTGTCGGTTAACAAGGACTGATGTGTGTGTGTGTGTGTTTTTTTTTGTTCGTAACAGCGTAGGTTGGACATCAGGTATGCTTCATGCAAAATATTAATCTTCTAAGTATGCTTGAGTAAGCAGTTAATTATTTCCATGTTTGTTCTATTCGCCCTGCACGTGTTGATGTGCCTAACGTGACAGATTCGAATAGACCCTTTAAATCTTTGTAAATTCCGTTTGCAAGATCACGCAGCGGCCACGTTATAAAATTTTTGCCCTGCCTTCTTATTCTGGAAGCGCATAAGCGCATTCGTTAGTGCAATAATGTTCTCTGTACTTGCGTTTCGGCTTTCATTTGCAGATTATGACTCCTGGGAATACCTGCTGAGAAGGACCGTGGTGTCTGCGTTGCATTGTGAAGCCTCGCCAGTACATAATCCATAGGACTTCTTTGTTATTGTGCATATCATGAGACTGAAGCCGCTTCTGACGTTTGCCGCTGTTCTGTCTTAAAAACGACGGCGTCGGTTCTCTCAACCTGGGAGGAAGTGTCGCTAAGGAGCAGAGTAGTTTACTCTGCTGATTCAACGTAGACCAGCGCAACAAAATGTTGAAAAATGCTCAAGAGTATTGCAGTCATCGCGGCTACTTCTGGTCAGAACTTCGTAAATATACGCTATTGCTACAATATTAGCATCTCTGCCTGTTGGAAACACGCCACCTCTCTTCCGTGGAAGAGGAGTGGTGCTGCTGTATATAGAACAAGTCTGATTTTTGTAGAACTGCTTTCCTGAAGAATCGGAGCAGATGGGGTTCTTGCGATCCTGTCCGATCATGAAAGGACAAGGATGACGCTAATTTAGGTATTGATATTTGGAGAAAGCTGAAATTGCAAATGGTAAATGAACCTTTATTATATGTGGCTCATGAAGAACAACGTAAGTGACAAACACAAGTGCGTAAGCTGCAAAGACTACGAAGTGTCCGGGAATCAAGCATATGCAGCCAAGATGAAGTTCGAGCTCGTCGGACATCATAAAGAAAATACAGGGGGTAGACGCTCTAGCGTGACTAATGCAGTACAGCTGCACACATTAAATGCAGATTTCCTCCTTTTGTATACAGTCATGCAAACGCTGCAATGCATTGCAAATACATTGCAAATTTAAGTGACTCGTGAAGGCCTACCCGAGCACCCTCATTTAGTACTGGCAACACCGCATCGTATGGCAAAAAACGAGCGCGGATGTTCTTCGCTGCTTGTCGCCAATCGGCGCCAAGTAGCGGCCGATACAGTGCGTGGACTGCGCAGCCCTTTCGCAGTCCTTGTGCGGCACAATTTTTCTTTTGTGCACGCAGCACTGTGTGCAGATGACTTATGAACGGCTGCTTATTACAGTAAATACTTACTGTCCCCTGTGCTGATGTTTCATTGAAAGCGGCCCGCATTCTTCAAGTGTGCGGCGATGGCGATTCGGCGTCGCGCTCGCAACCCCAAATTTCGACAGTGTTCCTCCTACGGACCCCGGCACACAGCGACGTCCCTCTCGCGAGTAACGAGGCGGCCCACGTCGCGGCTCGAGGTCTCACTAGCTGAACCGCGGCACATTACGTGGCCGGCACCTCCGACTCCGAGAACAGGGCTTTGGGTCTGCTGGATCGAGACACTTCGACAGGCACGCAGCAACAAGGATCACACTGGTCGTGGGGTAATTGTCTGGCAGCGTTCCGAGACATTATCAAACACTTGGCTCGAAAGGCGTAAATTGCTGCCACCGCACGATAAATTAGACAGGCGCGATGCCGTAATCTTTCGCTTACTCCAAACCCACTCATACCTTAGCCCGGCCACCTTACGCCACTGCAACCCGAACCTATACCCCACCGATATGTGTAAAGCGTGCGGGCACAGAGCAACGCTGAGCCACATGCTCTGGGAATGTGCCGGCGACAACAGTCGTGAAAACGCCACCGTTCGCGATGCGCCTATTGGCCTCGAGGCCCACCACTGGAAACGCCGGCGCCACCATCGGCGTGACGTGCTTGGCAGGATCACGCGGTCTCGGCGGCCGCGTCGGCTGCTTGCGGAGCGCTGCCGCGTGCTTTGTAAATGAGTTTCAAGGTCCCCCTGCGCTGCGGTCGGTACGAATACGGAGGTTTTCTCGCATTCTGAACCCAACTGAACCCATTGTAACAGGAGTGGCTACCTCCGAAAGCGATGAACATGCTGCTATTAGGCTTGGTGCCGTAGTGCCGGATGTATACACGCAACGAAGTCCGGTATAAGCCTGCACCGGTGCCCGTGGGACAAGAAACTGCGTGAAGAGTGCGTTGTGGTGCTAAGAACCGGCAAGCAGCTATCGGCTACCAGTCATGTATACAACAAGCACTTCCGCGACGACGATTTTCGCGGCTGCGTCGGGGCTGTGATGTTGAGTGGGAGAAAGTGCGCACTGCGACGATTGTCCTCGCGCGCTTCCCGCCGGCTAATGGTGCTTATCTACCGCAGTATAGAAAAAGGCGCAGCCTTTTGCATCCCGCAGTATACCATCTCAGAACGTTCCTGTGCGACCTCTTGATCGCCGGCCCCGTGCTCATCGTCTAAAATATGGGCTGCAGATATACTTCAGCGACTGTTTAGATACGTTGGATTTAAACACTCGTAAGGTTCCTTGTACATTCCCCTATGATGACCGGAAGGCGAAAGCCACCTACTCCTCCTTGTCAGTCAATATATTGATTTTCCCCGCCCCGCTCCAAAAGACTTTGTGCACCTAACGAGGTTTTGCACTGCCTCCGTGATCGGTCCACCGATCACGGAGGCTGTGCAAAGCGACCATGTCGTGTGAACAAGTCATGATGTGACATGACGTTACGTGGCGTCATGGAGACGTCATGACGTCTTCACAAATTTGGGCAATCTGACGTCATGATGACGTCATCACGTGATAGCACTTGATATTTTTTTTTTGCATTACTCGTGCCGGCGCCGACGAGGCGGGCTGCCGACGGTCAATCTTCCCTTTTGATGAGGCATCGAAGGTTTTCGCCTTCATAACCTATAGGCGACGTTTGCTGGTGGATGTACATAGCGAGCGAGTCAAAGGCTGCGGCTGATGTGTGCTGCATTTATGTTGGCAATAACATTCTTTCAGTCAGTCGTGCATTCTCATGACGCAAGCGCTACGTGCTAAAAAGCCCAAATTTACTTGTGCCACTCTCAAACTCAAGTTGGGCCTCCTA
The DNA here is from genome assembly GCA_030522465.1 of Rhipicephalus appendiculatus. Taxonomy (NCBI): domain Eukaryota; kingdom Metazoa; phylum Arthropoda; class Arachnida; order Ixodida; family Ixodidae; genus Rhipicephalus; species Rhipicephalus appendiculatus. The sequence continues at coordinate 16,005 of JALIZH010016532.1, read as the reverse complement.
TCCAACCCCATGCATTTTTTTTGGAGCCTTATTTATTTATGTGGAAAAGATGCCGCGCTGTTGGCGTTACACTCGACATACTTCCCTAATTCCAGGGCAACTCGCCAAATAATGCTGCATGGGCATTAAAATTTTGCATTTCACTCTTTACGTGTTGTTGTTACCTTGTTTTGCAGCTGCAGGTTGCTGCAATAACTTCCCTTTCTTTCACCACTATTTCAAGTTCAGGTAGGTCCTTGTTCACATCGACGTTTGCAGAACAAGTGCGGCGAACGTTACTGTATTTTCATTCGTTTCCTTGGCGTTGTATACTACTACATGGCCTCGTAGACCACTTCTCCTTCCATCAGCAATCTCGAAGTGTTGAAGCTTTGGTCTATGAATTTGTTGATGGCAGAGAGCGGCAAGTTCAGTGGAATGCAATGGAAACGAAAGTTAAGCAACATATTAAAAAGGGCATCGCATTTTCTCACGCTGTGACCACCAAACGAAACGAACACACTGAAACAACAGGAGGAGCGGCAATTGCTCGCTTAGAAGACCGATCTATATGCAGTGCGAGGCAACATGTCAAATGACATTGAAATATACATTACTTTTGACTGAAAAAAAAAAAACGAAAAACGCCGGGACGGGACATCATACGTTGCCATATAGGCGCGCCGAAGTCGTAGTTGTAACAAAAAAAAAAATCGAACAGCGACCGCGCAACAATAGTTTTTGTGTACTCACGAATTCTCATGTTTTGCTGCCTAAAGTTCACGGCACGGCGCCAAAACACGCTCGTAGCAAAAGCGAAACCATGAGTACGAACATATACATGCAGACGCTCATACATGCAAAAGCTCCGTCGGTCGCCGCGAACCCGTGCGATCACAGGCTTGAGGCTTCTTTCTGTTATTCTCCATTTAGGTATACAGGCGTCTACTCTAACAAAATGTTTCGCATAGTTTGTACTCAACGACTGACTACATTTCACGCCAGAAGCCGGTTCAGGGGTCTCATCGCGGTGACCGCGTGAAGCGGGCGCTTCGTTTTCTGCTGAGAGACAGCGACTGTAAACTATGTTGTGCTCTGCTTTCGTCGAAAATTATTATTTTAACACTACAGAACATATTTCGTTTCGAAAGTACGCACAGAATTGTCCTGGAGCGCTTCCGCGACGTGTTTTGTAGAGCGCCGACAGCAAATCTTATGGGGAGCGCGCGGCGGTATCCTGCCTAGCACGCAATCGAGGCGCGCCCGATAGAGGGCGATCCGTAACTCCTCGAGGCCAATACCGGCCGTCAATGCCAGACCACAAGAAGGCTCGAGCTCACTCGTTCCCGCCGCCGCCCCACCTGCGGGAGCCGCGGAGGACCTCCTTCGTCGGCGCCGCCGCCGCTGGGAGGCGGCGCTCCGAAGCTCGAAGTTGAACGACCAGCTCTGAGCCGTCCGGCAAGCCGAGGATGCCGCCCGAGTCCAGGGACTCCAGGCCGCCACGTGAAGCCACCAAGACCAAACTGCCGGCCCGCTCTATGAAATAAAGTAGTCTTTCTTCTTTGTACAGAAAGCCCCTCTGAGCGCCTAGTGTTGCCTAGCAACCGCTAATGCCACAGCTGCGCTCATGGGCGTCGGCAGGGGGGTGCAAAAGGGGCACTTGCCCCCCCTCAGGCCACGCCAGTACTTGTCACCCACCCAAGCTAAACCAGCTCTCTGCCCCTCCCCCAGCAGCGATGCAAGACAGGTTTGCACCCCCCAAAACAAAATCCTTCCGACGCATATGGCTGCGCTGCACCACCGCTGCACCTGTTCCGTGAGGCCGCCTCGAGACTCCGCCCACTGACCTCGACACTGCAGGCAGTCGCTCTTCTGTGAATGTCGTGGAGCCACTGGCATAGCTCGGCACACTCGCTCATAAGTGCACTCAACTCACACTCACTCACACTCATTGGAACGTGGTGAGTTGAGTATGAGTGAGTACTCATGAGTGTGAGTGGACGTGAGTGTGAACGTGAGTGAGAACTCACGAGTGTGAGTGGTCGTGAGTGTGAACGTGAGTGAGCACTCATTATTATGAGTAGGCGTGAGTTTGAACGCGAGTGAGCACTGATGAGTGTGAGTGAGCGTGAGTGTGAACGTGAGTGAGCGTGCACTCTTGAGTGCGAGTGGACGTGAGTGCGTACGTGAGTACTCATGAGAGTGAGTGGACGTGAGTGTGACGTGAGTGAGAACTCAGGGTGAGTACGAGTGTGTATGAACGTGAGTACTCATGAGTGTGAATAGCATAAACGTGAATAGTCGTGAGTATGGACGTGTGTGAACTCATAAGCGTGAGTAGGTATGCCGCACACAGAAACACGGCGAAAATAGCTCGGCACACTCACTCATGAGTGCACTCAACTCACACTCACTCACACTCATTTGAACGTGGTGAGTTGAATATGAGTGAGTACTCAGGAGTGTGAGCGGACGTGAGTGTGAACGTGAGTGAGCGCTTAAGAGTGTGAGTAGGCGTGAGTATGAACGTGAGTGAGTGCCTACGAGTGGGAGTAGTCGTGAGTGTGAACGTGAGTGAGTACTCATGAGTGTGAGTGGAGGTGAGTGTGAACGTGAGTGAGTACTCATGAGTGTGAGTGGACGTGAGTGTGAACGTGAGTGAGTGCGAAGGCTGACAAAATTGTGGTGAGCGAGTTTGAGTGAGTACTCCCTTAAAGTGCCGACCTATGGCCACTGGCGACTGCGCGTGCGCTCCTCCTCCTCTGTTCCGTAGAAGAGCCTACGCGCGGGTGGTGGTACGTCAGGATGAGCCATAGGGAGGCCGAGGAAAGTTCGTATTACAGAGGAAGAAACCCGCTGGAGAGAATCGCGCGTAAAGGGCCAACCACTGGCACGCGTATGCACTCTCACGCACGCGCCTACGCGTCAAAAGCGTCGAGTCGCGCCAGTGGACGAAAAGGGCGCACAACCACTGGTGAGCGTCAACGCTCACGCGTCGACGTCTGACGCAGTGTTGCTTGATCTTTTGGTTTAAAACTGTCCAAGTACAGCACAGAACGGCTCATTGCCAATCGAAGCGAGTTGGTACGTTTTCGAAGATGTAAAGAGCACGTTAATATATTAATTGACTATTTAAGAAGTAACTAGCATCGCAGTGACCAAAGTAACAACCGCGGCACGCACAAGTAATCAACATTCGGCGCGTGCACTGCTCCCGTGAACGAAAGTTCGCGTAGATCTTGGCATCACGGGGCACAGCGGCCGCACAGCCAACGATGTTTGCGAGATCACCAGCGCTTGTGCGATGGCCTTGTTGACGCCTGTTCGCGGCTTTGTTATTAGTGCTCAACAGGAATATAATCATCCTGTTCATGAAAATGCTTCTGCTCCCGCTGCTGCTAAAAAGAAGTGGACGGGAGTGACGTCGCCCGCACCGTCGGTAGGCTCGACGTTCTCTCTTGGCGCATACTTTAGTTACGAAAAAAAATGGAAATACACGTTTGCTGCACAGTCTGAATGAGGTGCCCTAAAAAATTCGGCGCATAGCAACTAATACTTTTTCCATTACCAAATAGACTCCTTGCCCACGTACCACCGGTGCCACCATGACTAATATTCGAGCTAGCTAATGTGCGTTACAGTTTATTAGGGGCGAAGCTCCTTATGGCGAGACCTGGCCGGTTGTCGATCGGCGTCGGTCGTCGATCGTCAACCATCCACTGTACCCCGTAGTGTTCCCTTATCGTACAATAGAGGGCGCTGTCCCATAGAGATGCATGCAAACTGCAGTTGGGTGACGATATACTAGATGGCGCTTTACGCATTCCATTTCTCGTCTCGTTTCCGAGAGGGCGCTGTCCCATAGACATGCGTACAATATGGCGGTTGGGTGAAGGTACGCTACACGTTTGCTGCACAGTCTGAATGAGGTGCCCTAAAAGTTCGGTGCATAGCAACTAATACTTTTTCCATTACCAAATAGACTGCTTGCCCACGTACCACCGGTGCCACCATGACTAATATTCGAGCTAGCTAATGTGCGGTACAGTTTATTAGGGGCGAAGCTCCTTATGGCGAGACCTGGCCGGTTGTCGATCGGCGTCGGTCGTCGATCGTCAACCATCCTCTGTACCCCGTAGTGTTCCCTTATCGTACAATAGAGGGCGCTGTCCCATAGAGATGCATGCAAACTGCAGTTGGGTGACGATATACTAGATGGCGCTGTACGCATTCCATTTCTCGTCTCGTTTCCGAGAGGGCGCTGTCCCATAGACATGCGTACAATATGGCGGTTCGGTGAAGGTACGCTAGATGGCGTTGGCGGTGCAGCTGTTCTCCGATTGGCGGCTGCGCGGGGTTGCGCCGGGCGGCGAGCGCCCGCTATCTCTCATTCCCCGGATCGTCGCCGTGCGAGTGCGCTTGCCGGATATGCTGCTTGGCGGACCATGGACGACGAGGAGCGCCGGGTGCGGAAGGCCGCTGCGGCTCGTGCTCGTCGGCAGGATCCCGAGGTGCGAGCTCGAGAGGCCGCCGCGACGCGAGCGCGGCGCCAGGCGGATCTCACACACACTATCGCTTTGATTACTGCTGGGCGAAACCACTGAAGATTTCACGGTGTAACCATGATTGCTTCACGAGCTTCCCCCCAACTCTTGATCATTCGCCCCGTGGATATGCTGTGATTTTTTACATGGGCTAACATTGAGAAGTTCGAATCCTGGAGCAAGCATACATACTATCACGTGATTTATTCACGTACAAGCGTTAACGAACGACAGGGAACGTCAAGGAACTGAAATCCAGGCAAGCGCAAGCTCGGGTCACGTGGCTACCACTAACGCTGTGGCTTGCTTTTTTGGCTGCTTCATCGTCGTCTCCCATTGTTCACTACATTGGCCCCCGGTGAAGAGCGTAGCCATCCTGGCGACGTAAGGCTTAGTCAGTATAGCGGGGTCATAATAGGGCTTGAGGGGCTCACGTGTACAATTTCTCTGCCTCGACGACGCAAGTCTTCGGACGGTGTCAAAGGTTCAACCTCATAGTTGACTGGTGACGTGCGAGTGAGAATGCGGTAGGGTCCGTGGTATCGGGCCAGTAATTTGGACGAAAGGCGAGGAGTGTTGGACGGCACCAAAAGCCAAACGAGTGCACCAGTCGTGAAAATAGGGAGAGGTCGGTCGGTGTCGTGCCTTAGCTTCTTGTGGCCTTGGTCCTCGGTTGTCAGCGAACGGGCCAATTTTCTGCAATCTTCGGCGTATCTGGCAACATCAGAAATTGCAGTGTATTCAGATGAGCCAGGCCTGTAGGGAAGCATAGTGTACGGCGTGCATGATGGTTCGCGTCCGTACAACAGAAAGAAAGGCGAATAACCTGGGGTCGCTTGCGTAGCGTTATTGTACGCGTACGTCATGAATTGAAGGACGGTGTCCCAATTGGTCTGGTCTGATGCGGTGTACATTGACAGCATATCACCGAGAGTGCGATTAAATCGTTCAGTGAGGCCGTTCGTCTGCGGATGATATGCGGTCGTCATGCGATGAACGATGTTGCACTGGGACGAGCAAGGCTTGGATAGCGTCAGACAGGAAAACGCGCCCCCTGTCGCTCAAAAGTTCACGGGGAGCACCGTGGCGAAGGACAAAGTTGCGTACGATGAAAAACGCAGCTTCTCTTGCAGTTGCGGTGGGCAGTGCGGCTGTCTCTGCGTAACGCGTGAGGTGGTCCACGCCGACGATTCTCCACCTGTTTGCAGAAGAAGACGAGGGGGGCCGTCCGTATAAGTCGATACCGACGCGGTCAAATGGACGCGCTGGACAAGGCAGCGGCTGAAGTGTACCGGCTGGGCGTTGAGGTGGCGTTGAGGTGGCACTTTGCGCCGCTGACAGGCAGTACAAGCACGTACGTACTTGCACACAAATGTATACATGCCGCGCCAGCAGTATCGCTGACGCAGGTGGTTGTAGGTCTTGAGAGCGCCGGCGTGAGCGCTTTGCGGGTCGTTGTGAAAAGCAGCACATATTTCCGTGCGCATGTGTCTGGGTATCACTAGTAGCCACCTACGACCATCAGGCGCGTAATTCCGCCGATAGAGGAGGTCGTCTCGAAAAGCGAAATGCGTGGCTTGACGGCGGATAGTTCTTGAGGCCGCATGAGCTAATGGATCCGTCAGAAAGTCGATGAGTTGGGAAAGTCACTCTTTCTTAGTGACGGAATAATTAGACTCGGCTTTCTTGAGGGTCCGACTCGCGTAAGCGACCACGTATTCTTCGTATCCTGGTTTTCGATGAGCTAATACTGCTCCAAGACCGACACCGCTGGCGTCGGTATAGATCTCCGTAGGCGCATAAAGGGTCAAAGTTGTAGTGTTAGCCGTTCACAGGAGACGGGAACCTAGGCATAGCATGAGCGCCTGAGGAGCCCGTAGTGAGACAACCGGTCGCCACTGAACCCAAACAACAACAAACTTTATTCTACTCCGTACAAACGCTTGACATCCAGGAGGGGGCGCCACTCATTAACAAATAGTAGCGACCTCTACATCTCCCCCTTTCCGCATGTTCGGCAGTCATCAGTTCAGACGGTCCGGTTGGACCACGCTTCGGCCACTACGCGTGCGCACAACACCATCGCGACCACGACCACCAACACCACTATCACTATCACCACTAATACCAACACGATCACCAGCCTGCCCCGAGTCGCTCGTCGTTACCGTGGTACTTGGAGGACCTTGAGATGGGTGAGCTACATGCGGCTGTGGCTCGGTTTCTTCTGATGAAGCATGAGGTGGCGGCGATGCTGGAACAAAAGGGACAAGGTGACGCCTGTTACGCTGAAAGATACCGCCTTGTCCTGTTTCTGGTAGGTAGCTCCTGGGTCTCTGTGCTGGGCTTAACACAGTTCCCTTTACATTTTCTGGCCGCACCCAGACTTGTTGTCCCACTGGAAGCTGCATTTGATGTCTGGCCCGAGGACGCTGATTGTATCTCCTTTCCTGCTTTCTTTTGTAGGATGCGTTTCTCAGTGCTGCTGTGTCTTTCGGTGGCACGTTTGGATGTAGCAGTTCTTCCTTCTTGGGGACTGTGGTCCTTACCCGACGACCCATCAAGAGCTGAGCCGGGCTAAAACCATTGACGCCTGGGGTGTCCCTGTAGCATAGGATAGCAATGTGAGGGTCTTTTGCCGTGGTGAAGAGGTTTTTGACCGTCCTGACCATTCTCTCCACTTCCCCATTCGAGAGAGAGAGACTCTTTATTAGAAAAACAGAGATTTTTGCCGGCGTCTATATAGCGCAGACATGCTACTCTGTATAGGGATGGGGAAGGGGACTAAAAGATTTCAGAAGAGACGGAAGAAAAGAATGAGAAAAAAGAATATAAACAAATAAGAACGGTGCATGTGAACCTGATAAAAGTATTTACAATTAGGGTTTCAGGTAAGTTAAGCTTTTCCTATGTGACTTATTCGATCATTAGAGCCTTTCGACAAGGCCAATTTGGGACAGGTAATTGAATAATGATTGTACAATCCGACGCTGTTTTGAATGTCCGGGCACTGGGGACTGCTTGTCGTATGGACAAAGCCATACGAGGAAGCGAAGGTTGCAAAGTCTCGTGACGAGAATGGCGGGCCATTGTCAGACCTAATTTCCTCTGGTATCCCATGGCGGGCGAACATGCTCTTTAGCACATCCGCGACAACTTGCGCGGTTGTGCTCCTCAAGGTTATCACTTCTGGGTACCTTGAGTAGTAATCAACTACCAGGAGGAAAGTTTGCCCACTCAAGTGAAATAGGCCCATGCCGAGAAGTTGCCATGGACGATACGGGAGAGGTGTCGGTACAAGTGGCTCAGCAAAGTTAACTCGTGTGAGAGCGCATGTCTCAAAGTTGGCGACCAGAGAGATAATGTTATTGGAGATGCCAGGCCACCATACTGAATCTCGCGCCAAGGCTTTGCTTCTGTTACAGCCTTGATGTCCCTCGTGTAGTAGGGCCAAGACTGTAGATCGAAGTGACGATGTGATCATCAAACAGGTACCTTTGAGTAGTTAGCCGTCGCAAACAGAAAGTTGAGCAACCACCGAGGAATACTTGGAGATGTGCAACGGCAGCTTGTTTTTCCGAGGCCACCTCCGCTGACAGAAGGATATTAATGTAGTGCATTCACTATCTGCAGCTTGTGCACGACGCACTTACTGCACATTTAGGGGCAAAACTTCAAACGTGGCAGCCACTGTTTCTGCAACATAGAGCTCCATCACATCAAGGGGTGTGCGAGCCACAGTTTCTGTGGTCAGGAACTGCACAGCATCCGCGGAAGATTCATTCGGGTTGTTGATACCAGAGAGAGAGTGTCCGCTGTAGCCAAACGCTTACCAGGCACACGAAGCACCTTAAATTGATAAGGCATTGCTTTGATCCACAGCCTCTGTATTCTTGGAGGCAACATGTCGAGCTCCATCTTACCAAAAAGAGAGACGAGGGGTAGGTGATCTCTCTCAATATCGAGTGGGATGCTACGCACGAATTCGTCGAACCTCCAGAGAGCCCAGGTTATGCCTAATGCTTCCTTTTCAGTTTGGCTATATCTCTGCTCCGTCTTCGTCATTGCTGTCGAGGCAAAAGCGACAGGACGGCGCTCGCCTGATGGCTGCGTCTGCAGCAGAACTGCCCCAAGTCCAAACGAACTAGCATCAGCTGAGACAGTGGTGGCATAGGAAGGATTGTACTTAGCCATACACCTATCGGCTGTCAGTATCTCCTTCACCCTGACAAATGCGGCCTCTTGTTCATGCTGCCAAGTCCAATTTTAAGACTTGTGGAGGAGGGCTCTGATTGGAGTGGTTATATCAGAGATGTGTGGCAAGAACCTGGCTAGATGGTTCATCATCCCGAGAAGACGCCTGACACCTGCAACGTCTTTTGGAGCTTCCATGGCCTTGATAGCTGCAACCTTGGCTGGGTCGGGCCTTATGCCTTGTGCGGACACGATTACTCCAAGGAACGGTACTTCCGACACACCGAATAAGCATTTGTTCTTGTTCAGAGTGACCCCGGCCTCGGCAAGACGTGACAGAACCTGGTTCAGTCAGACATCGTGCTCCTCTCGAGTGCGTCCGAAAACAAGTATATCGTCGATCATATTTGCTACCCCATCCTGTCCTTCAAGAATTCTGGCCATCTGCTTCTGAAAACACTCGGGTGCCGAGGTAATGCCAAATGGAAGGCGGCAGAAGCAGTATCGGCCAAAGGGGGTTATAAAGGTCGTGAGCTCTTGCGAGTCTGTAGTCAGTTTCACTTGGTGGAAACTCGTTTTGGCGTCCAGCTTGGAGAACACTGTTGCGTCTCCGATAAGCCCGAGGACTTGTTCAACCGTTGGAAGGATGTGGCGTTCTCGAAGTACGACTTCGTTCAGCCGGGTTAAGTCAACACAAAGACGGTACTCTCCCGACGATTTAGGGACTACCACCAGTCCAGAATATCATGGCGTTGGACTGTCGACGCGGCGAATCACTCCGTCACTCTCGAGCTTGTTGAGCTCACGCCTCACGGTTTCGTGTAGCGGAATGGGAATGCGACGAGGCACTCTGAGGGAGAATGGTGTAGCATCACGCTTCAAGTGAATTTGATATTCCTCCTTGAGAGTGCCAAGTCCGCGGAACAGTTCAGCGTGAAGTGATGCCTCAGGGGCCTGCACACTCGCCAAGGAAATTCACGACATCAAGGGCTTGTATAGCCGGCAGTCCCAGAAGAGGGACAGAGAGCGATTCCATGACAAAGAGTCGCTGCGAGGATGTCTTCCCGCGCCAACGGAGTTGGGCTGTATATGAACCGAGAACCCGCAACGGTTGACCTCCAGGTCCGGTAAGTACAGTGTCAACCTTGTCCAGCTTGGTTGAAAGCTTGGGGAAGTCATCGGGTATAGCTGAGATTTCAGAACCGGAGTCGACTTTAAATTGCGTCGTGTAGTCGTCCACGGTGACGTCCACTAATACAGACTTGGCCCTCGCCCCGACGGTGCTCAGGTGAATGGAGCCGACTTTTTTCCTTCGATTTCCGCGAGCGACAAACTTCTGCGAAGTGACCCTTCTTTTACAAAAGTTGCAGAGCGAGCTGCGTGCCACGCATTGAGTTCGAGGATGAGACGCGCGGCCACAGAATCCGCAGGTGGACGTGTCTGCATTGTGATGGTTGAAAGGAGGCTTCGCGTTCGGGTGATGTCGAGCAGACTTCTGCATCTTCGTAGCGTCCATGAGCAAAGTGTTGGGGCTACTATAACTCGTGCCAGCTTGCGACTGCCGCTTTTATTTTTCTGCGTATTCCGCCTGGAGTGCTTGCATCCAAGCCTCTTGGAGAGTGAGTTTAGCGTTTCGGCAGAGGTGGTCTGAAAGATGCGAGTCGCGCAAGCCGACGACGAATCTGTCGCGTACTAGCCTTTCTTCAACTTGCACTGAAGGATAGGCGCAGCGTTTCACCATCCTGCATAACTCGGCATAGTATCCGTCGACGATCTCGCCTGGCTGCTGTACGCGTCTGTGGAAACGCGACGACTCGTATGGGCACACTGCGCTTGCCCAGGCGGCGCCTCTAACGCGGCGGCGTTCAGCGCCAACGCGGTCGTTTCCGCGTCCATGGGGTGACAGCGTTCCCTCCCAGACCGCACGCATGGCTGCTTCCGCAAGCATGGTGTCGTCTGCTTGCGTTCCTCGGCAACTGCTGGCTGGTTTTGTGAGCCGTGGAAGGTTTGAATAAATGTTTCGGAGGAGCAAGCATTGCCAAAGGAAAGATTCTGTACCAGGCAGGTCGTCTACATAATGTTAAACAACTTGTCTTTGCGGATGGAAGCGTGGTGACAGGTCGGTGTGTGTCCCAAACACATATCCACACTCCATCGAAGATCATCAAGTTGATAGTAAGCGAGGAATTTTATTCAATGATCTCGTTTTATTTCATTGCGTTTTCTTGTTTTGAAGCTCTCTCGAAACAGATGCGCCATTGACGCGACCTGCGACTGCAGAGCAGGCATAGCCGGCAAGCGCAAGCACGTTGTGGCAGTGGTCGTGTACCTGTAGAGATTTTGAAAGCGACTCGAAAATGAAGTCATGCGAGAGCCAGTCACAACCACAATAAAACAAAAATAGTGTTGAAAACTGATTCCAGCACGACGCTTATTTTGGTTATTTAAAGTTATCGAAAATAACATACGAGCATAAATAGCGGCGCGAAACAGGTACACCAGTCATAAAACCAGAAACTGAATCAAATACGTCTAGAGGGAAATGAATATTCATCGGTGTCAAGCCTAAACAACGTGCAAAACACGCATAAATGTTACCGCACCTTTCGTAGCGTTCACATAAGTCAGCTGTTCCAGCCTTCTTGTAAGGGGATGGAAAAAAAATGGGGGCACTTCAGCTTCGCCTTTAAGAGTTGAACGCGATGGCGATGGGCAGCATGCTTTAACCCTCTATTGCATGGCGTCCCATATTTGGCACATACCGATTAACATTTTTATAGCGGGCGCACGAGGACCAGTGGAGAATGTGACGCAGTTAGAATAATCCTTATAGTTACGTTCAAGTTCAAGTTTATTCATTCTTATTGCATATACAAGAAATTGGTTACATAATACATAGAGAATCAGGAGGTACCAAAGTACGAAACTGCCAGGGGGACCTCCTATCATTATCGTAAATGTAGCGCAAAAAACCACGGACACAGAAAAAGAGGCACACATACACAGCGCAGACTATCAACTGAAGTTTATTGAAAACATACACACATATATACTCGGGGACCTAGACACGTGAGGGAAAAAAATAAATAAAAGAAGTGTGTTAGTGACTAGCGATCAGATAATCTACTTCGATAGGGTTCAACACTATCGATGGCCTCGCGACACATGCATCCCCACATATGTAGATAAAGTATGCTTCTTCAATCTCTCGCTCCGTCTTTTCGTGAAATCTTGCGAGCACACTTGCTTCCGTCAGCCTAGGCGCGCAGCCGCAGTCCCTGCAGTGGAGCGAAAGGTTCGAGCATGGTGGTCCACCCAAAGAGGCCCTGTGGTCAAATAATCTATTATTTAAGCAGCGCTCTGTCTGGCCGACATAGCTTTTCCCACAGGACAAAGGTATGTTGTAGACCACTCGCTTGCCACACTCAACTAACTTCTCTCGATGCTTGATGTCGCACCTGTGGTTTTCCCGACCTTGCCTCTCCAACCTCTTGTGCACCGCGGAACAAAGCTGGCCAAGCTTTATTCCCCCTGAAAAAACGACATTACATCCATATCGCGCCCCCTACCTTTTTCAAACGATGAGACACCCGGTGAAGGTAAGGAATGCAAACAAAAGGCCCGACGTCGTTTTCTTTACGCTTTTGCAAGTCTCTCATTTCCTTCTTCATTTTCTGGAAAAGCCTTTCTCCAAGGAAGGCTAAGTGGCGCTCAGGGAACCTTGCTTCCCGTAGGCAAGGAACCACAGGGCCTCTTTGACCACAGGGCCTCTTTGGGTGGACCACCATGCTCGAACCTTTCGCTCCACTGCAGGGACTGCGGCTGCGCGCCTAGGCTGACGGAAGCAAGTGTGCTCGCAAGATTTCACGAAAAGACGGAGCGAGAGATTGAAGAAGCATACTTTATCTACATATGTGGGGATACATGTGTCGCGAGGCCATCGATAGTGTTGAACCCTATCGAAGTAGATCATCTGATCGCTAGTCACTAACACACTTCTTTTATTTATTTTTTTTCCCTCACGTGTCTAGGTCCCCCGAGTATATATGTGTGTATGTTTTCAATAAACTTCAGTTGATAGTCTGCGCTGTGTATGTGTGCCTCTTTTTCTGTGTCCGTGGTTTTTTGCGCTACATTTACGATGTCGTATTACCAACTCGCCCAGCAAGACGCTCTCCTATCATTAGTGGCGCACATAAAAGTAAGTAGCAGAAGCAAAAGCTAAAGGTGCAAACAAATAAAAACGCGATCAATACAGAACGATTTACACAAAAAAAGAAAAATATATATTTACCATAGCAGCATTATACAATAAAATTAAAATACACATAGGCAAGAATACAGAAGAATGAAGTGATGATGAAAATAATTTTATTATAGATGAACAAAAGGCTCGTTTAACAGTATGTTTTTGATGTTGTGTTTAAAAGATTGCAATGATCGAGATGACTTAACATGAAGAGATATATGATTCCAAAGATGAACACCATAGAAGCGAACTGTAAATCTGCCGTAGTTCGATCTTATTTTAGGTAAAAGAAGGTTATTATTATCTGAAAACCTGGTGTGATGAATGGAACAAAACGTGGACGACGACGAAGGTGCGGTGCCGAGCGCGTGGGTTTTGGAGCCAGCTGTGCGCGTGAGGCAAGCCAATCAGCTGATGACTTGTGGTGGCCCATCGAGGTTGTGTGCCACGATTGGGCCACGTGGGGAGAAGACGTGGCGATGTGCTTGCTGGCTGGGGACGAGCCGAAGCAGCGGCAGACGCAAGACAGCCGGCCGAGGCATCGGACGCCGGCGGCCCAGGGTCCAGCCAGGGAACGCGGCCGTCCGTGCTGCTGCCGTCCAACCACCAGCTAGGGCGGCTTTGCCGGCACGAGTACCACATCTCCGGGGCGCGGCCTGGCCTGCTGTTCTGTTCCTTGCCGAGGGCATCGCGGATCTCGGCGAGGCGTCTCCGCGGCCAGCTGTTCAGCCCAGCAACGAGCGTGGCCTGGCTGATGGTCACGAGTGCGCCGAGCCTCGCGTCTCGACGCAAGCTGTGAGCTGGGCAGGCTGGCCATTCCCTGCACGGAGCACTGCGTCTCCATGCGGGTCGACTGCGTTCGTAGTCGCACCCACGCCGCCAAGCTACATCGTCGCCACAGCGTCGCACATCGAGACGCACCCCCCGCTGCTGATCGCCTTTCGCCGCCTCCTTCCCTGCACCCCAGCGTCTGCCGTGCCGACCATCGCACTGTGAGGTCAACGAACTTTGTTTCTGCACTAGCGTCCGTTTTCCTTGTTAAGGTTAGACTGTCTCTGTGTTTATTTTTTTTTCCATTGTACTTTAGCGTCTCTTAGCTTTTCTTCCTTATGTGTCATAAACGTCGTGTGTGTGTTTTACCACGTCGTCTCTGTGGGTCCATTTCTTCTTCGCACGGCACGCGAACAAGCGTGACGATACAGTCCACCATCTATTTCATTACAGCAGGTCAAAGCACAGGAGCAGCGACATGCCGCAGTAGTCGGTACGATGTTTTCACTCGGCCGACGGTCGCACTCAAAACCGGCGCAGGGGCAGCCGGCAGACATTCGCTGGATTTGTCGGCGTCACTCGAACTCGGCACGAAACCTGCGTCCCACCGGTAGCACTCGCAGTCGTTCGCCCTGTTGTTGTCGTACTAGTTAACGATGCGGTCACTCAGGAACGTTACGACCGTAGTTTCCGCGCTTGCGCCCAGCCAGCCCAGCACTCGGTCACACGGTTGTGCCGTCAAAGCGACGGCCATTAGGCATGGCGGTGATAGCGGCCGGAGGTATTGCGGCCTCTGATTGGTGACGCCGCCGTACGCGTGGCGACGTAGGTGAAAATTTCAAGCACCGCTTCACGCCTCGCGTCTCGAAGCGTCTCGCCCCCGTACCACACTCCGCGACCGACGCTGACAGGCGCACTTGGCGCGTAGGCCCGTGCGTACGCGTGCATACGCGTGCCAGTGGTTGGGCCTTAATGCCAGCCGAGATTGTCGGCGTCGACGACGAGCGAATTCGGCGTGGTTAGCCCAAGAAATGGCTGCGAACAGTCGGCAGTGAGCCAAAGAATAGGGACCGGGAAGGCCAATGGCGGTTGCGAGAAGACCCCGACATGATGGAATCCCTACGCGAACGACCACGTGCCCGTAGATCTATGCAGTGGCGTAGCCAAGGGGGGGGGGGGGGGTTCAAATCCCCGCCCGAAATTTTTCAATTTTGCTTGCGTATATATGCACGCACACATACAAACGCACGCACGAACATACATAACGTATGGTTGAAACCCCCCTTCCCCCCCCCCCCCCCCCCCGAAAAAAATTCTGGCTACGTTACTGGATCTATGGGAGGTTCGAACGTTTGTTTTCAGTGCGAGTTTCTGTCTCTAGAACTTCTACATCTGGTTGTGTCTGTGACTGTCTGTGGTTTAACTCGAACAGCTCTGCGCTGAGAATCAAACTGGAAAAAACCTAGCAGCACCTAGATAAAGCCACGCAACAACCTAGAGGCAACCAGATTAGGCTTCAGAATCGTCCAGATTCGCTGTTTTAACCCTTATGCACCTTAGTGCAAGCTTCACCACTTTTTTCTGAGAAGTTCGACGATCACCTGAGGCGGCTTGAGAAAGTGTTACAGGTCATCAAGTCATCCGAGGTTACCCTGCAACCGCAAAAGTGCCATTTCGCGTTCAAAGAGCTACTGTTCCTGAGACACGCCTTCAACCACTCTGCAGTCTGCCCAGACCCTCAGAAAAGTGCAGCCATCGCAAACGTCCCTCATTCCGTCGAGAAGAACGCAGTGTGCCGCAGGTGCGTAGCCAGGGGGGGAAGGCTTATGGGGCTTCAGCCCCTCCCCCCCCCCCCGAAATTGTGCCGTATTGTGATGTATGATGAGACAAGGTGCTGCGCAATGGACACAGGGACAAGGAAGTGAACAAGGACGGGCGCAGACTCGCGACTGGATTTTATTGAAAAGCAAACGCATATTTATACGAAACAAACTGCAAATTCATCTATGCGCATGCGAGGAACCTGCTTTCACTATCGTACAATCTTATGGAGGTATCACTGACGTAACTGTCTCTTTTTTTCCTGATGAAGAAAGCCTCGGCAAGCTCACGTGCCAACTGGTCCCGACTTCGCCTCAGGATTTTCGTTGACGCCAGCAAAGGCTGGCACGGTTTGCCACAAGCAGCCGAAGGGCATGCGCTGCAGTGAAGAGGCAAATTGGAACCTTGTCCGTTCTTCATGGAAAGCTGGTGTTCCCTTAGTCTTTC